>VZTN01009270.1:343416-477157 GCA_013400515.1 Erpornis zantholeuca
CGCGGTGGCGTGGGGGGGACGGGCCCGGTGCCCCGAGGTGCTCCCGCTGTGCCCCCAGCCCGGGGCGGCCTCGGGGCTCAGGGTTACCTCGGGGATCGAGCCACATGTGGGATCGGGGATGTGGCCAGGATTGGGGTTCTTTCAGAGACTGGGGCCACATCCGGGGTCAGGCCTGTCTTAGGCTTAGCCTGGTTCGTCTCTGCAGTCGGTGAGAGCAATGGTGTCTTGTAAGAAACCTATTAATAACCAATGAGGAAGTTACCGTGGTCAGCAGGGGCGTTTTCTCCTTTTAGTGACCATAATTTTGTTCCAGGCTTGCAGGTTTGGGTTGGAAGGGACCTTAGAGCCCACCCAGTGCCACCGCTGCCCTGGGCAGGACACCTTCCACCACCCCAGGTTGCTCCCAGCCTGGCCTGGGACACTCTCAGGCTCACTGGGGAGAACTTCATCCCGTGGTGGTGCCACCACTGCGGGTTCCAGGGGATGCCTGGAGCCCCACAGGCCATTCTGCCTCTGCCCCTCCTGCCCAGCCGTTCCTTGGTGCCCAGCATTCTGCCATCCTCTGCCAGCTCGAGAGACTGTGTTTAGAGCACATTTTCCTGCTTTGGTTATCAGCAGGAGGGGTTTTTTGCTCCCCCCTCTGCCTCAAACAAACACTCCAAGTGAGGCATTAACATTTCCAAACACACATTAAGGGCACTCAGCGATTTGAGTCGCTCGGTTGCCCGAACAAAGCTAACCCTGTAATTTGGCACGGGGTGTCTTGCACATGAATGAAAGCAGGGGGGAGGTGGGATCGATGTGTTCTCTGGGCTGCTGTGTCCTGTCTCTGTGTCCTGGAGAAGATGGGGGTGAAGGAGGGCAATAACCACAGTGAAATTATTTTCTCTGTTGAGCTTTTCTGGAATGTTTTATATATTTATGTGGCTTGCATATGTAGCAAGAGGCTACAGTGCATCTGAATTGGAGTTTTCCTCTTTTAATCTGCAAGCACGAAGTGAGTGAAGGCATTGCAGCTTTGCAGAGTCCTCCTCATGAAGGGCTCTGCTTCTCAGAGACCCTCCAGCATCCTTGGGAGGGCTGGAATAAGTTCTGTTTGTGTTCTGCTTCATGCAGGAACCTTTCCCCCTTGCAGGAAATTATTGGTGTGGCTTTCCTGCCCTTCTCAAAGCCTCACAGGCAGACTCTTCTGAGAGTTCTGTTCCTGCCCAGCTCTCCTGTGCAGTGCTCTGTTGTTACAGAGCATGAGGAGCTTCCCAGGGCTCCTTGCTGCAGTTGCTCCTTCCAGACTGGAATTCAGTTCAGTTCAGAAACCCCTTCCCTGTTTTTTTTTTTCCCCACAGCTACAGTTGCTAAAGTGATTGACAGATTTGAGGATGAAACCACGGATGACATTTTGCCTGTTGGCAATATCAGGAAAAGAGCTTCAGCTGCTCTCCTGGAAGCTGATAAGAGGTACAGTGGAAAAGCCACATCTCGGAAAGCTTTGCAGGAAGACCTCTGGGGAGATGCTCTGTCTGAAGAAGGATCTGGTAAGAAATCTCATTTTTTTTCCTCTTTTTACTGGCAAAACATGATGTCAGCATGTGGCTGAGCATGGCAAACCTCAGGGCCCTGTTACAGGGCAAGGAGCAGCTGCAGTTAAGTTAGATATTCAGTAACTCAAACCTGAGCTGTTGCTGATGAACACTGCAGAGCAGCACATTTTCCTGCTAACCAAACAACTTTTTCCTCTCATTTGTAGCTGAAGAAGCCTTAGATGACTGGTACAGTGACATTGAAGGCTCAGAAGAGGAGGGCACTAAGGCCAAGGAGAAGCCCAGCAGTGCTGGCAGTGAGCAGGAGGATGACTTGGAGGATGATGAAGAGGAGGATCTGTCTGTCGAGGCCGAGGCACCAAAGTTCAGCTTCCAGAATATCACAGACTTTGAGAAGTTCACAGAGGGGATGGATGATGCAGGGAGCAGCGAAGGGGAGGATGAAGGTGCAGATGAAGATGAAGGTGCAGATGAAGATGAAGATGATGCTGACATGGAAGAAGGAAGTGAAGAGGAGGAGGAGGAGGAATATGGGAGTGAAGACTACGATGACAGAAAGGAAACCAAAGACAGCGAAGATGATGGGGGAGTGCTGACCTTCTCCAGGGCACAGGAGTCTGAAGAAGTGGAGAAGGGCAAAGCTGTGAGGAACCAGCTAGGTTTGTGCATGTTTGCTCTGTGTTTGCCAGGCCTGCCACCTTGCTGGCAGTGTGAAACCAGCTGGGAAGGCCCTCGGCCTGGTAAGGTGCTGTTGGCACCCTGCCTGCTACAGCAGCCCCCTGGGTTTGCAGATATTCTGCCAGGTCTGGTGTCAGTGCTGCTGTAACAGCTCCTGATGTGAAGTGTATTCATCCTTTGGCTCACCTGAACCAGTGCTGAATATCTTCATGGGACCAGTGGGCACAGGGACTTCCTGCACTGGTCCTGCTGTGATGCTCAGATCACTTTGTTCCTTTGTTCCCATGTGGGTTAACCCAGAATGCCATTTCTTCCTGTCCAAGCTGTTAAACTATCGAACTTCCCTTTGCAGGCTGTGAAAAAAAACCTCCAAAAAACCAATCAAACCTCCCTTTGCAGGCTGCCCTGTGGAACAGTGAAGCAAAGGGATGCTTTGATTTGTGAGTCAGAGTTGCAGCTGGGATTTGCTTTGTCCAGAGACAACTTGTGGCACCTGTTTTGTGCTGCTCAGTGCATGCAAAGACTGCTCTGAGCAGGAGCACTGCAGCCCCAAGGAGAGGTCCTGAGCTGGCAGATCCTTCACAAGAAACAAGTGCTTTGTCTTGCTAACTGATTCTTTTATTTCCTCTCTGTGGTGAAGCCCTGTGGGATCAGCTGATGGAAGGGAGGATCAAGATGCAGAAGGTGCTCCTGACGGCCAACAGGCTGCCCCAGCCAGACACCTACCCCAGGTTCAGGAAGGAGGGGGGACAGGACTTTGACAACGCTGTGGAGAACTGTAAGAGCCCTTTAACCTTTCTCTTTTGCTCAGACTCTTATAAACAATTGGTTTGGTAGTTGCTGTTCAGTGCAGAGCTGGGATGCTTTGTCCAGAGACACCTTGTACCAATTTTGTGCTGGGCCAGTGAATGCAAAGGTTTGCCCAAAGCAGGAGTAATGCAGCCCAAAGGAGAGGGTCAGTGCAGTTAAATTCCAGCCTGGAGCTGCTTCATTTGTGAGGATCACTGCTAATGACACTGATCTCATGACAGTAGTGGTAGGTTCTCCAACAGGAATTAATAATGTGCAGGCTCCAGTTGATGAGTGCAAAGTACTGGGCTTCAGAGTGGTGTGGGTCTGCTTGGTTCTTGTATTTGGATACCTTTTTTGTGGCCTCAAGGTGAATGCACAGGGAGAGAGGTGCCTGGGCCCTGAGACATGACCCTGAAGTAAGTTTGGGCTGAGATCCTCTGGCTCACCCCTGGCCAGGACATGGCAGCAATCAGCTTAGCTGCAGTCCCAGCAGGTGAGCTCCTTTCTGGTTTAAAGTTGGCTCTGCTGCTTTAAATGAAGTGATTAAGGACAAAAAGGCAAACTCCTGCCAGTCCTGTACTGACCTTTCCGTGGAACACACATTATTAATGTCCTTAATGAGATGCATTACAAACTGCCCCAGCTCCGTGTTTCATTACAGGTCTAAGATGCAATATCATTAAAGACCTTTAACAGAAACAATGGTTGACATTTTGCTATTTCCCATAAGCAAAATACACCCAAGAACATGGAGTATAACATCCCCAGTGCTGCAGAGACTGACCCCTCACTGGTGCAGAGCTCTGAGGGAAACTCCACTGCTCAGTGATCCCCTCCTCACCTCCTCCTCATCAGGAGTTCACTCTGCTGCTCCTCATAGCTTGGGTTTGTGTTCTGCACTTCATCTGTGAAGCCACTGAGAGCACAGAGAGCACAGGAGTGACCTGGGCATTGTTAGCAGAGGAAATGCTCAGGCTGAGATGGGAAGTAGGGAATTTAGGAATGTTCTGCTGCCATTTCTATTGTATGTGAAGTGCTTCAGCCTTGGGCAGGGTTTGGGATAATCGTGACATGGACACTGCTTTGGACTGGATGATGCTCTCAGGGGAGCCTCAGCACTTCTGTCCAAATCCACAAAATAAATCTGGCACGTTTTCATCGCCCTCATTGGACAGGAGGAAGTGATTTGGTGTTCAAGTTGCACAGAGGAGTTGGTGCCCAAATCCCAGACTCTGGGTGAGGCCTGCAGGACAATGAAGTCAGGAGGCTCCCAGTGCTCACAGAGCTCCTGGACAAGAATGTTTCCAGGGATTTTTCCCAAATTCTTCCATTTCTCATGAAACTTCTCCTCAGTGCTCAGAGGAAGGCTGATAATGTTGGAAAGTGGACCTTTGTGTATTTTCCTCTTGGGTATCCCCCACTCAGGACAACCCTGCTGTGGTGTTGGAATTCTCTGAGGGCTGGAGTATAATTGTGTTAGAGAGTAGACAGCAGTTCTCCATCCATTTGCAGTTTTAAAGTCAAACCTGAGTGAAAATGGCAAGGTCGTGCTCATTTTCCAGATTTTGAGACTGGAGGTTACAAAACCTCAAGTGTTTAATTTATTATTTTTGTAATCTTTTATGATTTTTTTTTTTTTTTAATGTTGCAGTCTGCTTTGGACAACCTTAGATTCCTGAGATCTCAGGTTCTGGTAGATGATTTACTGCAAAATTGCTTATAAATTGAAGTAGAAAATGTTTTGCAGACCTGGCAGCTTTCAGGCTTCACACCCATTTGTCACCCAGCATTTCCCTTTGTGTATAGAACAAGAATTAATTAGGCTGCACTGCAGGAAAAGTTTATGGCCATAATTTATATAGGATGAATTTCTGTTTAAAGAGACAGCATTGCTTTGTTTGTGCTGTCTTACTTTCTATTTCCCTTTTTTTGTTGTTGTTGGGGTTTTTTTTTAATCTTTAATTATATTCCAGATTTTTTTTTTTTTTTCTGTCACCCTCTCTACATACAAATGGGAGACCAAAGTGTGGTGGTGGAGCTCATGTTTATTCTCATATGAGAAAGTCTGGCTGGTTTTTAGTGCTGAGATCAGAGTGGCTGAGCTCTGTGTCCAGTGTTGAATGCCCTGCACACACAAACCCTCCCAGCTCACAATTCCAAGGTGCTGCTGCCTGGAGCAGGCTGTTTCTCCAAGATAGATTTGTATTCTCCTGCACTGCATCTTCCAGTCTGGTCCAGGGCTTGAGATGTTGCCTCTGTTTGGGGTCTTGCACGTTCAATTAATGTTTTTCATAATCAATGCGAGTCAGAATTTGCAATCTGCTCCTGATTTGCACATTAAAGAGACCCATTAATTAAAAATTCCAATCCCTGGCATGTTCCCGCAGGATCCCTGCATTATTTACATAGAAAAGGAGTGCAAGGTGCAAGTTTCTGTGCTGTGCCTGTGCACAGATTGCAGGCCTGCCACTCATATCTCACTGTGCTGGGAGGTTGGAAGGGGACCTCGTGAAATTGTCTCCAGAAGAGCCAAAGCAGAGGTGGAATAAACATTGGTGGAGCCACATCCAGTGTCAGGAATTAAACAGTTCAGGGTTTGGGGCTTGTTGTGTTAAATCTTGATAGAGTGACCAAAAACCCCCAGGTAATTGAGGGACAAGGAGGTAACAAGTGCTTTAAGGAATTAAATCTCTTTATCCTCAAAGGCCCTGGGCTTCTCAGTGCAGGCCTATAGCTGTGTTGCTTTTTTTTTATAATTCTAGTTAAAAATACTAAACTGGGAATGTTTCAGTGACTAATACTTTATGCTTTTCAAAACCATCAGGGAATTCCAGCTTTTAAATAGCAGATTGTGTTATTTTCACTTTGTAGTTGGTGAGATGAGTTAAGAATGCACAGAAACCCAGGTGAGGAAGTTTCTTGCCAGAAACTGGTGGAAATTGCAGGACTTTAAAGGGACAAGTGGCTGTGTGTGTTTTTACAAGTGTATGCTTTGCTTTTCCAAGAGTTCAGGAGGTCCCTGAAATGTAAACTGCTCACTGCATTTTTGTGGAGTTTGGGGTTTTTTTCCTGTCTTTGACTCCATCTGTTAGTGGATTAAGAGAAAATACCAGAATCCCACATTTCTATTCCTCATCATAAGATGCAGATAATTTCAAGAAATGGAGGAAATAGTGGGTTTGGTAAAAGGAGATATGCAGGGTGTGTGGGGGTGGATTTGCTCCAAGGAGGAACAAAAGTGGGGACAACAAATATTGACTTATTTACACTGTGGAGAAATTTCACCAAGGTTTGTGATCAGTAATAAAACAAACCTGAGCAGAGTGCATTACATACAGATGGGAGACCAAACTGCAGTGAGTGATTTTGGATAAAATCCAGTCTGCTCTGGGTACCAGAGAACCTGTTCCACTTCCTGGGAGAGAGGATGTGCCTGGCAAGGCATCCCCCTCTCCCCCTCACCTGGACACACCTGGGTAGGGAGCATCTCTCTGGTGAAATGTGATTTACTGACACAGGCTTGGAATTTTTCAGGGAAGCCTGCAGGACTCAGCTGCCAAGAATTCCCTGGTAATTTTGTTACCACATCCATTCCTGGATCGCTTTTAAAACTCCAGCATATCCACACCTCCATCTGGAGATGTTAATGCATTAATACAGAGCAGGGTGAGTGTCACAGGGGAGGGGAGGAACCGAGGCACAGGCAGATTACACAGTTTCCAGAGGCATAGAGCAGTTACAGGATTAATTGGTGCTAGGCAAGATCATGGACTTAAATATATTCTTGCTTTGAAGATTTCACTGGGAGCCTGCACAAATGTGTGACAGCAGAACTGGGTTTCAAGCCTGAGTGTAAATTATTGTGATCAGATCTAGCCCACTTAAAACTGGTAGTTCATTTTAATTGAATTGTATTAGCCTGGACACTTTATGAATACAAAAAGCATCAGCCCTGTCAATTCATGCAGGGCTGAATGTGATTTAAATGGATGTGGATGCAGGTGTCCCCAAATTTCACCTCTCCTCTCTGATCCCATGGAGAATCTGTTCAGCTCTTTTTGGGACTGAGCCAAAGCCTGTTGACATTAATGAAGACTCTTCTCTCAGCTAAAAGAAATGGATGAATCAGACCCTTTTTTTTTTTAATTTTGTGCTGTTCAGTACTTTGGAGTAGAATTGTTGTCTCCTTCTCACGTATGGGTGTGGCAGAATGATTGAACAGGTGATGCTCATAGCCATGTGTGTTGTTCCGTGGTGATGTCTGAGGTTTATTTGAAATCAGCCATAAATTTTAGTGCAGGAGATGCTGGGGCAGCCCCTGGTTGGTGACCTGATGCACCTGAAGTGCAGCCCCTGGGATTACACCACACTCAGACAGCTTCGCCTACACCCGAGTGTCTCAAGATTAATAGCTAATTAAACCGAATTTAGCTAAATATTTGTGCATGTTGCTCTGTGTACTGCACAAACAAGATGCAGGGAAACAAAGGCTTTAAAAGTGTCCAGACAAGCGTGTGCAAATGTCAGCTAACTCATTGGGTTAATTGGCAATTGGGTACCTTGAGATGGAAACTCAGGGCTTGTCATGATAAATATAATTAATGGCCTGGTATTATGTGGGGAGGTCAGTCTGGATGGGCTAATGTTCCCTTCTGGTCCTAATATCCAGATATAACTATGAAATTTCACATTTCCTCTTCCTTTCTCCTCCTTGCCCCTGTACTCGGGGACTCCAGGCTGGCAGGGGCAGGAATGTGTGCTGTCAGCTTCTTTGCCTTTACAGTAATGTAGAACATCAGTTTTTATAAATCTCATTTTTGCCAGCCCCATCCCCTCCCAGGTTTGGGCTGATATCAAAAGATGATGGTTGAGGCGAATCAGCAGAGCATGAACTTCATGGAAGTGTTTCTCTTTCTCTCCTCCTCAGCCTTCCCCCTCCCCCAGTCCCCTCTAATAAACCCCTGAGTACCCAGCCTTTATTCTGTTGTTGTATCCAGTTATTTTCTTTACTTTTAGCAAACTCATCTGTGTCTGATCCTGTTGTCCTTCCTGTCAGATGCAGTAATATTGGAGTGAAAGGGCTAAATTGAGGCTGTTCTGTAACTCTTTGGGAGTCAGCTGAAGCACTGCTGTGGAGGGGGGTGCAGCCCTGTCTCCTTTGTGCCGAGGGAATACAATTTTCCCCTCTGCAGAGGCTGTTGCATCATTTGCATTCCAATGGAACCAGCAAACTGGGCTAGGGTGTGGAGCAGACCTTTGCAGTGGCCCTTTTCCTACTGTCCTTTGGTAGAGTCCCCCAGACTCGCTGTTTTGGGAAGCACCAAGGCAGTGTTGCTCCTAAATTTGGACAGATCTGCCAGTGCTTTGTGCAGGGATTGAGCTGAGGTCTGTGAGAAAGGCAAATGTAATCACACCACCCGTAAAAAATCACCTTTAGCCTATCGTGGAGTCTGGGCTGGCTCTTGGAGCTCCTATCTGAGGCTCATCAGACAGGATTATTTCTTTTATTTCCGAGCCACATTGATTTGGGGCCCCGGGACACTCAGGGCTGCCAGGCTGGAGCTGCTGGGCTCCTGCCTGCCCCATGTTGTTCCTCCTGAGCTTCCTTCCACGCTGGGAATTACATCCGAGCTGCTGTCCAAAGCCCCGTGTCTAAGATGTGATACCTGGAGGAATTCCCCCGCCTTTTCCTGCCTGGGAACGTCCTTGTGCTGCTGGGAATATAGAGCAAGCTCCAAAAGTAATACTGACAGACTTCAGAATTATGATACACTGGAGCTGCGGCGTAATTCTTTGTTGAAGAAGTTAGAGGCCTAAAATGTTAAGGCTTATTGTTATTCCGAGTTGATAATCTCTGCCTTGCTTTAATAATTTTTCCTCATGCCTGGATAGCCTGCGAGTTGCACAATAATCACTCACACAGCTTTGTAATCAATGCCCAAAGTAATAGGATTCCGCTGGCCAACGGCAATTAATAAATTTGTGTCTTTTTTAAAACACTAGCAAGTCGGGCCTGAAATACGACTGACTGGCTTTCCTCATTTGCATATTTATTGCAGTGGAAAAATTCTTGCCGAATGATTGATGTTGAGCCTGCCTCTTGAATTCCAAACAGCACATTATTATGAAATGAAAAATGCCGGCCATACAGTTGATTAAAGTTGAAGACAGTGGAATCGGTGTTTTTTAAGATTGTGGGAGAATTAAAGGCATATTTTAATAGATGTTGACAAGAAGTGAACTAACAAAAGCAAAGCAAAGGATTTGCTTGAAAAGATTTAATCAAACGTGTTTGGTGGGGGATTAATTGCTGGGGATGACGAGTGCAAGTGGCTGGCTGCTGGATGTGAAGGGGGAGCATTGTTCCGAGGCCGCCGCGTCGAGGGCCATTTTGACCTGGAGTTTAACTCCTGTCCCACAGCCCTTAGAGGGGAGGGAGGATTCCCCCTCTCCATCCTCTGTACCTGCTGGAGAGGCTCCTCATTATGTGCAGTGATTAAAGTAAGAGCTCGGGTTCCTCTCCTTCTTTTGGTGGGAGCGGTGTGGCGGTGGCACGGGGACCACTCCCGATACCCTGCAGCTCAGCTTTGGCTCTGCATCCCCTCCAAGCTGGAGTTGTTTCTGTGTGAGCACCTCCCCAGCCTCTGGAGGTGCAGGGAGAATGGAAAGCTCAATGATATTCCTGTGATGCCAGATCCTCAGATTTAATTGAGGGGAAAAAGTCCTTAATTTCCAGTGTGGGCACAGGCTCTGAAGTGGAGCTGTGTGCTGGGTAGGTGGTGGCTCCCGCTGGTACATCCCAGGAAGGATGTTGCTGTGTTTGGATACAGTCTGCCATGGCAGCACTCTGCAAGGTGCCACATGGAGTAAAAATCCTGGGGGGTTTGCCCCAGTTTTAGGATTTCCTCCCTGACCCATTGCACTCTGGAGGTGCTGGATGGATGTGGCACAGACAGGGTGGAGCAGGCTGGGGAATCCCAGGGGGTGGCTCTGTGAACCATCACACTCCGGATGGATGCACCAGGGTGGTCAGGCAGGGTGGAGGTGCCTGGTGGGGCAGTTCTGGGAATGCCAGGAGCTCTGTGGATGCCTTGGAAAGCCTGGCCTGGAGGCTCTGGGGTTTTTCCATGGATTCAGTGTCCCTGTGCCAGGCTGCTCCTGCTGCTTCATGCAGCTGCTGGGGAAGGTGGAATGACAGCCTGTCTTTAGAGGTCATGGAGCAGAGTGCAGGGCTGTTCCTGCTTGGGGAGCTGTGGGAGCACCAGGCTTGGAGCATGGATGAGCCCAGGAGGCCCCTGGCAGCCCCTGCCCCCCTGGCAGCCCCTACCCCCCTGGCAGCTCTGGGATCGGTGCCCGCAGCCAAGTTTGTCCATAACCAGGGCCATTGACAGAATTGATTTCATGTGCTCAGAGAGCAGCAGGACAGGTTTCATCTCTGGTGGGTCTGCTGACACTTTGATACATGGCAGTGCTATCCCTGAATGCTGCTAAATACTCCAGGGCTGCTCCAGCCAGGGCGGAGGGCTGGATAAAACGAGGACATGTGAGGGAGTGTGAAGAGAAAGGCACTCTTTGATTTACTGGTGCTGGCTCCCAGCGTTCTGGGGGGATTGATCTGCTGCCTGCTGGATCTGGAACAACTTTTTCCCTCCTGGACACAAAATGAAGGAGCTGCTGTGGACTCTTAAAAGTGACTCTTCCAAGATAGTGTTTCACCACAGCCACGCTGTGTCCCATATAAGCTGGAGGTTACATTCCAGCCACGCCTGTTGTGTTCTTGTTTCAGGCAAGGAGCAGCATTAGAAAAATCCTGCTGGGGGTGGGAGGGTCAGTCAGTGTCCAGCCTCCTCTCAGAATGACCCACTTTGCATCCCTGAAACAGTTTTGGTTTGTGCTGCTTTCGTTCACAAACGGGGCCAGACTCTGTCCCAGGGCAGGCGCTGTGAAGGCAGACAAGGGCTTCAGAGGGAAGAGGAGATGAAGAGGAGACTGGGAAGAAAACAGTCCCTTCTGGAATTAAATGTGAAATGGATAGGGCAGGGCTAGGTGGGAAGAGAGCAGGAGAAGGGTGACACTTGGCTTCTGAAGTTGAGTTTACAGCACACTTAAGCAGCCAACAGTAAAAATGAGAATGCCATCCAATAATGCTGTTAAATGCACAAGAACTGAGAGCAGGGAAATTACCCATCTGTAAGAGGCTCGTGATGAAGGCACTGCCTGGAATAATTAGCCCTCCCACCTGGTTAGACACACGGTCATTGTCTTCCCTGCCCTCTCCAGCCCCTTCACTCCAAATAAAATTGCTCCCCATCCCCACGTCTGTTGGGGTCTGTGTCCCATAGCCTGGGGCAGCTTGAGCCTGTCTTTATTTCCCTGCCTGCTCGCCGTGGCCCTGCTATACCCCAGAAGAGCTGGAGTGCTACTCCAGTTGTAATTGCCAGGATCAAAGCTGCCTGGGGTGCATTAGCACTGCTGCTGGAGGAGAGGCAGCGGGGAGAAAATAAACAGTTTGGGAAGCTCTGGGGACATTTGGCCGTGTTGCAGGCGGTGGGAAGGATTTTGCTGGTGTAAGCTGTGCACTCAGGCTAGGGTGGGGGCACTTGGCTTCTGCAAGTGATTCTTTAGCTGCAGACACCTCCAACAAATGCATTTTTAAGGGCTTTTGTCTGTTTGTCTGGTGGAATTGTTTTGATGCTCACACACGTCTGATTTACAAGTGCAGCAAACCTAATCCGTTAATAGGTTTATATGGAGGAGTTGTCAGAGTGTATCTATAATGAACCACGGGCTCGGGGAGGGTGAGTCCAACAGCTGATCTGCAACAAAAATCTTAAAGCATCTTCTCCTTGGCGTTGCTGTTACCGAGGTCAGGCTGTAATTTGTCTGGAGGTGGTGACAACTGAGCAATATCCCAGCGGTAACACGCGGGCGATTGAGACCTCCGAGTGTCTGCGCTGATTTCTGCCTCTGTCTGCTTGAGGAAGATTTGCTGTTCACTCTACCCATGGTCTCTGTGTCCCTCACTGAATAGGAGAAATCAAGAAAAGAGAGTGGGGAAAAGTTCTCCCTGTTGAGGGGAGGTTGGGGAGCTGAGCTCCGTGGCAGAGGAGGCACCAGGAGAAGCTGTGGGGAAGGTCCCACCTCCTGCTCTCCACACAGCTCCACGTGCCCTGTCGGCCAGAGCGAGCTCAGTTCAGGTTTTGGGGTGTGCCAAGTGTTGCACCTAGGAGAGCTGATTGATGTGCAGAGGGACAGTTTGTGCAGGCTTGGGCAAACACTTGTTTTCTATCAGAGCTCTGCAGGGAGGCTTGCTGGCTGCCACAGAAGAGCTGTTTTTAAAGAGCAGATGCTGTGGCAGTGTGCAGTTAACCTGTCCCACAGTCAGCTGGAACTGTGTGTCCTTGGAGAACTCGCAGCCATTGGAGCAGACGCTGCATG
This sequence comes from Erpornis zantholeuca, assembly GCA_013400515.1. Taxonomy (NCBI): domain Eukaryota; kingdom Metazoa; phylum Chordata; class Aves; order Passeriformes; family Timaliidae; genus Erpornis; species Erpornis zantholeuca. The sequence continues at coordinate 355,863 of VZTN01009270.1, forward strand.
GATGCAGGAAAACTCTCAGCTACAAAAGCCTTTGGATACACAGCATCACATCTCCCTGCAGGATTTGTGTGTGTGAGCACCCTGGAGTGCAGCTGCTCTTCCCAATAAAAATCACATTCACACCATGTATTGATCAATTTACACCCCTCCACCCCATCTTTTCTTCCCTGTCTCTCTTCCTGAGGATCTCTGGGCCTGCAGTTCTGCTTTTCTGATCAGAATCTTCTCCTTAAACTCACCAGGTCATGGTTTAAAGTTTCTCCCCCAGATCAGATCTTGTCACTTGTGTCCCTTGCTCTGCAGGTTGTAAAACCCTGGAGGCCTTGCTGAAAGTGCTGGTGGAACTTCAGGATGAGCTGCTTTATCAGTACCCAGGCACAAGGCATCTGGTCGATGGAAAACAAGCAAAAACTGAAAGGTAAATGCAAAAAGAGATAAAATCTTCCTGAATCCTTTGGTCTCCAGCAAACAGGACAATGCACAGCCTTCCTGAGCACCCTCACCCTGCTGCTCTCTCAGCTGCTGCTGTGTCTGGGAGTCAGACACTCTGATATTTGAATTCCTTCTGCCTTGTGGGGAGTCTGCTTTGTGATACTGCTGATAATGGAGCAGGGGCTAAATTATGGGGTGTTTAACAGAAGTGTCAGTGTGATGTGGGCTGGTGGTGGAGGGACCACCACGGCCTCACATATTGCCTTAGAGGGGCAGGGTGTTTATCCTGTGTGGTTTTGTTCCAGTGAGGATGAAATCCCGAGCAGCAGCGATGAGGAGCAAGTGGAGAAGGCTCAGGAGAAGAGGAGGAGCCTCCCCAAACGGAAGCTGAAGTTTGAGGAGTACCCCGAGTTCATTGCCAAGCGCTACAGGGACTTCAGGACCTACAGGAACAGTGTCCTGCAGAAGTGGCACGACAAGACAAAGCTGGCAACTGGCAAAATGGGAAAGGCAAGGCTTGGTTTGTGCATGCTGACATGGCTCTTGTGGAGCTAGGACCTGGGGAACAAGTTCAGACTGAAAAAGGGGGGAATTTGGGTGGGATATACAGATTAAATTCTTCCCTGGGAGGGTGGGGAGGCCCTGGCACAGACTGCCCAGAGCAGCTGTGGTTGCCTCTGGATCCCTGGCAGTGCCCAAGGCCAGGCTGGACGGGGCTTGGAGCAGCCTGGGACAGTGGAAGGTGTCCCTGGCTGTGGCAGTTGCTGTGTTCTCTCAAGCAGACACCCCATCACAGCCAATCTCCAGCAGCACATGAGCTCTGCTGCACGAGCTGTTTGTGGTTCCTACCAGAAGCAGGGCCCTCTGAGGCTCTCCTCCTCCACGAAGTGTGCACTTTAATACAATGGGTAATCATTTCACCCAGAGATCCAGGGTCTCCTCACATCTCCGAGTTGGTATTAATCATTGAGAAGTTAATCTGAACCAGAACAGCAAAGGCATTTTATTAAGCCGGGCGTCAACTTGCCTCAGGTTGGGAAGGGAGAGCGAGGGAGAAACAAATAAAAAATCCTCGCAGAAATCCCCGCACCGAGCCCCAGAGCTGCCCCCCTCCCCTCGGAACTCTGCCTGCTTATCCAGTGACATGGAAAGATAGAGGAGCCCCGGTGCCTGGAGCAGAGGCTGTGTGCAGGCTCTGACTCTGCTTGATGCCGTGCAGGGTTTCGGAGCCTTGGAGCGCTCGGTGCTGGCGCAGATCGATCACGTGCTGATGGACAGGGAGCGATTGCTGCGGCGCACCCAGACCCGCCGCTCCCTCTACACCGTGCTGGGCAAGCAGGAGCAGCCCCCAGCCCCTCAGCCTGGGCCTGACAGCTCGGTAAGGGGGGGTTGGCTCCTCTCTCTCAACCTGGGAAGCTCTGCGGGACGCTCGGTGTGAGCAGCGTGCTTGTCTGAGGGAGGTGGATGCAGGGGGAGGTGTCTGAGTGCTGGTTCCCGGAGTGTAACGGGTGAGGAAAGGCATTTAAATTCAGTTTTCTGCTGTTTGCATCCTCTCCTGTCCCAGTTCCTGACAGGGGAAAACAAGGTGTGAGCTGGGATTGTGCCCCTCCTGTGCTGCAGGAAGTGGTGCTCGCTAAATCTGATTTTTGAGCTAGCGGCAGCAAAACTTGGTTTTCACTCTGCAGTTTAGAGTCTTTAACCCAGAAAGTCCTTTTTAAAATCCTACTGCATATAACCTACAGAATATGCTAGTAGTAAGCCCGTTATTAATTTAGTATTTAAGAATGAATAAATACTCAATTCTGAGAGATCAGGTAGAATTATTGCACTTGGAAGATGTATTTTTGCCATTACATTAAAAATATCTGTAGTATTTTGCCAGAAAGACTTTGCACAGTCCTATTTATTTCCCAGTAAAGGCATCATAAATCTGTTTTGGCATTGGCAGCATTTCTGCCTTGCCTTTAAATGTATTCCTGGTCCTTAAAAGCTTGTTATGTTGGGAGTTTTTCCCCATTCCTTCATACCATCAAGTGTGTTTACAAGCTGCCACACGTGATGTCTCTGGAGTTAGGGGCAGAAACATGCACATATGAGCTCTCAGTGTTTCCTTGATGCTTGCAGGAAGTCCTCCCTCCCTCAGAGTCCAACAGACACCTGAAGGACATCGATGAGGAGATATTTGATGATGATGACTTTTATCACCAGGTAGGTGATGGTAAATGTGTGTTGGAATTACAGCTCCAGTTGGCTTTCAATACTTAGAGAGAAAATGCATCTGTGCCCTGGATTTCTCTTACCTGTGAAACTCAGTTCCCTGTTCTAACACCCAAAATCTCTGCAAGTACCTCAGGGGACTCTGCTCTCAGTTTTTGTTGGAGGGCTGTGTGAGCTTGAAGTTGCACTGTGGATGTGAACTTGCTGCTGTTGCTTGAGTGTGTCAGGGCTGCAGGAGGAGCTGTGCCTGTCCCTGGGGAATGTGGCTACCCCAGAGAAAGGGCTCTGAATGCTCTGAAGGTGACTGTCCTTGTGGGCAGAGCCCCCTTAGGAAAAACAGATCCTCAGAAGCACTGAAGTTCCTCTCGTGTCAGCCTAAATCATCTCATTTACCTGCTGAATGGGAGAGCTGCTCCGGCACTTCTCTTGGAACTGGGCCAGCTTGGATCCAGGCCAGTTGTTCCTTTTATTTGCAAAATTCTTAGAAGCAAGGAACCTGCACCCAGTGCAGGGAAACACTGTGTTTGTAGTTTATTTAATAAAGACAACGCCAGCTTTACGAAATACTGGAATTGTCACAGATTAAGGCATGTGTCACTCTTAAATCCTTCTCCAGTACATGAAAACCTCTGTCTGCTTTGATGATTCACACAGAGCCTGAACTTCAGGGCTGAACAAATACCATTAGATCACTGGGAAGACAGAAAGTTATGATCTGAAGAGTTATTAGAGTGGCCAGTAAAGTGCTAGGGCAGTGGAAGAGAGCTGTTGCCATGTGAGGGTGCCAGGCTCCAAATGGTGATGGGAGAGGGCAGCAGGGACTGAGGGGGCCAAACCTCTTGAAATAACACTGAGGTGGAGTTTGGGGTCCGAGTGGACCAGAAGCTCAGCTTTGGGGGCAAATTGGACCTTAAGAACACCGAAGAAATTAGGTTGGTGTCACAAAATCAGGGAGTGGAGAAATAGCTGAGACTGACAGTCCGAGGACCTGTGCAGAGAGGGTGCATCTCGGCCTTGAAATGTTACATTTTTAAAAAGAAAATAGCAGTAGATGAATGTCCCCATCTTTCCCTCTAATAACTGTAACTGTGCTAAATCGTCATTTCAGAAATATGAGCAGGCCCAGCTTAGCTTCTCCCCTCACTGGTTAATTGGGGTGCTGGGGTTAATCTAAATTAAAACTTAAACTAATAGAGGTCATTGAGGGAAGAGAATCACCTGAGTAAAACAAATGGCTCTGCCAGGCACAACTGTATCTTGGCCATTTCCCAAGAGGGAAGTGGCAGCAAATTGGAGTTGCTGGAGGCCTGTGCAGAGGTGAGGGATGGGTGACAGGGGCTGCCAGCGCGGCCCCTGCCGAAGGAAGCGCTCCAGATTGCCTTCCTGCTGCTCCAGCTGCGGGAGCAGGACCAGCCAGCAACATCTGGCAGCACAGCCGGGCACGGGTGCCACTTTGGGAACCCCAGGCACTGGAAATATGGTGCTGAGCCTGGTGCAGGCTTTAATCACTTGGCAGTCCTTGGCAGCGGCTCCGACAGCTTCTCCCGGCCTCGTACATCACGCACAGACATCTGCTGAGCCGCCGGGCAGCTGCACATCCATTTTCCTCTCTTGCTGGGGTTTTTTTGTGATCTCCCTCCCTCCCTTCCACCCTTCTCCTCTCCTCCCATCCCCAAAGTGCTCCCTGGGAGGGAGGATCCGTGCAGATCCCTGCTGTTCGTGGGGGTGCCCGCGCCTGTTCCGCCGCCCTGGTTCCTGTCCCGTGGGATTTGGCAGAGGTTGGAGCTGAGGCCAGTTCAGGGATAAGGCTGAGGAAAACAGCTCTGTGTTTTCTGTCACCTCCCAATTAAATTGGATTCATAAAGTGCTTTCCTTTATTTGTCAGGGCTCTAAGCTGGAGCTGAACACTGCATTGAGAGCGGGGAGAGCGCGGCACAATGGAGCTGACAAGGCCCTGAATGGCTTTGCTTTCACTGGGTCATAACTGAGCAGTGCTTTTGTGTGTGTGTGTGTGTGTGTGATTGCTTGTGGGGATGGAAATAAAATGCAGGAAGGGAGCTGGTTCTCCTGGAGTGATCAGCACCGAGCTGAGGGTGCTCACAACCTCTGACCCCTGTGCATAACACTGATTGCAGCGTGCATTTCAACACCTGCCTCTCCTTCCTGTTCAAATTTACATCCAGGCTTTCCCTGGGATCGTTTTTGTTCTTCTAAATAGCGTTTTAGAGTTATTAATTTATTTTGATTACTGCTTAAAAGGTAAACATTCAGATAAAGAACAGCACTGGAAAGCAGCTTCCTCTGCGTGTCAGTGTGAAATTAGGCAAGTAAAAATGAACAAGATTTGATGAATGTGCACGAGTTAATGATAACAGAATAAGTAGCTATACTGTTTTATTATAGATTATAATAAAAAGCTCTTCAATTAATCTGTTTTTCTTCTGGAAAAACAATTTTCTTGTCCAGGTCTTAATATCCAGTAGAAATTCAGCAGGTGGGTCTGGTGGAATTTTGTGATGATTCAGGATTTAACTCTCTTCTTCCTGTTCATCCCACTTTGCCTTTTCTCCTATCCTTCACTTGTTTTATAAGCAGTTACAATTTTTATTGTCATGGCTGATATTGGATGGAGATGGAAAGCTGAGCTGAATAATGCAGTGAAATATTTTTATTTGGGTTGCACTTTTTATTTGGGTGGGAATAGTTAAATTTTTTCAGAAGGTTCCTCATTACTGGCAGCAGTGAGAGGCTGGAGCCCAGTTCCTTTTCCTTTAAATTCTCCTTCATATGTGGTTTTTAGGGGAGAAAAAAGCTTTTTATTTTTAGAAGTCATATTTACGTAGAATTCATTACAGCTGATATTGCAGCATTAAGACTTAAAATTCCAGCCTGCTACCAGGGAGCTGCTGCTCTGACATGCTACAGTGGAGATTTTATTGTTAGGTTGAAATACTCCTCTGGTAAAGGAGAGAGTGGAAATTGGTTTATTTCCAACAGGAATTAGGTTAGTGTTCATATGCTAAGTGTTCCACTGGTAGCAGCTCTTCCCAGAACAAATGTTCATCACTGCTGGCAGCAGGTATGCCTAAGGAGAATTGGGAATATGCATAATCCCTTTTTTTTTCCTCTGCTCTGTGCTCCCTCCTCCCCCTGTTTTGGCTGTGTTGTGTGTCACTGCATTTTGTGCCAGCCCACGGCCACCAGCCCTGTCTGCAGGCACCAGGGAGGAGCCAGAGTGGAGGGGGAACATCCAAGGGAGCACCAAAGCCTTCCAAGAGGGGTTCTCACCCCTCCACAGCTGGGATTTCCCCCAAGGTCAGCATCCTTAAACCCCACTCTGTGACTCTTGGGGAAACTTTCCTGCTGGGGTGAGTTTCCCCTCGTGTCCCGAGCAGTGTCCTGGGCCCACAATGCCATAAACAAGGAATCACCAATCCAGAGAACTATTAAAAGTCGATAATGGTGAAGGATAGAGAGAAGCCTGGCTTTGTGACAGGCTGGTTTACCTTAATTAAACCGGTGAGTGATTAATATGGACAGCTGATCTCGTGCCTTTAATGAGATGCGTTCAGAGTTCTGTGTGAATAAGAGATGTGTGGAACCATCCCGTGGGTTAATGGCAGTGCAATGCTCTTATCACAGGCATGTATCTTTGGAATGGCTGGGTGGATGGTTAATAACACATTTTAAAGCTTGATTTGGAACTTCTCTTAATGGGTTATTAGAAAACAGGCAAATCTGGGCATCTTACACCAACCTGAATTTGGATAAAACAGGTTTTAAAAAGAGGCTGTCCAGTGATTTCAGCTTGCATTTCAGGCGTTTCTACATAGATTGCAGAAAATTAAGTTTTTAAAAAGCATTTCAAGGGGGTTTAAAATAATATTTGAGCTGCGAACTTAAATTTTCTCTGGTGTTGGTAGAAATCCAGATGTTGTTACAGTTGCTAGAGTGGGAACTGGAAAGGGATCTGTAGATGGACTTTATTTCAAATTTGATTTGCTCTGTAAGGTCCAAGACAAGTGAGCCTTTTGTCACGAGGCTGATTTCAGCTCTCCTTAGCTCTTTGTCTCAACTGGAAATTCTTAGGGGTCTGCAAATCAGAAAGGTCAGCGAGTGTAGGATTAGAAACACTGATAGATAGTGCATGAAAATGAGACCTAACCTCTCGAAAGAAAATTGACCTCTAAAATGAGAAATGAGTCTCTATTACCCTTGAACAACACCCTGATGGCATTTCCAAATCCCTCTAATTCCGTGCAGTGCACTTGGTGTGCATCTCTCTGGCTGGCACTGAGGGGAGGGAGCTCCCTGGGGGGAATTCTTTGGGAAGCACTTCAGTGATTCCAGCAGGGCTCTTGGCTGTGGTGGCAGCACAGGGTTTGGGTTCAGCAGCAGGCATGCAGGAGCTCTCCTGGCAAACATCAGCACTTCCTCACCAGCAAAATCCAGCTGGCACTGACAGCTTCCCTCTGCTCCCACGGTTTGTCCTCTGCTCCCAGCTCTTGGCAGGAGCAGCCAGGGCTGGGAGCTGAGCTTGGGACGTGGCTGAGCTTCCTTGCTGCCGTGGGAGACTGAGCTGAGGCTCTGCAAGTTCAGGGAAGAGGTGAAGGAGGGAAAGCCAAACAGGATCTGTTTCAAATCAAAGTCTTTTGATGCTGGAATTGCTTAACTCTGTCTTCACACATCAGGGCTTAGCGCTGATGGTGATTTACTCACACTTCCTAGTTAATAATTAGACATTGGGAGACACCATATATCACTCCTAATGGAATATATGGGGTCTGATGAGAGTTTTCTGTTTTGACTAATAAATTTTAAGCAGAATCGCCAGGCTTAATGAAATATTACCGTTTGGGAAGTGGCTTAAGTCTTGTGCTGGGAAAACAGTGTTGCTTTATTCAGTAAATGAATTTATCATTGACTCTGTATCCCGAGCCCTGGCTGGCTCTGGAGCATGGGCTGGATGCAAGATTCTGAACCAGAAAGCAGAAAACTAATCAAATCCTTAAAGACCAAAGGCAGCCAGGCAGGCCTGGGCTGACTTTTTCAGTGGTAGCCTCTGGCTACATCCACTTTTATTTTAGTAACCATTGTTAGCATGATTTATAACCTGAGCTCAGAGACATTCGCTATTTAGATGTAACAAGGTGCTTCACAGCTTTTATTCCCATTTCCTAAATTTCCTCTTGCTCCTGATTATTTTTTACTTCTCCCTCCTGTTTGCCTCCCTCTGCCCTGCCAGGCAGTGTCCCCAGTCCCACAGCTGACACTGCACTGGAAGAACACTGGGAACACAGGAAGGCCTTGTTTGCTTCAGGGTTAGGAACCTGCCCCAAAAATGTATCTTGGAATCATGGAATGGTTTGGAAGAGACCTTAAAGATCATCTTGTTCCACCCCACCACAGTCAGGGACAATTTTCACTATCCCAGGCTACTCCAAGCCCCATCCAGCCTGGCCTTGGGCACTCTCAGGGATCCAGGGGCAGCCACAGCTGCTCTGGGCACCCTGTGCCAGGGCCTGCCCACCCTCCCAGGAGGAATTCCTTCCCAATATCCCATCCAGCCCTGCCCTCTGGCACTGCTCTTAACCAGTGTGGGCACAGCTGTAAGATCTTGGGGCACTCCTTGGTTTCTCAGTGTGGATTTCTGGCAGTGTCCTGCTGCTGATTCCCCAGGAGCACAGGGAATGTGTGTGTCCATCTCCTGTGCCTCGTGCCACGAGCAGGATGTGAGGAGACAGCAAACCCCACTCTCACCTCTCTGCACCACTCCTGGCTGCTGTTCCAAGCCTCCCTCCCACCTTGCTTTTGACAGAATATTGACTGGAAACCAAGATCCCATTTCTGCTGAGCCTTAAGGGCAGCTGTTTACAGAGTGGTGGTGTTACACAGGTTTACTGTGTCGTATGTCTGTGTAACACTGGATTTGGATCTTGTATTTAGCTGCCAGAAGTGACTGTGATGAAGTGGCAGAGATAAACTGATAGATTGTGTGCCAGAAAGATGTTGGGAATCAATCAGATAAACAGGGCAGAGAAGTAGCTTGCTGTTTTCTGGTGATAATAAACCAGTGGCTTGGCTCCTGGAATTTTTAAATGTAATTGCTGCAGTAATAATCTCCAAAAATAAGCAAGTAGGAACAAAAAACAAAGCAGTGGCAGGTTTTTAATTATGTTTGAATCACTCTTTTTTCTGGTAATGTGATGTATGCCTTGAAGGAGAGGGAACACAGGGTGGAGGAAAAGCATCCTCCATCCTTTCCTCGCTGGCTTTTTGGAATTGCCTGGATTCTGGTTCCAGGTGGGTCTGTTTGGGATGTTTCTGAGCTGAGGCAGTAACTTCACTGATTGGTGAGATGTAGGCACCCACAGAGCAGTTTGTTCCCCTTGCTTTTGGAGGGTTTATTTCTGTTCCCTGTGTTGATATCTCAGCCAATACCCGAGGCACAGCGCGCGTGGTTTGCAGCGAGCGGTGACAAACGCACGGCAGCAGTCAGGGATCCAGAAAGGCTGTTCACAGCATTCTTTGGCTGCAGGAAGCAAAGAGGACAAACCCCAGCCCTCAGGCCATGAAAAGAAATAGGAAAGGCTGCCTGAGCATTCCTGCTGGAGCTATAAAAAGGATTTTGCTGTGCTGTTCCCCGAGCAAGCATCGCCGCCCAAATTCTGTTTGGGAAGCGTTTCAGTTCCCTTCCCTTCCCCCAGGAGTGTGGGGGGAGCTCTGTGGGGCTGAGCTTTTCCTGCCCATCCGCCCCTGTCACACCTCATGCCCATGGGAGCTGGCTCCACACCTCCTGTGCTTGTTTCAGATGGGATTTTTTGTCTCCCCTGCAGCTCCTGCGAGAACTCATAGAGCGTAAAACCACTTCCCTGGACCCCAACGACCAGGTGGCCATGGGCAGGTGAGTGGGAATGTCTGGAACAGCCCTGCCTTCACCCCAGCACTGCAGCCCAACAGTGCCCTGTGCCCTTCCAGCCCAGATCATTGTAGAGGGCAATATACTGAATTAATCTGGGAAAAAAAGCACCTGGATATTAGAAATAGCTTAAGGAGTTACTCAAACACTACGGCATTAGTCAGGAAACTCATCCTCTCTAACATATTCCTGAGTTGTGAATCACCCAGTCTGACTTTTGAGCTGTTTGTGTGTGATCCTGTGGAGGTATTTCCCAACTGGAAAGGATTGGTGCAGGTATTTCTGTCTCTCAGTGGTCCCTGCAGCACTAAGTGGCACAAAAATTGGCTGCCCCCAGCTGAAATTTGGCTTTTTCTCTTTATTAACTCAGCTTTGCTGTTGTTTTAGAAGAACAAACCTTCTGACATCAGTTGAAGCATTTCCTGCGTGTCCCTGCTGTAAGAAAAGATTCTGCACAATTAAAACTATACCAGGGAATGTTTCCTGCATGCAGAAGTAAATTCATGCAGGGAAGCTCTTATTTCTCTGTTTAATTCTAGAGTTAAAAAATAAAGAACCTTCCAAATGCCACCTCAGGAGCAGTGTACACTGAAACAGCTCTAGTTAGAATAAAGGGAAAAAGCCAAGGAAGGCTGGAAAAGCTGGAGTTGGGCTCTTCCCTGAAACAATTTTGTGGGGGGGAAGGCATCTATAGGGAGGGGAAGAAAATGCATCAGGAAGTTTTGTGATGGTGAAACAACTTTGCTCCTTGTAAAATATCACCCAAATTTGAGTGCAGTGTGTCAGATTTATTTTGTGTACGTCCAGAATATTACAGAAAGCTATTCAGTATAATTTAACACGGTATAGACAAAATTACATTTAAGTGGTGATTGCATTGTACATTTATCTGACTTTACAATAAAATAGATTACAGTAATTAAGATTATATTAAGATTGCAGTAATTGGATTTTGTTAGATTTTTTCCCTGATGTGGAGTTTTCATTGTATAAATCAGGTGAGATGACGCTCGTTTGAGTTTTAAAAAAATATATTTATAACCAGGAGAAGTTTTTCCCTGCTGGAAAATTCTTTGGCTTGAGGAAGTTGTGTTTGAGAAGCTGGGCTTTAAATGCAGTTGGGGATCAGAGAGTGTTTCTGGGAGTGTTTGGTGGCTCTGAAGTTGTGTCCCTGCTGTTCTGCATTCCCCAGGCAGTGGTTGGCCATCCAGAAGTTACGGAGCAAAATAAAGAAGAAAGTGGACAGAAAAGCCAGCAAAGGAAGGAGGATACGGTGGGTGACACCTTCTTTAAGCACACACAAGTCCTGATTTGGCCAAAACAGCCCCTCTGGGTGTGTTTTAGCCCTGTTGGCTCTGGGGGTGTTGGGTGATTCGTGACTTCAGGGCATTTCTTGCTCTGGGGCAGCCAGTGGGGAGCCCTGATGTTCCTGGAGCCTGGAATAAGGGCTTGGTGGATGCAGCCTGTGAGCACTGCCCCAGTCAGTCTTGGCAAGAGGGTTTACTGGTCTCAGGATACACCACAGGAAGGTGCTCAGGTGGCCCTGAGCCATTTGGAGCTGTAATTTCCAGCGAGAGCCAATAAACCCCTCCTGTGCAATTTGTATTTCACTGACTGAGGCACGGCCAGCAGCTCCCTGGGAAGATGTGCAGAAATACCTCAGGTAAATCTCCATTTCCCACTGAGTGCCAGTTGGAATTCGGTGTCAAATCTCTCTTTATTGGTAACTCACATCACAGCTTCCTTTAGCTCTGAATCATTCCTCTCCTGGATCACTCCTTTGGGTTGAACCTGGTGGAAGAACCTTCCCCGTGGAAAGGGAAGCAGCCTAGAGAGCAGGAGGTGTCTGAGTCTCCCTGAGTTCAGCATGATTTGTGGTGGAGGAGGGAGGATGCTGAAAAGCTGCTCTGCTTCCTGAAAAATCCACCACATTAACCATCCTTTGTGAGTAAACTATAAATCCTGAGTTTAGATGGCATCTGATAGAAAGTCAGTGGAGTCAGTCTGGGTCAGGCCTGGCATAGCAATTTTTAAGATAGATGTCATAAGATAATTTATTGAAAGAGGGAAGAGCTACTTTGTTGGCCTGAAAAGCCTATAATTATTGACTATCAATATTCTTTTCTGTCAGCATCACACATAATTGGATATATTCATGATTCAGTCAAAACTCCTGACAACATCACACAACTGAGGCAGCCTCGTAAACCTCCAGGAATAATGGGGAAGTCTCTCACTGTGTGCAATCTGTGCCCTCAGCAGTCCTGGGAGAGCAGCTCTCCCCCCCAGCCAGTTGCCTCTTACATCTTAGGTGCCTCTTTTTGCTTCTTCAGATAAAAGTTGTACTCAACCCGCAGGGAAAATATCAATAAAAGAAAAAAAAAAAAGTCTCACTGTGGTTAGGATTAAGATGCAGTTAAGCTCCTGCAATTTTCAGACTAGGCCAGCAGAGCCCAAATGGGTGTTTTTAAATAGTGCTTCCACTGAGAGACTTGGTGTCACCCCAGGCAGATCCCTGACCCTCTGTTCTTCTTTCTCCTTCTCTAAAACTGGGACAGCAGTGCTTCAATTTGCTTTCCTGAAGGACTTGGAGGTCCTGGAGAGCCAAGTATTTAATACCAACTTTCATCCTTAATTCTTCCTTTTCAGCAGAGCTTCAGTGTTAGAGCCTGGTCAGGTGCAGTGTGCTGGGGTTGTTGTAGGGGCTGAGGATCTCCAGGTGCTTCCAGAAGCAGTCCATCTTCCACTGGACACCAGGGAAATTTGGGCATTAAGAGGGGAAAGAATTTTACCCAAAAATGGAGCTCAGGTAACCTGGCAGGGCTTTCCCAATGGAGGAGGGATCTTTGCACACCTCTTTTGCCTCTCGGTGACTTCTGAGCTGTGCTGCCTCAATGTGGGGAGTCTTTCTCTCCACTAAATGAAATATTTTACCTCTGCCAGACCAGGGTTTCAAAGTGCTGGGTTCAAAAGCAGTGAGATGTGTGTCAGAGGAGGCACCTGGGCAGGGCTGTCCCCAGGGAGCTGCTGCAGAGCCCAGGCTGTGACCTGCTGTTGGTGGCTGCTCCTGACTCCATCCTTGCAGCCTCACACCAGGGCAGCTCCTTCCATCAGCAGTGACAAAGGCTGAGAGTGCAGAGGAGCCCTCGTGTGAGGCTGTGCTGCCTGAAGAGCCTTCTGGAACAGGCTGTGAGCTCAGCATCCCCCAGGGAATGTTCCTGCACGGGCAAACAAAAGGGAGTGCAGAGGTGACAGAGTGGGAAGGTGATTCTGGGCAAATGCTAGTGAATCCTTTCACCTGCTATTTGTCAAGCTCTAAAAATAGCAGCAAGGCTGCATGAGACATCTCAGGCAGTGCACACACACGCCTGGCTTTGGAATCCCCTGCCCTTGGACACGGGGTTTAAAGCCCTTGCATTCAGAGGTTCTCAGTCGCCTGTTAAATTTTATGTCAGGTCCTTGAATATACATAATGAAATCCCTGCAGGCTCCAGCCCAGGGTGGCAGATGGGAAGGGGATCCTCTCTCTGGAGGTGCAGGACAGCTTGCAGCAGTATTTTGATGCTGAGAGCATGTCCCAGCTCATCTCTGCACAGGCTTTTTCCTGACTCCTCTTCTTGTTTTTACCTGCTCCATTCTCAAGTTACTCAGGGTAAGATTTTCCCAGCAGATACAGCTCCAGAGTGGGATCTTGCTGTCCCTTAGGGCCCAGCACAGCACAGAGCAGGGCAGGAGGGGTAGCAGATGGATGCTGGAGCAGGTCTGGTGAGGATGGCAGCCGAGGGAGGGCAGGGAAGGAGGGGGTGTTGGTCTGCCTGACTCCCCTGGGGTAAGGGCTCCCAGTTCATGGCTGCTGCCATCCTCTTCCCACTAGGATGGGACAGGATTTGCTGGTACTCAGTTCATTTTATCACCTGACTATTCCTGTTCTAAGAAGGGAGGGGGAATTGGCAGCTCCAGCTGGTGACTCCACAGGGATCAGCCCCCAGGACAAGCATGGCCTTTGGGAGCTGGGCTGTTCCTGCTCAAGCAGCAGCAGCATTTCCTTCTCATGAATAGTTCCTGATGTGCTCCCCTGCTGCTCCCCTCAGGTACCACGTCCACAGCAAGCTGGTGAGCTTCATGGCACCTATTGACCAGTGCACAATGAATGATGATGCCAGGTGAGTAAGAGATTAATTATGTTTCTCAAATGGCTCCATGACAGCGTGGTATTGACCTGTTCTTCAGCCTGTCACCCTCTCCATTCCTTCTTATCACTTCCCCATTTGTCACTGGCACCATAGCCTGGGTGTCTTGGTCACATCTGTCCTGGCTGAGCTTTCACTCTGTAATTACTGTGACAGCAAACCAGAAGTTGTCATAAATCTCAGCACCTGCATTTTGATTCCTGCTTTAGAACTCCTCCGATTTGGAAATCTCCCAGTTTTATGGAATTAATTTGGAAATGCACAGCTAAGCTACCTGGTGTCTTCAGGTGGAATCAGAACTGAAAAAGAACTTGTCTTCCAAGAGAAATGGCAACTTCTAAATCCTGGTTAATATGCATTTCCTTAGCTCAGTTAACAACTGGAATAGTTCTCTCAAGATTCACTCAAGACTTTTATGTTGCTTGTGTTTATCTCTATTTAAAGTGTAAAGGATTTTATTGGAAGACCATAACGTTTTAATGTGGTAATTAGCAAAGAAAACACCAGTGAAGTTTGGTGCAGTTACCAGGCAGCTCTCCCACATATCCACCCATATTTCTTCAGCAATCCACATTACACCCCAGTCCCCAGAAGCTGAGCTCTTTGTGGGCAGGAGGTGGAACAATTTTTCCAGTGGATGGATGTAGAAAGCTTGAGAAACATCTTTTCCCTGGGTTGTGGAACATGTTTGTGCTTTTGATGTCATTTGTCTGTTTGAGAAATGGAAACCAAATACCTGCTGCTCTTTTGCTGCTGCCTTTTGGGGGATCACAGGGACTTCTGGATGAGGAGTAAGGTGTCCTGTGTCCATAGGAGCCATGCTGTTCCATCAGTGCATCTTTCTCAGCGTTCCTCCACTGTTTTTTCTCTGTCCTTTTGTTTCTCAGGTGAGAGCAGAGCCCAGCTGCTCTGATTTTTCAGTATTGTTTGGATCCTCTCACCACAAAAATAGGTGTGGTAGGGTCAAAGCTGTTCCTCCAGCCATGCAGTGCTGATGTTCAATATCCCTCTGCTGTAATGTCTTGTCCACAATGTCTTTCCCCCTGTTCCAGGTGGGAAGAGATCCTTGCTTCCTCTTTGCACATTGGAGTGGGAGTTCTTGTGGAAAGCTGGGTGTTAGTTTTTGGCATCCTCCTCAGTTTGCACCATTTGTGTGTGCATCCAGACACAGAACACATCCAAAATGCTGCAGTGGGGGGCTCAAAATGGGGCCTTTTGTAGGTGCTTTGGTTCAGCTCTCCCCAGAGGCAGAGATCTGCTGCTCTCAGTCATTTGTTTGAAAATCAAAGCCACTCTCTGTGGGTCACCTCCCATCTCTGTTTGAAATACCCCTGCCCTTGCCATGAGCCACAAGACCTCTGGAGCAGAGCTGGAGCACACAAGGCAAGAAGAATTCAACACCTGCAGGTGAATTAAGAGCAGGCCAGCAGCAATGGTAACAGCTTCCCTTTGTGGCAGAAGCAGGCAGTTTTATTGTCTGCAAGTGGGAGTTACTGGATTGAAAATGCACATACACACTTCACAGAGATGTGATTGTGCTCTGAGCCAGTTTTATTTTTTTCTGGTCAGGCACTTAAAAGGCACAAGCCCAAAATGAATACAGCTCTGAACACCAGGGCACCGTGCTGTAGTGGGAGAGGTTTCACAGTGCCAGTGTGCATAAAATGGGTGTAGAAACAGCTGGCAGAGCATTCCCTGAGTTCTACCAGTGGCTGCAGGGGCAGGAGGACACCAGGAAAATGGCAGTGAATAAATAAATGTGTGTCTGCAGGTGTGGGTAGGCTTGGGGGTGTGCAGAGAGGGAGCAGTGCCATGGCTCTGCTTCTTCCTTGGCAGTGCCCAGTCTGGGCAAGCAGAAAGAAAAGAAATGCACGTGAGGAGAAGCAGCCTGAGGCCTGCCAGGAGAAGGGGATGAGCAGCCCCTGCAGGTTTTACAGCCTGGCTTGGAGGAGGGAAGCACACGAGTCACATAAATGCCTTTGTCACCATCGCTGCCACTCTGTGCCTCGCTCCTGCTGCTGGCAGGGGTGGGAGCACTGGGGGAGGCAATGAATCTTCCCCTGCCCCTTTTCCAGGCACCCTGAGCATGGGCAGGGCTCTTTAACCCCCTGCTCACATATTTTATGCTGTAATGCGTGGGGCACCGGTGGCCTCCAGCCCTCCTCCTTTTTAACCCCTCTCTGGCAGTATTTTAAAGCACACACTGGGAAGTGATTTTTATGGTTACCTTGGGGGTCTGTGTTTATAGACTTTAACACATTTATTGTCCTCTTGGGCCAAGGTTTTTCTAATCGGTCCAAGGTCGTTGCTGTGTGAGTGTTGTGCCTTGGGACGAGGAGCCCAAAGGCTGAGCTGGGAGCGTGGTCTGGGGGTTGTCCAGAGGAGAGGGCAGCTGTCGTGGGCACTGCAAGGTTGGTTGTGATTTCTCCTGGATTCGAGGGTGGCATCATGTGGTTTCCCCTTCTTGGACTTCCCTTGCAATAGGTTTTTCCCACCATGGGGACGTGGCATCCTTCAGCAGCACCTCGTGCAAGGAGCTGGGAGCAGGCCAGTCTCCTCTGCTTTGGGAAATGGGGCACAGAGGGGTGAAAGCTCCCATCTCCAAAGGCTTTTGGGCCCAGAGGTCCTTGAGCCTCAGGGAATTCCCAAAGGTGTCACACAGGACTGGGCTGGAGCTGAGGTTGAGCCCAGACCTTCTGTGCAGCCATTGCCCCACAGGCCTCCTCTTTTAGGAGGTCAGATGTGTGCACTTGCAGAAAGCTCCTGTGCCAGGCAGGTGATTTATGGGCAAGCTGGGGCTCAGGATTCCCCCTGCAGGCCATGGGCAGGGGAGGTGCTGGGGTGGATCTGTGAACAAGTCCTGGGAAGAGCTGGGTGTGGGTTTGGGGTTTGTCCTCTCTGTCTCTCAGCTGTGAGTCACAAATCCTCACATCTCTCTGCCCTGTCCACGTGTGAGAGGAACAGAGACCAAACACAGACACCATGAAACGAGGGCTGGTACCAAATTACTGCAAAGTCTGATGAACATCCTAATTTCACCTCTGGAGGACAGTAACTCTCAGGGAGAGACATCCTCTGAGGACACAGATGTTTGGTCCAAACACCTTTATCTCCCAAGACAACTCAGGTTATTCTGACAGGTAAAACAAGATTGTGCAAATATGCAGCAGTGATCTAATCAGCTGGAACAACAGCAATATTTTAACTGGCGCTACCTTTTAACAGCATCATTAAGGGCTCTCATTACTCTTTTATTAGAGGCTCACTCTATTTCTTATCAGATTACAGAATGAACATAACTCATGGCACTGATTTGATCTCCTGTTAAAGAGGATTACAGCTTTGCATTAGCTGGGAGTGACACGGTTTATAATTTGCTGTTGACACCCAGGCTGGCGGTGTCACACGTGTGACCCCTCCCCACGCCCCCCCAGGGGAAGGACACCCATACATCATCATTAAACCTGGCACCCAGGGCTCTGCAGGAGCCAAAAGGAGCCTTTTCTGCAGGAAAGTCAGGCAGGACACCAGGGACACGCTGGAATTCCAAAGGGATTTGCAGCTGGGGGGAGGTGGGGGAAAAATCCCATTTTATATGGGTTGGTTTGTGCCTCTGCAAATGGATCCTCATTAGGGAGGAGGAATTTACATCCTTTATGAGCCAAATCAGAGGGAAGAGGATGGCTCTGATGGGGCAGGAATGACTCCCTTAAATCCCACATCCAGGTGCAGGAAATGGCTCTGCAGTGCCAGTGGCCTCGGGTCCTGTGTGGCACAGGAGCCTCCAGCCCCGTGCTGCTCCTGCAGGAGCAGAGTGCTGCCTGCTGGGAGGCTGAATTAACACCCAGATTATCCAGCTGCCAGCGAGGGTTGGATTAGAGCCTTTCCCTTGGATCCAGCCAGGCCCTGTGCATTTTCCCCATCAGCATTCTCCCTTCAGTGCAGTTGCTTTGTCCCACTGTGTCTGGCTGCAAGCAGAGGGGAGTACGTAGCAGGAAATCCTGGTATTAAAAGATTAATTTACTTATATGACATAAGAGTTTAATAAAAAAAAAAGTTTAAAAAAATTAAAAAAAAAAGGTTGGTGAGATAGCAGCCTTTAACTTGGCTCACTTTGTACTTGGGGTATTAAAACACCACGAGAGCAGATTAGTGGAGGAATTTGGGCTCGGCAGATTAGTGGAGGAATTTGGGCTCGGCGATTGTCAATCCAGGGTGCTCAGCACCACAGAATTCCTGGGAGGAGGCAAAGCCCTTCCTGCTGGGAGAGCTGAAGCAGCAGCTCCTGTGCTGCACAGCACAAACCCTGGTGACCCTGTTGGTGTGAGGAAAACACCTCAGAGTTCCTTCAGGCACGGCCTGGAAGAGAGGATGTCCTGCTGTGGGAAACAGAGGGGCAGCAGGAGCATGGAGGGCAGCGTGGAACCAAAGGAAAAGCACTTTATCCTGTGGAACTTAATGTGTCTGGATTGATCCCCAGGCACCACAGCTTTGGTGTCATAGAGTCCCAGAATCCCAGACTGGTTTGGGTTGGGAGGAGCCTTAGAGCCCATCCAGTTCCACCCTGCCATGGGCAGGGACACCTTCCACTCGAAACCTCATGCAGCCTGGCCTTGAAATCGCTGCCCTTTGTGCCTGATTTTGCTTGTTTTATATAAAATCCACGCAGCCTGTGGCTGGCTGAGCTCCTGGGGATGCAGTGCAGCCCCCGAGTCCTTCACCCAGGGCTGGTGCTGGAGCTGTGTGGGTTTAGCTGAGGTGGGAGCCAGCTGCTGGCACTGGAATCATTGTGTCCCCAGGGCTGATGTTTGACATCCCTGGCAGGAGGATACAGGCACCTCTGGTATGGAAATTTCCTTCTTAAAGGGGAAAAAAAAAAAAAAAATAACCTGTTAAGGGCTGGGAGATGATTTGTCGTTTCCCCTTTGCGAGGGAATTTGTCTTCTCCTGCATCAAATCTGTTATAGAACAGGCAGGCTGTGAACGAGGGAAATCGTCCTCGCAATAGGAGGGGCACAAAGAATGGTTCCCTCTGCACAGGGCATGTGCCAGCAGCATCCCAGAGCCTGCTCTGCTCAAATGCCCATGCCAAGGCAGCCTGGGAAGGCACCATTTGAGGAGCAGCTGCTCCTTTCATTTCATTATTTAAGAAAAATACTAATTTTTATTGGGAAATTAAAAGCTTCAGGTTTATTTTGTCTTCCTGGTACCTGCTCTGCTTGCTGGGCACTTTAACCTGAATTTCACACCTCTGGACAACACATTTCACAGATTACTCCAAGGTGGAAGGGACCCACATGGATCATGGAGTCCAATTCTCCAGTGAGTGTCCCACATATGGATGGACTCCCAAACCTGGTGTTAGCAGCACCCTGCTCTGCCCAGCTGAGCCACTCTGGTGCAGGCAGAAGGTGTTCCAAGGAAACCATCAGCCAGCTCCTGGTTTCCATCAGGAGCCATGTGTTCTCTGCAGGTTTCATGTTCTGTCTTCTTTTCCAGTTTTTGTGAATTAGAAATTCATAGTTCCCCGTGGAGGATGGCAGTAGGAATGGGGGATGTACTCATTTCAGTACTGCTTGTGGCATATTCTAAATTATCTTTTTTTGGGGGTAGAAGAAGAGAAGAAGTAAAAGGTACTTGGGGAAAGGCAGAGAAATTGCTTGGAGGGTGTTTTTACTAAAGAGCACAGCAGTGACTGGAGCACTATTGCTATTTTAATAAAAAAAAAAAAACCTCCAGAAACTGAATTTCCCCCCCTTAATATTCTTCTTCTGCTGGTTTACAGAACTGTATTTTTTTAAAAAAAGGAACTAACATGACTGTAATTACACAGAGCAGCCCAGCACTGGCTGCTCCCCTCCCACAGGCAGGCACAGCTTTGCTTTCCCCTTTGGGTATCTGGTGCTGCTGCAGGTGGGCAGAGGAGATTCCTGGTGATCTGCTGAGAGCTTTTGTCATTTCTGTTTTGATGCTTCGTAGAGATTTATGAAATGTGTTGAATTCCTGTCCATCCAGGGCACTCCTCTCTCTGTTTTGCCTGTGAAACATCTCTTGCAGCAATACCTGGGATCTGGAGGGGGGAAAAAATCCACTCTTGGCAGCCCAGCTCACCACCTGGGCTGGCTGTAGCCGCTTTTATTTCATATTTAAAAACAATATTGTTGGCCTGGAAGCAGCAGGGTTGGGGTGGGGAGGTGCCACGTGCCATCCCCTGCCTCTGGATGCATAAATAATGAAGCCAAGGTGCTCACACACACATGTTTTATGGCAAATGGCTGCGTGGTTCCTGACCATTTTTTCCAGAAACAGGTTTTATGATAATACAGTAAAAATATTAAATTAGAAAATGCCTCACTAAGGGTGATAAAACCTTACTACAGTGGAAATAGGTAATTATCCCCTCTACAGCCTAAATGACAGTTTAAAAGAAATAAAAATGTTAGTGCTCATTACTTGCTTTTGTGGGTTGCAATAAAGGGTAAGTTAAATTTTAATTCAGGGAAGACCCCTGTATCGACCTGTTGTGGGTGTACCTGAGGTGGGAGCTGTGTTAATTACCTGCTCAGGTTATTCCTCAGCACAGGCTGCCTGCAGACCTCTCTGAAGGTGCTGAAGTCACCTTTCCCCCAGCTCCAGGTAGCGTTGGGTGTCTCAGCCTGGTGGCTCAAGTCTGATGTTTAATATCTGTGGGTGGAGGAGAGAAATTTCATATTTTTTTAACCAAAACCCAAGTTCATTATGCATAGCCTTAAGGGGGCTGGAAGTATTAAAATCTGCACTTACCCTGGTGAATTGAAACAGAGACAAGGTTAAACCTGGAGGATTGATGAGTTTTACTCTCTGCGTGGTTAAATCCTGCTGAGGGGAGAGGCTGTGGAAGAACAGGGAGCTTGGCTGATGAGGAGAGGGGGGGAAAAGGGTTGGGTTCTTTTCTATTTCATTTTCAGGGTGAAATATTTGCCCTGTTTTGGGGGTGTTGATTTCCCTCCTGCTGCTGTGGCTGTGCCAGGTCTGTCCCTGCTGTGCCATTATCCACCCAGACCCACTGGGATTTTCCTTCATCCCATTCCTTTGCCAGAGCCGTTCCTGGGAGGATGAGGGAACACCCTGCCCCCAGAGCCCAGAGTTTCCATGTCACAGCCTGTCAGTGCCAGCAAACATCCCTCTGCCAGCAAAGACAAATTCTCCCTTGAAATCTCCCCAGGCCCTGCTTGCTTGAAAAATGGCTGTTTATTTAAAATCTGTGGGCTTGGAGCGAATTCAGCATCGATCCCTGAACTCCTGTACCCACAGGAGAGCATCAGACCCACAAAACTGAAGACAAAACCCCGAGGAAGTTCCCTTTGGATTTTCCCAGATGCCTTTAGGGTGGTTTTTGGGGAAGGTTTGAGGCTGTTCCCTGTGGGCAGCACAAAACTTGGTCTGTCCCTCCTGCCCTGCTGGCGCTGAGTTCATTCCATGACTTCCTTGGGAAGTTTCCATGTCGGACACATGGAATTCCTCCTTTGGAAGCTGACAGGGAACCTTCCCTTGGAGGTGTCTGCGAGCAGGAACAGAGCCCAAACTCAAATACTGCTGTGCTTGGGAGGGAAAACCCCACCCCTGCACCCAACACCTCCCTCCGTGTGTGCTTTAGGATCTGCACCTGGGGGGAGTCCAGCTCTTCCCATGCCTTTTCCTCCATGCCCAGAAATTCCTGGTTTATAAGAATCCCTCCTTTCCCCCAGCTCACGTTCTCTGGTTCTAAAATTAAAGATAAATAACACCAGCCCTCTTTTTTTTTTTTTAAGAAAAATTTGCTCCTGTTATCAGAATTGCTGCTCGTGGGATATTAATTGGAATCTTGTTGCCAGGTCATTTTCATTGTTTTTCAAGTACTGTCCAAGAAAATGTATGAAAACTAAATTACAGCCCCACGTTGGCTGTGTGATTGAATCCTCCTCACGGCCCCGTACATCCTATTAAAATATTCAATCTTGTTTTCTTACTTGAAGAGCCTGTCTGTAAAGGGCAAACTTATAGAAACCCTCATTCTCTGGAGATCCAATATCCAGCCACGCTGGAATATTTCCATATTTCTGTCCTGCCTGGGATTGGGCTTACACGAGTTCCCCCATCTGCCTGTATTTATTAATAAAGATTCTCGAGTGCGTTTTTAATTACACGAGGCCTTCCCGTTTGAAGGAGTGCAGGGTTTGTGGCAGCCTCTTCCTTCCCTTTTGACCTTGAAAAGTAACTTTTCCCTGTCCACGTTTTTTTTCTCCCCAGGACGGAGCTTTATCGGTCGCTGTTCGGGAAAGTCACGAACGGAGGAGAAGCAGAGAGGAATTAGGACCTGGGATTGAGCTCCTGGTGTTCTCCCACAGCTCTGCCCTCAGCTGCTCCCTCAGGCTACCCAGGAGCAGAGCCAGCATCTGGTTTGTCCCTGAAATCCTCCCTGAAGGAGCAGCAAATCCTCCTAAATCAGAGGGAAGAGTGGGGCACACCGAGCCTGGCTAAACACCCCCTGTCCAACCTGGAATGCTTCCTCCCAAAGACTTTTTAACTATTCCCTTTCAATTCCTGACCTTGGTTTGGTGGCCTGGGCATGGTGGGAGTGGGGAGACACAATCCAGCCCCCCCTGCAGCTGGGTCCCCCACAGTTGTGTTGAAACCTTGGAGATTTGGGGGCTGGGGGTTGCTCAGTGCCCTGTTCTGGTCCTTGGCTGCGTATTGGGAACGTGTGACTTCATTTTTCACCAGTCGAGAGGATTTAAATGTCATTTACATAATTAACATGGCCTTAAAACAGGAGAGGTGCTGCTGTGCAGGCAGCAGAGCTCCCAGTTCTCATGCCAGCTGTTGAACACACCCGGGGGCGTTTGCTGACCCTGATGGGATGTGCTGGGATGTTGCTGCTGTGGGAACATCCCAGGGGCTTCTCCAGCCCAGCACTGACCCTGCACTCTCCATTCCTGCAGCTGCTCGTGGCTCTGAGGCTGTGGCATCCCAGGCAGGGTCCCAGCACAGGACACAGGTGACTCCTGGGAGGGGTTTGTGGGCTTTATAGCAAATCCCTGTAAAGGGAATTTGGGAGCTGCCCTGATCCATCAGAAATGGAGCCTCTGTGATGTGAGTGATCTGTGTGTTGGCTGTACCTTGTCCCACAAATTGGGCACTAAATTGGGCACTAAATTGGGCATAGTTCAGACACAAATCTGGCATAAATAGGGCATAAATTTAGGGCACAAATCTGGCATAAATCAGGCATAAATTATGCACAAATCTGGCATAAATTGGGCATAAATGGGGCAGTAAATCTGCCCTTCCCAGCCCTGCTCAGGGCTCCAGTGACCGTGGCTGTGCTGCCCTCCCCAGTGACTCTGGTGTCCTCTGCAGCTCCCAGTGGTTTTTTTCTGCCCCTGTTCTGGATGGTAAAAGGGTCACAGAACCACTTCAAGTGTGAGAACTTCTTGCCACTATTATTGGAGGAGATAAGAGCCCAAGCCGTGCTGAGCAGAGCTTTTGAATTCACTTATCAGTGTTTGAGCAGGCGGTGCCCCCTGTCCCCACCCCTGTTCCCACTCCTGTCCCCATCCCTGTCCCTGTGTCCCCACCCCTGCCCCAGTTCCACAGCTCCTGGAGTGTTCCTGGACACACAAATAAGGTGATTTCCACCAGCTTTTCTTAATGCTGCCAATTTACAGCAAGTGAGCTCTTCCCTCCTTCCCGCCCCCCACCCCAACAGAATATTAGTTCTTTATTAATTCATGATACAGCTGCTAATTAGTGCCTCCACAAATGGGCATCACACCTTGGCAAAACACTCGGAGGTGTTTGGGGGACTGGGCTGTGCGGAGGGAGGGACAGAGGGTTGTGTTAATCCTCTCCCCCCAACCCCGCCACAGCGAAGAATTTCAACTTTCAGACAAACAACTTCATTTACAAGTGTGTCTCTAATTAGCTGCAGAATTAGTAAAGCAGAGTTTTCCCCCCATAGATCGGCCAAAGCCCCGGGGGAGGCTCTGGAATGGAGAGAATCGCATTTCCAATTATTTTGTTGAATTGCTAATTTAGTTATTGTGCCTGGCGTAATTGTGATGGGTATTGGGTGTGCAATTCAATTTGTTTTAAATATTTGTGGGAAGGCTGATCAGTAATGGAGCTGACCTATTTCATGGCCCAAATTGAGAGAAGAGACTAAAACAAAAAACAGCTACAAAGCCCCAGTTTGTCTCAGTTTTTATTTTGATGTCTCTCATCCCTCTTAAGACTGTTGATGCAACAAAAGGTTTACATTAAAAGATGATGGCACTTTGATCTTGGGCTTTGGAGAGCTTACAGCTTTGGTATGTCTTTTCTTGGCTTTTTAATATGGAGATATTTTAGGCTAAAGAGTTTTAAATGTGATGCTGAAGTTCAGTAGGGTCTGCCCCCTCACCCCCCAAATTTTAACTATCATGGTTCTGGTTTGAGAAATATGAAAAATAAACTGCTGGAGTTGTGGTGGCTCATGTGGGCAAATTTAAATCTCACCTTCCACCCTCCAAAGGATGTTTGTGGATCTTGAGGCAAAGTCCTGTTGGGCCCCTACTGACATGGGCATGGAGTGAGGCTGGAAAAGGTCTCCAGGATCCTCCAGTCCAACCACCCCTGCCCACACAGCAGCCCTGGGAAGAGGATCCCAAAGTTCTCCCACTCAGCAGCAGGCACTGGCATTTTGGAGTTTGTTTTTTTTCCCTGTTTGTCCCATTCACTGTGATGTTAAAGATGACAATAAATCATGGAGGATGGGAATGCAGAGTGGCCACAGTTGGGTTTGGGGACACCTGGGTAGTGTGACCAGGGGCAGGAATGAGGAGCAGTGGGACCTGGGCTGAGCTCAGGTGAGGGCAGAGCTGCCCTGGAGGGGCTCCACAGAACCCTCCCTGTCCTGGCCTCGAGCAAAGCTCAGCTCCCCACGCGTGACAGATTCCACTCGTGGCACCAGAGCTGTAATTCATTCTTTTTATTAAAAGAAATTGAGGTAAGTGAAATACTTCAGCACCAGCAAGAACCGTTCGTACCCAGGGGGCTTCCCCTGCCCTGCCCAGGGACCCCACACACACCTGGGGACACCACAGCTGCTGCTGCCACAGGGCCCCAGCAGGCCCAGAGCCCCCAGGGCCAGTGCCAGACCCTGATGCCACCCAACAGATTTTTCTGGAGCTGCTTTACCCCCAAATTAAGTGAGGCCCAACCCAGTGCTGTAACACTGAAATGGGGGAGCTGTGGCAGAACAGCTCCAGTGGGCACGGGGACACTTCCCATCCAGATGTCCGGGAGAAGGGACTCTGGTGACACCACCCACGGGGGGGAGTCCTGGGGCAGGGCAGGAGGAGCCCCACACGTCCTGGTCCTGCCTGGCTGACACATTCTCTGTCCGTGTGTCCTGCTGCAGCCCACCCTGGCGTAAGCAAAAGCATCTTTGGGGCTTGTTCAGGGGGCTCTAGTGGGGAAAAAAAAAAAATCTCTTAAATCAAATTAGCGTTCTTAACTATTAAGAAAAAGCAAGTCCTGCAGGTGGCCAAGCTCTGCTGGCCACGGGCAGGGGAGCAGCGACCCCGGGCTGGCACCTCCGGTCACAGGCACCTCAGGCAGAAGGGCTGCATTGCACTTCGGGAGGAACGAGGAGAGCTGAGAGGCACTGGCAGCATCATTGATTCATTCTCTCGTAAGAGCAGCCCTTCTGAGGTACCTTACTGCTGACCTACAGCCCTTCCTGCTCTCCTGAGGGAGGGGCTGTAAAATCTGAACTTCCTCCGAGACCATCACTGGTGCGAGCCCGGGACTGCCCGGGCCGTGGGAGCCGTGAGGGGTGGGCTGCGCTTCCCTCCAGCACTGCAGCTTCTCTGAGCTTTTATTACATAAAAAACGTGTAGAAAGAAATTGGGGATCTGGGCTAGGTCAGCCTGGGGGGACCTGGGGAGCTGCCACCCCTTCCTGCACTTACCTGCACCCAATTATTCCTGACCTTTGGGATGGGATACCAAAGCCGAAGTTTTTTCACATTCCCAGGTGAGGAAGAGCAGCTCCTCCCCAGCCAAGCACAGGCAGCTCCAGGGCAGGGCAGGACGATGGGGAAAAGCTCTCCTCAGATCCTCACACTGACATCTCCTTCTGCAATTCCAACCCCACCGGGGGATTTGGCTCTGTCCTTTTTCCTCCCTCACACCTCTGCTCCCTGGATCTGCTTCCTGCTACCCACAGGAAAGGGAGAGCAGAAATGCTGAGCAGCTGCACTTTGGTCTCTCGTACCTCCTCGCAGAAGGGCCTTTCACACAATTCACAGCCTGTTCTAAAGGAATTGGGCACAAAGGCAAAGCAGGGGGGGCGGGTTCAGCCCCCAGAATCCTGTCCCAAAAACCTGCACAGCCCTGGGGAGCCCGGGAGCCTCCTGGGGGCACGGGGACAGCCCCGGCCACAGCAGCTGAAGGCTGAGGTTCTCCTCTACCTACGAGACAAGACAGACGTGGGACACACAAATCAAATCACCACTGACAGAGCTGGGGGCCAGGGGGGGTCCCGGGCAGGGGACAGGGGGGGACATTGGCACTTGTCAGCGCGGAGCTGCCGCTGCCGGGCGGGGGGAGAGGAGAGGAGGGGAGGGCAGGGCATCCCTGGAAGGACAGGGGTGTCCCTGGAAGGACAGGAACATCCCTGGAAGGACAGGGCATCCCTGGAAGGACAGGGGTGTCCCTGGAAGGACAGGGGTGTCCCTGGAAGAACAGGAACATCCCTGGAAGGACAGGAACATCCCTGGAAGGACAGGGTGTCCCTGCAGGGCCCTGCCGTGCCAAGGCCTCGCGGTACCGGAGCACTTTCAGGGCCCGGCGGGGCCCGGCCAGCCCCGCTCCGTTCAATAAATAAGGTACAGGAGGACAGCGGGGACTCAGTTCCGCAGGCGCTTGTGTTTATACATTTTCCTCGTGTCCCTGGCCAAAGGACACGCTTCCTCTGGTCAGCCTGATTTGAAAAAATAAAACTGTCCCCGTTGCGGCGCTCCCTGAGCCTCCCGGTGGCGGTCCCGCGGTGGCGGCCGAGCAGACAAAGGGCAATTCCAGCTCCCGCTCTCTCCTCCGCGGCGCCGGGCAGGGGCAGTGCGGGAGTCCAGGGGATTACGTGGAAGAAGGCGAGTCCATTTTGGAGAGGATCCGCACGACCTCGGCTCGCTGCGTGGGGGAGATGTGCTGGGTCATGTGCACGATGGAATCCATGGCAACCTCGGGATTGGCCTGGACCAGGCTGCAAAGAGGAGAGAGGGGAGTGAGGCAGCCCCGCTCCGGAGCTTCCCACAGCTCCCAGCAGGAGTTCCCTGGCTGGAATGTGGGGCTGTCCTGTCCCGAGAGAGGACACGGCAGCGGGGGAGCAGCTGAGAGCTCCCTCAGGATGCTCAGTGTGACCCTGGGTGGCCACGGGGAGGGCAGGAGCCATCCCTGATCCCATTCCAAACCCCTCCCTGCGCTCACCCCCGGATCTGCTTGAGGACGTAATCCCTGGAGATGTATTTGATGTTCTCCTCCACCACGGAGCGGACGCCCTCCTCCTCCGTCAGCTGCTTCTCCAGCCACTCCACCAGGTCCTTGTTGCTGTCCCACAGGTAGGCCTGCCAAAATCCCGGGGTCAGCCTGCACCCCAGCCCTGCCCGCGCCCCACGCTTATCCCTCAGCTCCTGGACTGGCAGCTGGGGGTCACACATCTGGCTGGGGATCCCCACAAACGAACCTAACAATGAGCACAAGATAATTTATTTCTTTTGCATCTCCTGCCATAAACGTGATGGAAGTGCTTGGTGAGTGCTGCAGAGAATGAGCTGCATCAATCCCAGGAGCTGTCCCAGATAAATCCCAGCTTCCCTGGCTGTCACCCCCAAATTCTGGTGGAACTCGGCTGACCCTGAGCTGCAGCTGCTCTGGGGCTTCTCCCAGTGCTAAACCTTTATGGGACCCACAAGCCCCCATCACCTCCAGCCTGTGCCTGTGCTGGTGTCCCCAGCAATCCCTGAGCCAGCCCCAAAACACTCCTGGGGCACAGGGCAGAGCAGCTCGGGGTGTCTGCAACCCTCAGCCACAATCCCCTTTTTGCCTTTCACGAGATCATTTCACCTGATATTTGCTATAGTTGGCTGTGTAATAACTCAGGAGTGTGTGAGCCCCTAACAGCCTTCTCTCCTCTCCTCTCATTTTCTTTACAAATCATTTAAGAATCGTTTTGTTAATGGTTTCCGGAAAAGCAAGTACTGCCATTAGCACTCATTCATATTTATGTCATTTTATTTGGGTAATTAAACACAAAGCTCCTCATTTAAAGGTGCACTATCCTTCTCTGTTATCACTATCCAAGTCAAAGGCAGAATGACAATGAGCTGGGGGCGGTGATGCCGTGGTGGCACCCCCTGGAGCAGCCAGAACCTGCCACACCTTTGGGCCACAGAACAGGGAATCACAGAGCCATTAGTGCTGGAAAAACCTCTGAGATCATCCAGTCCAACCCTTCCCCCAGGCCACCACTGACCATGTCCCCAGGTGCCACATCCACACAGCTGTTAAATCCCTCCAGGGATGAGGACTCCACACTGCCCTGGGCAGCTGTGCCAGGGCTGGAGAGCCTTTTCCATGGAGAAAATTTCCAGCATCCAATCCAAACTTCCCCTGGCACCTGAAGCTGTTCCCTCTCCTCCTGTCCCTGTTCCCTGGGAGCAGAGCCAGGCCCCCCCAGCTGCCCTCTCCTGTCAGGGAGTTGTGCAGAGCAGACACCTTCCACCATCCCAGGCTGCTCCCAGCCCTGTCCAGCCTGGCCTTGGGCACTGCCAGGGATCCAGGGGCAGCCACAGCTGCTCTGGGCACCTGTGCCAGGGCCTGCCCTCCCTACAGGGAGAGAATTTCGGGTTCAGAACCCATCCCAGCCCCTGACACACTTCAAAAACCCCAGGATTATTTTATTTCCTTTCCTTTCACAGGATGCCTCTGATTGTTCTCAGCCCAGTGATGTCACTGCGAGATTTTGCTTATTTCATTGTTTTTCTCCTTACTCTGGTTTGAAGCTGGTCGGGTTTTGCTCCCTGCCCGTGCCCCTGCCAAGCAGCAACATTCCCTGCATACAAAGGAGGATTCCAGGGAAGGGGGAACACACCCAGCCTGGGAAGCTGCGACACAGCCACAGACCTGGGTAAAGCTCCATTTACCCAAGAATCCCAAAGCTTTTAGTTTAGGAGAATATTTAATACTCTTATTAATCATTTTTAATCCGTTTGCTTTTAATTAAGAAACAGCATGATGCTTCCCTATCAACATATGCCAGGGAGCAGATTAATTGTGGCTTAAGATAACTCTCCTTGATTGGTGTAATGTATTAGCTAACGAGCTGCCTGCTTTTGGAGAGCTCAGGCTCTACCTTGGAAAGGCTGCTGCCCTCCAGAGAACATCCCCCCTTCCCTGGAACCCCTGGGTGCTGGGGACTTTAAAAACAGAATGAAAAAAAAAAAAGAATCAGAATAAAAAAATAAAAGTAAAACAATGAAATAAAATAGAATAAAAAAAAAAAATAAAGTAAGATAAATAAATGAAATAAAGTAACATAAAGAAAAAGAAATTTAAAATNTAAAGTAGCATAAAGTAACAAAGTAAAAAAAATGAAATAAATATATAAGTAAAATAAATAAAATTAGATGCAAGAAAAACCAGAATATATTAAAATATAATATAATAGAATAAAATAAAATAGAATAAAATGTAACAAAGTAAAATATAGTAAAATAGAATAAAATAAAATAGAATAGCATAAAATAGAATACTGAGATTGGAGGCTTGTGACAAAACCAAGCCAAGAGCAGCTCCAGAAGCTGCCCTTCAGAGCCTGCAGGTTGAGCACAGCCACCAGAGGAATCCCCGTGGTCCCTGTGTCCCATCCCCACCGAGGGAAGGAAGGGATGGCAGCCATGGGAGGGGGCTCAGGGCGGCCTGGGCTGCTCTGGGGGCATGCTCTGAGCCTGGGGGGCACAGCGTGGGTGCCAGCAGCCCCGACTGACCTTCACTGTGCCCTCGACCTCCACGAACCAGCGGCGCAGCATGGCCTGGATCTGCCCGTCCGTCAGCTCGGGGTTGGCCTGGTGGATCTTCCTCTTCACCATGTCCTCCAGCAGCAGCCGCCGCAGCCGCCAGTAGAAGAAGGTCCGGGAGGTTTTCCAGTCCAGGACGTCCTGCCCGAGGTACAGGAGGGACAAGAGTGACACGGAGAAACGGAGACCCCTGGTTCCCAGAGGGAAATCCAGGCTGGGCCTCGCTCTGCCCCCGGAAGGAACGGGGGGGAAACCCCACGGGTCCGAGCTCGGGGGATTCCCACCCTGCCACAGCAGCACAGGGAATCCTGGCACGGCCTGGCTCCAGCCCCAGCCCACGGGAAGCTCCGGGGTACTCACGGTTATGGCTCCTTTCTCCTGCATCCTGCCCGGGGTGTCGTGCAGGTCGGCGAACTGCATGGCCACCTGCTGGTACATGGGGATCAGGAACTCCTCCCGCTCCTTCAGCTTGGCCTCCAGCTCCTTCCTCTCAGCCGGGCTCAGCTCGGGGGTGCCTGAAACAGGACACAGCTCAGAGCCTGGGGGAAGCTCAGGGGTGCAACTCTAGGCAGCCCAGAGGCTGGAAAAGCCAAAGGATGAATCCCTGGAACATCAGCTCCCAGCAGTGCTCAGGAAACCTCAGTGGTCCAGCCCAGATTTTGTGCCACAGATCCTCAGGCAGGAGCTCTGAGGGTGGGTTCACCATGGAAGCTCTACTCCCTTTAAATGCCAAGGATCTGGGCCATCAATTAAGTGACATTTACGGGACTTGCTCCTAAAAAAGAATCATTTAGCAGCAAACACAGAGCATGGCACACCACCTTCACCTCCTTTAGGCTGGAGCCTGCCAGAGCCCACTCCAGGGGCTCTGCAATCACACCAGGAAGCCAGAGCAATCCCCAAGCCAACAAACCCAGCATAAACCATTGGGCAGAAGCTTTACAGAAACCCCAAGAGGGACCAGCTTTACCTGAGGCTAGAATTCGCTGTCACTGGGCCCAAACGGGCTCACAGAGGGCGATCAGACAAATTCATGCAAGGAAATTCCAGCACAAGCTCCTGAGCATGAAGATCAGATATTAATCTGCTCTCAGGAAGCCTCTAAACCACAGCTGGAAGCTGAGACAGCATCCTGGGGGCAGCATCCCGCTGCACCTGCAGGATGCTCCTGCTCCTGCCATGGCTCATTCCCACAGACACCATAATCCAAGGCTGCTGGTCCAAAGGGATTGAGCTCCCCAGTGGCCTGAGCACTCCAGTGCCTGCTCACACACCCCAGACATGCATTTTTCCAAGGCACAGACCCTCCAGACAAAGATCCTTCCCAGGGAAGGAATGTTTTCACGTGCCTCCCAATATAAATGTTACCTAACCCTTCAGATGCGAGTAAGAAGGTTTTAATTAAGAGAAGCTCCCCTTATAACCTTCAGAATAAAAAATTATCTATATTTATCCACGCTGAACTCCCAGGCTCCCTGGCTTTAATGGCACACGAGCACTCAAGGCAGCCCCGGCGGTGAATTCCGGCCCCTGCCACCGAGTCCACCCAGCCAGGCCCAGTAATGATTTAGGTGAGATTAACAAATATGTCAATGTCTATTTTCTGCTTAATTTAAAAGCAGCGTCTATAAAGATTTTTGACTTCTGAACCCTGTTCTCCTGGAAGAAAGAAGGTAACAATGAGGAGGGGGGATAAAGAGTGATTATCCCATCATCGATCGTTTGTCAGGAGCATTTCTTATTCACTGGACTATTGTAAAAAGCTAAGCTCTCGATCAATCCCGTAAGCCCCCTGTACAATTAAATATCTTGGAATGGTTTTCTTTCT
Organism: Erpornis zantholeuca; assembly: GCA_013400515.1. Taxonomy (NCBI): domain Eukaryota; kingdom Metazoa; phylum Chordata; class Aves; order Passeriformes; family Timaliidae; genus Erpornis; species Erpornis zantholeuca. The sequence continues at coordinate 387,524 of VZTN01009270.1, forward strand.
TTCCTAGTCAGATCTTGAGGCCTCAGGGTTTTTCAGAAAGCCTGGGCTTTATTTATTTATTTCTCGGGGAAGGAAAAAAAAAATAAAAAATAAAAAAAAAAAGGAAGTCTCCTTCCACAAATCTTATCCTGGCAAGGAGAGGGGAGTTAAAATATGGGATTCCTTTGCTCTAGAGGTACTTGACAGTTAATGAAACTGTTAAAGTTTAAATCATAGGAACATTATAGACCTCTGGGTATGGATTGGCTGCTAATCGATAGGGAAACAAAAGGAGCAGCACTCGGAGACAGCCCCATTCCGTGAGGAGTGAGCCTGGCACGCAGGTGGGGCACGGCAAGGAACACGTGTGACCTTCCCAACCCAGCACGGAGCACAGGACACTCTCCAAGGCAGCTCCTGAAGTGCCATAAAATGTCACATTTCTCTTGGACTGCAGTTTGCTCTGCAGCCTCCACACCACTGAGGAGAGCACCGGGATGGGAAAACACCTGAATTCTGCTGCCAGCACCTTCAGAGCCCACCCTTGGTGGGGAACAACACCTCCTGGCTCTACACTCTCTTCTCTTCTTTAGTCAGCAGCCAAACTACCTTAACCCAGCTGAAAAGACATCCTGGGGAAGCAGCAGCTTTGGGGTCCCACCTCATTTCCACACCTGCAGCCACAGCCTCCTCCTGAATCTCACCCTCTTCTGCTTTTAGCAAAACTCTTGCCACACACTCTGCCCTGTGAGGGAGGGCAGGCCCTGGCACAGGGTGCCCAGAGAAGCTGTGGCTGCCCCTGGATCCCTGGAAGTGCCCACAGCCAGGCTGGACAGGGCTTGGAGCAGCCTGGGACAGTGGGAGGTGCCCTTGCCCATGGCAGAGGGGTGGGATGGGATGATCTTTAAGGTCCCTCCTAATTCCAACCATCCTGGGATTCCGAGAAATTCCACAAAGGCAGCAAAAATGCCAAAGGTGTCCAGGCTGCCCAGGCAAATCCCCCCAGCCCAGCTGGAGGGAGCTGCTCCAGAGGGGAGCGGGAAGGTCACAGGGAGCCCCTCACGTCCCTGGAGAGACAGGCGTTTTTGGATTGTCTCTTGTTTCTTTAAATGAGACGGGCTGTAATTGCTTCACTAAATATTCAGCAGGATTTATGTCGGAAAGGTGCAGCATGAACAGCCAGTGAAGGTCACACATGCTCGTGGCACGGGCTGGAAATATCCTTGTACAGCAGCTCCCTCTCATTCCCACCCCGGCCCTTCCCACTCTTTGCTCCCGAGGTCTCATCTCTGAACAGGTGAACTGTGGCAGGGACATCATTCCAAAAAATTCCTCCTTGCAGCCCTGCTGGGAGGATATCCCAGGTGCCAGGGGCCATGGAGGAGCTGACAGAAAAGCAGGATTTGCTCTTGGAGCCTTGCGATTGAGAATTAACACCAATTTAAATGCAGCAGCACCTGCACGTGGAAGCAGCCACTGAAACCAGCATCACCCAAAAAACAAAGTTACAACCTGACTGTGTTTATCCAACACTGCATGAGAGATGAAATCAAAAGGGCAGTGTTTCTCCCAGTTTTTCCTGAAAAACTGGCACTTGAGGTCAGTTCTGTTCAGTGCAGCCCACAATGTTTCTTTTCAGAGAGGAACTGCCGTGCTGAAGTGGAGCTGAGTGCTGAACACTCGAACGTTCACTCACTATTTGGAAATTTAAAGACAATTTTGGATGCTCCTCAGCCAAATAAGGTGTGAACCAAGCCCCAGCAGCACAGACTGAGTGCCCTAGGAAACTAAATAAATAAAATAAATAAAGTTAGAGGTGCATTCCAGCACACAGGAACAGCAGACAGGATCAGCAAGGAGGGCATCCCCACTATCCCAACATGCATCAGGTGACGATTGGATGCTGCCCTTTTCCTACCAGAAACATGGAAATACAACATCCAACCCTGCTCCAACTGGAGCCCTTCTGCCATTCCTTCCACTCACATTCCACCCCACTTTGGCACCCACTTCTCTGCACCTCTGACATGAGGCACAGGACCCGTGTGGCACCACTTGTTTTCACTCCGCTCCTACACGTTTTAGTCTAATAATAATAAATAAATAAAATTGAGTCTCCATATTTTAATGATGGCTCACAGCCTGCATCGTTCCCACATTCCTGGGTGTCCCTGTTGTCCCTGCACACCTATTCCATGTGGGAATGTGCTCTGGGGCAGGACAAGGACCATCCCCTCTCCCCCTCGCCCTTTGCTCCATGCCGCCCGGAACAGCCCAACTCTTGAGTGACACTTTAATAAACCACGGGGCTAATCAACATTTCAGCCATGGCGCTGGAGAATTGATAATGAACAGATTTATGTCAAATTATTCAATATCTGCTGGCCTCCCCATTGCTCTCCCACTCCCCAACCACCGAGTCCAACCCCGGCGAGCCCGCGTGGGAGAGCGTCTCCCTCGTGCCGCTCTCCGGAGCTCCGGGGAGGGATGACAGCCACTCAGGGGTTAAAGAGAGGCAGTGAACCCCCAGCTAATGAGTAAGAATTCAGCAGGCAGTGTAAGATAAATGGAGCTTTCTCTGCTTCTGCTGGAGTCAGCATGAACCGCGGCCCTGCGGCTTGTTTGTGGCAAATGGAGTGCGCGAAATATCAAAGGGCAGTGATCCAGAAGAAGACCGACTTTGACAAATTTTAAATTGGCCAGAAAGAAAACCAGCAAAAAAAAAAAAAAAAAAAAGGAAAAAAAGAAAAAATTATGCAATTCAGTGTGTCCTGAAATCTTGGCTTTCCTGCTTTGGTATGGAATTAGTGGCAAAACAACAGCAATGATCACCCGATGCTGGGAGCAATTACGATCCATCTCGGGGAGATGCTTATCAGTGACTGAAGCTTTTAGAGCTCTCCCTGTGTACAGTTGTAAGTGACTTGCTCTTGTGTTGCACTCATTTTAATTAAAGTGTATGGAGTTTGCTGGGAGTAATTACCCTGTAGAGGAAGAGGGGAAAAAAACCCCGACCAGGCTCCTGCCTCCTCACACAGTGCTGGGTTTTTGAGGCTGTTGGCAGAAAACTCTATCCCCATCTTTCCCTGGGGGAATTTTTCAGCATCCCACAGGATTCAAGGGTGGCCTGCAGGTGTTGTCCTTCACCCACACAGGTGACCAGGGTGGGGAATGAGGACAGTGAGTGGAAGTGATGCTCTGCTCCCCCTCCCTCCAGGATTTCCACGCTCCAGCCTTTATCCACAGTGCTCCAGCAGCTCTGCTCCTGGGCTCAGATCCATCCTGGGGCTCTGTCTGGAGCAGGGGGTTGGTTTGCTGTGGCACAGCCAGGGGTTTGTGGGGAGGTGATGGTAAATGCTCCTGGCAGCAGCAGGGCTGCCCTGCAGGGCCATTTATCTGCAGGGCCCATTCCCTTCCCTGAGCACACATCTGGTTTCTCCCTCCCTGGAGATTCCCACTCTCCCTGTTGGACAGAGACCCATGGGAGGGGGAGCTGGGAGTCCTGCCTGCCTGAGGAACTCTGCTGAACACCTCCAGAGAGGTCTATTTGGGCCTCTGAGCTGGGTTCCCATGATTTGGGGCAGTTGCTGTCCCTTTGCTCCTAAAGGGACACTGTCAAGTCTGACAGAGGCCAAAAGTGAGGTTTTCTGAAAATAACTCCCTTGCAGCAACTGCAAACTTTAAAACTGGGATTTAAGTCATAGAATCATAAAATAATAGAATGGTTTGAGTTGAAAAGGAGTTTAAAGATTATCTCATTCCACTGTGCCATGCTGCTCCAAACCCCAGTGGCCAACCTGGCCTTGGGCACTGCCAGGGATCCAGGGGCAGCCACAGCTTCTCTGGGCACCCTGTGCCAGGGCCTGCCCTCCCTCCCAGGGAGCAATTCCTTCTAAACATTCAATCTCACCCTGCCCTCTGTCAGTGGGAAGCCATTCCCCCTCATCCTATCACTCCAGACCCTTGTAGAGTCTCTGTTTCTTGTCATCTCCTTCAGGTACTGCAAGGCCACAGTGAGGTCACCCTCAGCCAGCTGCCCACCAGCAGACACAGACAACAAATCCATCCATCCATCAGGGTATCCATGTCCACTCTTACACAGTAACACCTCATGGACAAGGGCAAGGTCAGAATTTGGATAAAACTTGGATAAAAAGTTGCTGCCTTGTGCCACTCTGCAAAACCCAACCTGCTTCTTCAGAAAACAATCAGCACGGGCAGAGAAAACAAAGAGTCAACCTAAGATCATTAAAAAAGAGAGGAAATGTCTTGGAGCAATCAAAGGCATGGGTAGAACCTGCTCTGCAGTCAGTGCTCTGATCCCAGCACCCCCTCACCCCTCACCCGTTATTATTCTCTTCCCAAGGCGTATCAGGAGGGTTGTTTTGTATATAAATTGTTGCCCTGCCATAAATTAAAAAAAAAAAGCCAAATAATAAAATGTAACTGCAGCAATAGCCAGGATTTATCAGTCATTTGCAGAACACTTTTCCTCCTGAAGGATCCCAAAAGGCTTTATAAATTCAAGCCATACCCACATCGCACGCTTCTCCCTCCGCTGAAATGTAGTCAATTTTGGAGGTAAAAGGAGGCTCTGTAAGATTATACTCTTATAGTAAGAGCTAGTAAAGAACTATTTAAAGAGCCTATTCCCCTGAGAGAGAACATATCTGATATTAAGTGCATTTTGCTGAACACTCTGTAGTTTGGGATGCCGAGTGTACAGCGGGCGCTGGGATCACTCGGAGCTGAAGGCACAGTAATAACACAACCCTGGCCCAGCACTGGGCTCTGCTCAGCCCCCCTGCTTACAGAGACATGGACAATATTCCTGATTCCCTTGAAACTGAAGAGAGCACATGGATATCATTACTGCAAACCACCCCAAACACTCAGTGAGGGTCCAGCAGCCCAAAATGTCTTCCATCAAACCCTTGGTTACGTGAAACGACACCCACTGAAGGTTTGGCCCACAGGTGAGCTGAGCAATTGCTGAGCTGGAAATTAGGCTCAGGCTTTTGTAATAGGGGTCTGTTGTGAGATCCAGTCAATAAAATATAATAAAAAAAGAGAAATCATCTCCAAAAAAACACTGTATTACACACCCTGGGTACGCTGAGCACGGGTAAGCATCGCTCACATGTACACGCATGCAGTGCTCTCATCTGGTTTTCTTCCCAAGTCAGACAACAGGAAATAAAAACGAAAATGACTCTGATCCAAGGCCTCAGTGCCCCTCTGTGAGGGGTGCCCCGGGTCCCAGTGCCCCTCAGGAGGGTGCCCCACGTACCGAGGCGCTCGGCCAGATGGGTGTACACCGGGTCCACCCTGCGCATCGTCTTCACCAGGTCCTTCCTGCGGAACCGGATCTCCACCGTCCCCTCCGGCTCCAGGATCCCTCCCCTGCAGAACAGGAAACAAAGGCACGTTTGGCAGCTGACCTCCAGGTCACCAGACACCAAACAGAACAGTTCAACGTGTGTGAAAAGTGAGAGGACGGGGGGGGAGACAAAACAAAGGCAGAACTTTCAGCTCTGGTTTATCCAGGCCGAAAACGCACGCGAGGTTCCAGCAGGAGAGTGTCCAACGCCGTGGAAACTGCTCCAGCCCACAGGGAGCATCCCAGGGAGCCCCAGCTGGGGATTCCAGGGAGGGGGATCCATACCTGCTCTCTCGGTCTGCGTACATCTCCATGTGCCGGGGGTTGATGGTGGGGTCGATGACCACCCAGGAGCCGCCCCGCAGCTCACCCTGGGGTGGGATGTAGATGAGCACAGGCTGCTGGTACTCCCGGAGACCATCCACAATATAGGCACCAAACTTCAGCACCTGGTCATACATGTCTGGGGAAGGACACAGAGCTGGTCAGACACGGCTGGGAATGGACACAGAGCTGGTCAGACATGGCTGGGGAAGGACACAGAGCTGGTCAGACATGGCTGGGAATGGACACAGAGCTGGTCAGACACGGCTGGGAATGGACACAGAGCTGGTCAGACACGGCTGGGAATGGACACAGAGCTGGTCAGACATGTCTGGGGAAGGACACAGAGCCTGGAGTCACAGCTCATCAGTGCCCCAGCCTTGGAGGGATGGAGCAGCCACAGCTTCTCTGGCTCAGCACCCTCACAGGGAAGAATTTCTTCCTAATATCCCATCTAACCTCCTCCAGGTTAAGGCCATTCCCCCCATCCTACCACTCATGTTCTTGGGAAAAGTCCCTCTCCAGCCTGCAGGGTGCTCCCACATCCCTCCTACCCCCAGGCATGGCACCTCCTCTCTGGAAATCCAGTCTGGTGACTTTCCATGATGGAAACCACACCCATGCCAGGGCTGCAGGTGCTCAGCTCTCACTAGCTGCTCTACACCAGGTGCCCTGAGGATGATCCATTCCTGAATCCATGAGCATTCCCAGAGTTTGGGAAATCGGGCTGGGTATGTCTGTACTGCCCAATTCCAGACTTACTACCCTGGACCTCTCCCACAACTCATGTAATGTGAATAAAATGCACCTAAGGGCAGCAGAGCTTTTCCAGATCTTCATAAAAATGTGTGTGGGGAGGGATGGGGAACAGCACTCGCTCTTCTTCCATTAAAATTTGTTTAAGGCATTTTGCTCAAAATTAATAAGAACAACTCCACTGTGTAAAGACAGTACATTGAAAATATCAGCCCCAAAGGTGATTTAAATAAAAGAGGAAAAGGGAAGGCAGAAGAATTTCTATGAGATGATATAGTTTCTAATGGATACAGTTTGTAATGGAAACGGGCACTCTTGAATATATATATTTTGTTACATATAATTATATCTAGAAGTATTAAATCAAAATACAAGAAATGAAAAATAGTTATTAGGCTCATCCAGCCCACCTCTTTGTTCACACAGGACAGGTTCTTCCACAGTGCTTTTGAAAGCTCCCATTTAGAAACCCCAAACAATAAATCTACTGCTTCTTTAGGGGCATTTCCAGAGCCAAATAGATGAGATTTCCCTCAGAACTCAGCCAAACTTCCCCTCCCTCCCCATTAATTTCATGTCACTGCCCCTTGTACCACCCTACACAATGTCTGCACTCCTTGAGGCTCACTACAAATAGCAGGAGGATTTTCAGTGGGGTTTGTCCTCAGACACGACAGGTACCCATCCCTCATCTCTCTTCCAACCCCCTCCACCATTCAGGTTCTTTGCCTGGGCCCTCCCAGTTTGCCTCATTTTTCCTGGCCATTAAAATACCAGAGCAGAGCAAATTAAGAAGCTGCATTAATGTACCTCACACCTGCTGCAACAGGAACGGCCTGAAAACACTGAGACACTTCATCTAAAATCCTTCTATCCCTCGAGAAAAGCCTCATTTCTGGGCAAGAAAGGGACTCCAGCCAAGGTCCCCTTGTCACTTAACCCTCATTTTAGTGTTCAGCGTTAACATGAACATAATTAAGCAATTAACTCTTCAGGAAACACACACTCTTTTATATTTTAAATACATATATACAAAGACAAATATACAAATATATATTAGTACCACAGGCACTGATATGATCTCTCCATTTCATTCCCAAGGTCATTGCCCAAACACCCAGGAGAAGGAATTTCATGTTATTTAAGAGATATCAAATGCAGACAAAGGGAAGAACAATTTATTCCCTCTAATTGGGAATAAACATAAATCCCAGCAGAGACAGCAGGGACTGAGAACCAAACAAAACTCCAACCTTTCCCTTTGTCCTGAGCAAAGGAAAAGACTCAAAAGGGGTGACAAATTTATTACTAATTATACAATTATTTTATTATGTAGTGCTAGTAATAAACCACTTGAAGTACTTTCAGCTAATTCCAGTGTTAAGAAAATAATTGCTTGATTCAAATTATTTTAACTGAATTAATTCTTTACTAGACATTTTTTACTAGTGCTACATAATAAAATAATTGTGTAATTAGCAATACATTTTTCACTCCTGCCACGGGTATATATTTTACTCAGGTGCAGTGCAGAGAAGAGCAGCACTAATTGTTTGAACAGGGCAGAGGGAGGAGGAGCAGAGAAATTGGGGGTACTTGATGCTTTCTCACAGCCCCAAACCTCCCTCGGGGTCACCAAGTGGTGAAAGGAAAGGATTTTATTTCCCAGGCACCAGCAGGTGCTCAGGGAACTCTGTGTGTGCCTGGGGATCTTTTGGGATCAGCCTTCCAGGAGGATGAACTTCACCCTTCTGTGGTTCTGCACACAGCTGCAATCCAGGAACGTCCTGGAGTGTCCCAGCAGCCTCAGGATCCTGATTAACTGATTAAACCCTAATATTTATTAGTAAATAAAACCAAGTGTTGGCTTCCCCTTCGCCCTCAGCCAAGGCCAGTGGAGCTGCTGCTGCTCCTGGGGCTGGAGACACTCTGGGTGTTCCCAGAGCTGCTGAGGAGCATTTCTCCTTCCCAACTCTGACTTCCAGAGGGTCTCCACAGTGTGGCTCCAAGCCAAAAATTCCTGTATTAATTAAATACCGCCTAATCTGAACAACCAGACCCAGTGGAAAGAGTCCCTGTCTGTGGCAGGACATTGGAAAGAGGTGATCCTTAAGGTCCCTCCCAACCCAGAGCTGGGTTTGCAGGAGGGTGGGCAGTGCCCACAGAGCTCTGTCCCCAACTCCTCTGCTGCCCTGAGCCCAGTGCCCACCCCACAGGGACACCCAACCTGCTGGAGGTGTCCCCATCTCCCTGCGTGTGGAAATCCTGGCACTCAGAGCCCTCCCTGCCCCTCTGGAGCTGGAGCAGATCCCACCAGCCTGGCTGGACCATCAGATGGCACCAAGACACCCCAGAAATCCATGCCACACAAGCACCACAGCCCAGCATCCAGGCAAGCCGAGCTCCCAACCAGCCTTTCCACTCGGCTGAATTATTTTATATTCTTTTTTTTTTTAGTGTTATTTATAACCTGTCCCAGGCAAGAACGAGAAGTAAAACAGGAGCTTAATGTCAGGGGGATTTGCATGTGATCAAACCCTCCCTGCCGGGCCCAGGACCCTGGTGCTAATTTCCAGGGAATTTCACGCTTGATGTTTCCCCGTCGTGGGTCAGCGCCGGTTCAGCCCAAACAAACCTCTGCCAAATGGCTCCTCCTCGGAATATTCCAGCCAGTTTTTTATAATTTAATTTTGCATTATGCTCAGGAGCCTTCTGGCCACGGAGAGAGCTCGCTGGGGAAACCACCACCACCACCACCAGGGCGTTATTTATTTATTTTATGGCAGGAATTAGACCTCCCAGGCTGACTAGAATAGAGGGGGGTTCTTTTTTTCCCTCTTTTTTTTTTTTTTTCTCCCCCTTCACTAATGTCAATTTTCAGCATAGCAAGAGCTGTCTCTAATCTTTTCCTACTCATTACACACAATTTTGGAGTCATTTTACCCACAGTGCAGTCGGCTCCTGGCAGTGTGTTTGTGTGCACTGAGGGGTGGCATAATTGTTTATTTTCCCTCCCTGCATAATCCCCAGCCAGCACTGAAACCAAAACTGCAAACAACTCCCCAAGGGACACCAAGAGTGTCAGGAGACACCAGCAGCAAGCAGGAGGCTGGAAAATGCACAGAGCAAGGTGCAAACTGCAATGGCTCTGTCCTTCCCTCCTCCTCCTCCTGCCAGCTGGCTGCAATAAGTTTGGGTATGCAGCATAAATATTAACATCCTCGTGCTGCCTCTTCCACCCAACTGCAAAGCTAAAACTCAGTTTAGTTTTAAAACTCAGCTGCTGCTTACCTTTCATTCCCCCAGAGAAGCCTCTCCAGTTTGCAAAGACCATCAGGGGCAGCCCTTCCCTGTTGAAGTCCTTGATTGCCTGGGCTGTTTTGAAGGCAGAGTCAGGGAACCACACCTGCCCAGCCTGCTGGATTATCTGGAGGGAAGAAAAATCCACCCTCAGGCCTTGAAGCACATTAATGTAAGAGTTAAAACATAAAAAAAACCAACAGGAACTGAGGAACATGGCATGTGAAATGTGTGGGATCTGCCTGGCCATGGGAAAATTGGGGCAATCTTTTTGTCACCAACTTCAAGAGCAGCATTCCCACTAATTTAGCTAAGAAAAGAGATGGTATGGAAAGCCTGACACTGTGATGCTGTAGGGAGGGGAAGGAGAAGTGAAAGAAAGAAAGGAGGAGAAAACCCTGGAGAGATGAAGCAGGGCCAGGTCTCTGAAATCAGGCAGGGGAAGAGCAAAACTCCAGCCACAGCAGGAGAGCAGGGAAGTGATTTTTGCCTGTCCCATCTCCCGGAGCCCAATCCCTGCCCCTCCCCTGAGTCCTGAGGGAAGCAGGGCTGCTGGGGATGTGCCTCCTGGAGGAATGGCCACACCACAACCCAGGGGCAGCAGCCAGGCATTCCCAGCTCAGCAGCAACCTTGGCACCGCAGGACAAGCAGGGGCAGGAGCACACGGCACACACCCACCTTGGCCTCCGAGTCCAGGTTTGCGGGATCAGCGGGAATGCTGAGCTCCACAGGCCTCGTCTCCACGGCAACCACTCCTACAGGTATTCCTCCCAGCCTGCAAACAGGTGAGACACACACTGTTCCTACTGCTGCTCTCACACACTCAGACAGCTTTTCCAATTCACACCCAAACACCCAGGAGAGGCACACAATGGGAGCGGCCTTGTGGCATTTTGCAGAGTTGAGGCACGAGGTTGGAGAGCTCCAGAGAGGTCACAGCTCTCAAAGCAAAATCTATGCCAAAAATGAGCACATTCCTCACTGAAAATGAAACAGGTTAAACCTAGCCCAGATTTGGAATGATAAATCCATGTACTCACTGCCCTTCGCCTGCCATCACCCAGATTTTAGTTCTGATGGTCTCATGGAAAATCACAGAACCCCTGAATGGGCTGGGAGGGACTTTCAACACTTCCTGGGCTTTCCCCAGATCTGCTGCTGCAGCTGGGAAGGGTGCAGGGACAGAGGGATGGGCAGGGAGTGCAGCACCAGGGAGGATGCCCAGCTCTGCCTCCCGGGGGATCCCAGCCCTCCCAACACAAAAGCCATCGAAGCGCCAGCAACGCCAACCTCGGGCTCCCGGGACAGCCCCAGCTCCCTCCCCAGCCACCCTGAGCTGATGACACACGAACAGGCAGGGAAGAGACAGGGCCCATGTGCACTGAGGGGCTGGAAATATTCCCATTCCCTATGATTAAGAGTCTGCTGGAACCCCGTAATTGCAGAAGCCGTCTTAAATCGGTAACTTATAACTTCTGTATTAGGGCCCATGTGACCTAATAAAGAACATCTTTATCCAAGTATTACAGTTATTTATTGAACTTGAAAACAGCTCAAAACAACTTCTGTTTTCCATAATACTTCATATAAATTTTATCAGGCTAGCACATGAAGATGCTACATCTTGTTTTATAGTGTGTCCCTGGACAAGTTGCCATAGAATAATAAAAGACAATTTACAGCCAACAGCACACATATTCCAAACATACATACAAGAGATGAGTTTTGGCAGCACTTACAGTAACAATCCCAGAAGAATACATTCATATTTGGTTTTTTTTCAAAGTGCCACTGCTTTTGAAAGGAGTCTGTTTCATTTGTGTTATATATCCCTGCTGTGTGAGAGTCCAGAGCCACTTGGAATTTGTCAGAAGAAAGGAACTGCAAGTGAAGCTGAGCATGGACAGAGAGCTTCTGGCTTTGCCAAAGCACTGATTTAATCATTGATTTCCACCCCTGGCACACTGCTTAGCCTGGAAGCCTCTAAATTATAGAGTTATAGAGCCATGGAATGGGTTGGGTTGGAAGGGACCTTAAAGGTCATCTCATCCCTTTCTTTCCAACTCTATTAGGTAGATATATATACACACATGGATAGAAATAACCACAGGAATGCTGTGTTCTAGAGAAATGCAAAGCATAAGCCAAACGTGATTTCTACAATTGTCTAAAAGACCCCTCAGAACTTACCTTGCTCTCCCCACCACGACTGTCTGTGCCCAGGGCTGCATGATCTCCAAGAACGACCCCTGGTCAAAGAACCCACTCAGCCACTGCCCTTTCTGATCTAAAGGGAAGGGGGAAAAGGGAAACATCAAAGGTGGAAGGAGAGAGGGAAGAAAGAAAACAGAATTATCAAAGCAGCAACTCAAACTTGCTTAAAAATGCCAACTGGAGAACATGGCACTGTCTTTTTATTTATTTAATTTTAAATAGATGACAATACAAGGGAACATTAGACAGCTGAGCATTTGTCTGCCTTCAGCCATCATGTCTTATTTCATTTCCTAGTCTGCATAAAGACAGCAATTTATCAGCAAAAGCATCATTTATTGTTAAACGATGGGGTTCGGAGAGCAGAGGGACTTCCCGTGCTTTTAAATAAATAACTCTGCTTTTTTCAAGACTACAAACATTTGTCAAAAGGCAGTAAAGTCATTAAAGACAGTTTTCAGAACACCTATTCCTATTTTAAAACTTCTCTCGGTTTCTTCTCTTGATCCTGTCTAATCTTTCCTTGAAAGAAGGAATGCTGAAGAAACCCAGGAACTAAAGATGAAAATTTCAATTATATTTTAGAGTCAATCAGAGAAATCACAACTCTCTGGGGGCACCTGCTTTGCACTGGGGCTTTAGGAAGCTCTGCTTGAAAATAACCCACAAAAAAATCCCCCCAAAAGCCCAAATCCCTCCCAGCTTTGCCCCTTGGCACAGAGCTCCCGAGGAACTCTTTCCTCTGAACAAGCACCTCTGCTTCTGCAAACCCAAGTCCAAAACCAATTAAAAAGTGGAGATCCAAGCATGCTAACCTCTGCTGACTTAAACAGGATGGAGAGTGTTTTATCAAGCCCAAACTTGTAATTACTGTGTTCTACATTCCTTGCCTCTGTGGCCCCACTGTAAAATGTGACCATCCATTTCAAAATTATCTCTTTATCGCGAGCCCAAAGCTGATCGTTTAGATTCTGGCCTCGTGTCGGGCGTCAGTTTGAAGAATATCACGGCAATATCTCCTCTAATAAATGGCTTTAACTTTTCACCTAGGAGATATCTGCTTTAACTTATCACAGGGAATCATCTGCTTTCCTTAACGCTTCCACTAAATTAAAATCTGAAGTCACTCGATTTGGAAGCCGGCGTTGGCGGCGCCCGGACAGCTGGATGAATTGCTCGAGAGATGATGAAAAAATATTATCCTAAACCAGAAAACTTAGTTTATCACAAATCTCATTTTAGCCCCCCAAACTCATTAATAACAGCAGCAGTAATGGTCACCCAGTTTGCAGCTTGTACCTACACAAGGCTGCACAACCCCAGCGGTGCCAACACAACTCTCTGAGACCTGCAGGAATAATTGTGATTCCTTCAGCATACAGACCCTTTGGGGATGAACTTCTCCTAAACCATACCAAAAAAAATCCATAAAAGTAACTATTCTAAATAAATATATCATCTATAAAAGTATTAACTAAATAAATATATAATCTATAAAAGTACTAATTGGAGGTGTCCTTGAGCACTCAGGATTTAAATGCTACTTTTAGCTATTGTGTATAAATAATATCATATATGAATATTGTTAGATAGAAATATTTATCTATCAGATCCATATTCCTTAGAATTAATTATTTCACAGATTCTGGAATATATTTGGGTTGCAGACACCTGGCAAACAGCCTAGAAACAAGGTGAGAGGTGAGGCATCTCCTGGCCATACTTGGGTTGGGGCGTCCAGCCAGCATCCAGCGAGGATCGTAGGGGGCCTTGGTGGGAACAAAGTCGATGGTTCTGTCTATAGGATCCTTGGCTTTGAGGACAGGAACAGGGCTGTGGATATTCTAAAGGAAAAAGGAAAATAGGGAAGGAAGTGAGAGCTCCCTTTCCCAAAACCCTGCAGACACAGCCAGCAGCAGCACCTGGGAGCTCTGCAGGCCCAGGAGTTACCTTTGGCATGTAGGAAAGCCACTGCAGAATGGTGTACACCCCTTCAAAGTCATCACAGACCGTGCCATGTGTCACCCCGTTGTTGTGCATGATCTGGATCCCTCCCAGCTGGTTGTTGGAGGTGTAAACTTCTCGTCCAAGCACCTGGGGAAGGAAAAAACGGGAAAGCCATCAGTGATGGGATGTGACCAGGAGGTGCTGGCTAAGGAGGCACACGCAAAGCCATCCCTGCAGCACCTCAGGATCACTTGGGCACAAAAGGATGGAGCAAACCTCTCACAACGCAGCTTCCCAAGCCCTGTGTGCCTGGTAAGAGCTTCCAAACAGTGATCCCCATCAAACAGGGGGCAGGGTAGGATGGGATATTGGCAAGGAATCCCTCCCTTGGAGGTGGGCAGGCCCTGGCACAGGGTGCCCAGAGCAGCTGTGGCTGCCCCTGGATCCCTGGCAGTGCCCAAGGCCAGGCTGGACATTGGGGCTGGGAGCAGCCTGGGACAGTGAAAGGTGTCCCTGCCATAGCACAGGGGGTGAAATTGGATCACAGCCCAAACCATTCTGGATTCTACAATCCCCAAGGGGAATGATACATGTGGGGAAACTGAGGCAGTTTTCCCATTTGCCTTCCCCAAGCAGCATTGTGACCAAAGCTCCTGAGTGCTGAGCCCAGCTCAGCTCCCTAATCCCACACTGCTCCAAGAAAACTGCAGGGTGGACATACAACTGAGGAAAAAAACCCAGACAAAGGCCCAGCAGCTCCTTTGAGAGGCTAGCCAGAAGCTGGCTGGGGCTCCTCATTCTCTTGCACAGCTCCATCTCTAATCTGAGCCTGGGCAGCACAGCTCTTTTCTCATTCTCCTGCTGTCTCTTCCCATTTGCCCTCTCCCTGACTGATACACTGATCTCTCGGTCACTCGGCTTTCTGCTCCACTGACTCCATATTACTAATAACACCTCTGCCACGGCCAGTTTACCTCATGAAGGCAGGAGCACATCATTACAAAATAAACTCATAACTTTGACATTCTAGCAAATACACGCCGTTTGTTATTTTTATGGGTTGAGTCTTTCTAACAGACAGAGGACATTACACACCTGCTTCATTTGGATCTTAAAAACCCCCCTCAAACACACACAGACAGCCTGGCCTCCCCCAAACACCCAGCACAGCTCATCCTGGGGACGGAGGAGATGGCAGATGCCACTCAAGGTTTATGTGCAGAAGAAACCGAGGTGCAGATGTTACAAAACCAACCCCAAAATACAGAATTCAGCATGTGAGTTTTAGCACAGGGATGTTCCTGTTCTCCCTTCTGAGCTCAAGCACCTTCCTCCTCCTCTAACAAAATCAGTGCCACAGTAGAGAAGACAGCAGCATAGGTTTAGGTTCAAGGATAAGCAAGGCTCGGGCCTCCAGAAGCCAGGCACAAGCCTAGCTAAACGCTTCCCACAGAGGAAAATAAAAATAAAGAGGATTTAAACTCCCCCTCTCTGAACTAATGCAAACACATGTACATGCAAAATGGGCTCTGCTCCTGCTTATCTGGAGACACTGCAGACAGCTCGGGTTTAGCACTGCTGACAGGCAATGAAACAGCCTAATATAGCACTGCTCTCGCCCTTAAATCCCTTTTTGGAGATGAAGATAAACACACAGCTCCTTCTCCCGAGTGCTGCAGCCATTCCAGGGACAAACTGCTCTGAGGAGAGCTGGATCCAGGATCTGGACGAGCTGGATGCCCACAGGTGAGCACCTGTGCAGGTGAGGGGGGGACACCTGAGCTCTGGATGGGCACAGCCCGAGCTGCTCCAGCCTCAGACCAGCACTGGGCACTCAGGGGCTTCAGGAGGGTCACAGAACCCTACAATGGTCTGGCTAGGAAGGGATTTTTAACTCTTCCCAATAAGGAATTCTCCCTCCTGTCCAACCTGAATGCCCCTGGCAGAGCTTGAGGCCATTTCCTCTTGTCCTGTCATTTGTTACCTCGGAGAAGACTTCCAAAACATTCCCAAAATACCTGGGGCAGTCTTGCCAACACCGAGTTCATCTGATCTTCCAAAAACCCATTAGGAAACCACATTTCTTGTTACTTCAGAGGATCTTCTGGCAAGCACAAGCAGAGCCAGGATTCCCACAGCCTCTAAAGGATGGTCCTCAGCACATTTATAGGTTTATACAGGTTTCTAATAATCCTGTGCATATTAATAATTTTCTAGCACTCCAAGCCACGCTGAGCAGCTGCTTTCTCCTCTCAGAACCTGAGCTGCTGGAGAGTTGGGACATTCCCTGCAAAGCTGGGCTGGCTGAGGGCTGGGCTGGCTCATCTGTTTCACCCAGGATGAAAGATCTGAAAACATGACAGCTTGGAGGGCTTGAATGGGAATCATTATGTAACATAAGTGCTGTTATTATTCCGAGCATATCATGTGTTTATATCAAATATAAGTGCCAGATTTTTATCCAAATAATTTCAGTAATTGCAATTCCCATCCCACAATTTATATTGTCTGCCAGAAACACGAAGCACAAGAGGCATATGCACGTCCCATAAATAGCCTATTTTTCATAAACAGGCAGAAATGATGAGAATGAATGTCTCATCAGAAAAAATGCAGGAACACAATGTAGGAACTTCAAACCTGACTGCTATTATGTGCAGTCAAGCCTCGACAGAGCTCAGGGCTCATTTCCAGCTCTTCCCCCACATGGATCACATATGAGAAGGGGAAAAGAAGCAGGAGTGAAGAGAGCCCAGCTGAGCACAGAGCCCTTCCTGAATGCAGTCCCTGTGCCTGGCAGTGGGAGCACAGGCAGAGCTCCTCTCTGCCCTTCTTGCATTCCTAATCCCTGAATCCGTGCAGTTCCTGCACTTCTAATTTACGAGTGTTCGGTGGGGGACCCTTCTGACTTGGGAACAGATTGGCTCGGTCTAATGCTTGGAGATTATTAAAGGCAGAGCTATACTCCACTATCAAGTCTACAGATCTTTTATTTAGAAGATATGGTGCTCTAAATGCACAAAGAGCTCCCTGTCACCTTCACATTAAAGCCCCTAGTGCCTGGTAAATGGAATTATATAGCTGTCATCTCCTTTCCCCAAAGTTTTAAGAGTACAATGGGCTCATTTTTTCCCACTCCATCCCAGCTTCAGAACTAAGAGACCTACTTTGTATTGATTTAGAGTCTCGGAAATAAATAAACCTGCTTCTCCAATGTGATTCACAAGAAATTCATGATACACTATTGCATGATATATTTCAAACCACGGCTCCAGCTCTTTTTTCCCTTTGGTGAGTGATGGGGGAGGTGGGAGCTGGGGGGAGGTGGGGAGCTGACAGCCTGATGGTTATTGGGGATGGCTCCTGACTGCAAATCCACAGGCAGGTCCTGCTGGTGGAGTCTTTCCCTGCTTTCATTTGGTGGGATCAGAGGGGGAAGGGGGGAAAAAAGCAACTGCACTTCACCTCGCAGGGAGCAGGGCAAGGTGCATCCAGGTGCACATGGAACTGCAGCTCCTGCCTGGAGATCCCAGCACTCCTCACAGATCCAGGGGGAGCAGGGCTCCACAGCTGGTCACACACACAAGAGATTCTCTCTGCTGGCAGCATCACACATTTTGGGTGGGAAGGTTTTTTCCCCTTGCGGTTATTGAGGAGGATTTTGGAAAATTTCTGGGTCACAGCAGGAAAATCAAGTCTGAGATCTGAACTACAAACTTGAGACCAGACAGGCTCCAAATGACCTCTAAAATATTTGTTGCATATATTAAAAATAAAAATTAATTTGGGAAGAAAAGTCAGCTGGGAAATAAAAGCAAACAACTTTTCATTCGACCCAAAATATTCCAAAGGAGAAGCTCATCCAAACTGATACTTTTTCCTGAAGAGCTCCAGTTTCAGAGAAGTGGCATTTCCAAATGAAAAATGTCTTGTCAAAACCCTCGTGCCCCTCTCTCCCCTCCCTGCGTGTGTTTTGCTCAAGGTCACTCCCTCAGTCAGTGGTAAATCAAAAGACCTCAATACACTTTGCAAACTAAAATTACAGCCCCTATTCTACATGGTGCCAACACCCATAAATCCCACCTGTCCCAGCCAGGGGTTCCCTAATCTAGATATGAACCCCATAAACAATATTGATGGTTGTCTCCAACTTAAAGATCTTGGTCATTTCCCTTGTCACCTTCTGGACCCCAGAGAACCCTGTTACTCAGAGACCCCTGGGGCACAGGGACCTCTTTCACCAGCACAGTGAAACTCTGTTCCCTTTCCAGTGTGAGTTGTGAAAAATGTTGCAATTCTCCAGTGCAGTTCCTACAGATCCCATCACATGTCCAGAATCACAGGGAATTCCTCCAGAAAAGACCCCAGGCAGGTCACCCCGATGGCCTCCTGGGGACAACCCAAGAGGGATGGTCAGGACCAGGGATATGTTTGAAAAGTTCAGCTCCTGTGGAATATTAGGGAACAGAGTTAATGCTCCAGTGAGAACACACCCTGCAGGATCCCCAGGAGCTGGGATACAGTCCTGGGGAACAGATTTGGGCAGGCAGAATATGGGCCATGATGCTAAACTCTTCTTTATCAGGAATAAACACACACAGAGCCCCCACCCACAGAGATAAACTGAGCAAGATCCATATTAAAAATGATAGAAGGAGGGAGAATAAAAAAAGTCAACAGAAATCTATTAGACATTCTTCCCTAAGCAAACATCAAGGGACTGATAATGCCATGCCTGCAACGTAAATTGTCTCTAATGGGAACAATACACAAATATCACCACTTAAAGAAAGGCAATTAAAAGGAAAATGCAGCAATGGAGGGTGGTGGTCGTTTATCTGCACCGAGGCCCAGGCATCCATCCTGCTTGCATCCACTGCTGCACACAGAGCAAGGACCTGTGTGCCACCAGCAGTGCCACCAGCAGTGCCACCAAGCACTCTCTCTTCAGGGACAGAAAGGAACAAGCTTGGCTGTGCTGGGTCTGAGCCAGTGACCCCCATCAGGGACACCTCCAGCAGCACCACAGGCCTGGGGCAGCTCTGAGAACCTAACCTCCAGCACAAAACCACCCTTGTTCTCACCACCTCCGCTGCCACCAGCACCCAGGGCAGAGCAGGGGGGCCTCTCCTGCTTCCCAAGAGTGGGATAACCTCGGGCAGCTCCAGCCTCCGCACAGGGAACCAACACTTGATGCTGTGAGTGTTGATTTCTGGTTGCCATTTCCCACCCCTCCTTGCTGAGCATTCTCCAACACCCTGTACCCACCCAGATCCTCCCAACAGTCCTGCTTTGCCACTAGAGAAAGATTCATATCATGCATTAATAATTATAATGCTTCTTTGAATGACAGGGCTGGCACTTGCTGTTCTAGCTCACATGATTGCTCTCACACGATTGCTTTGATCTAATCCCAAGACTGGAGTCATCTTGAGCAGATATTGAGCTATCCCTGCCTTGAATCTCAAAAAAAAAAAAAAGATAACTTTCGACAGTACAAACCCCAAAGAGCATCAGTCTCACAAGGCTTTTGTTTATTTTTGCAGATTGTGAAATTGAAGGGTAAATATTAGTGTTGGCAATCACTGCCCAGCCTGTGAGAGCCTCCTGTTCCTCACTGAGCTCCTCCAGAGACCCTCAGAGCTGCTCACACCTCTCTCCCATGGGCACAGGCCCCTGAGCAACCCTGACCTGTTGTCTCACCCTGCTGTGTGAAGCCCAGAGCATCCAAAAAAGTTCTGCAGCACAATCCAGGACTGAACTAAAAGCACAAAGATATTCTCTTTTGGCCTCTTGCAATGGAATCCAACAAGACAAGACAAGACTGTGTTTTTTGGACCCATTCTGGTCAAAAACATCACCCCATAACCAGGCAGGTGGGTTGGCTGCAGCCTGGGAAATGAACTAAGAGAGCTCCCAGAGAGTTTGGGGCAAAATAAAGCTAAAACAGGAGGGAGAAGAAATAAACCTGTGCTGGTCAGAATTCCATCACCTCCAGGAGGGACAACAGGTTTGTGGCAGCTCTTCACCATCACCAAATGAACTGTTTGAGAGCCTGGCTGAATACCTACACAGCAAACTGATGTGAATCCTGCTTGGAGCAGCTCCTGGAAGTCTCAGCTAAACCTGCCTTCCCTTAGGAAAAGCCCAGAACTGCAGGGAAAAGACGACTGAAAGCCACTATTTGTTTCCATTAACACACCAGTCTCCAAGACGGGATTTCTTTTAAACACAAAAGACAAGGAGGAGCAAACTGATTAAAACTAGGTCAGCAGCAGACTCTGGAACATCCTTGGGAGGGCTGAAATGGAATGCAGCCCTGGAAGCTGGAACCACACAAGCAAGGCAGGAATTGGGAACGTCGGGCTCTGTGGTCTGAAGACCAAAAAGAAAAGATTAAAAAGAAAACCCAGGTGTTGGTGCAGGGCACAGCACATCAGGTGTGAAACCTGCTCAGGTTACGATGAGGGAAGGGAGGGAGGAGGAGGAGGAAGGTTTGGGGGTGGAAAAAGAGGGAAGCAAGGGAAGTTAAAGAAAAAAAAAAATTAAAAAATCTCTGCCTCAGCAAAAGTTTTCATTAAAATTTTAGACAAATGATCTCTGTGTCCTTCTCCCATGCTGCCTGGGGCTCCATGCTATTTCTATGCAAATAACAACCTCGTGGTTTATATCTTATTATTTCCACCGGAGCTGCGGCGACATGACCCGAGACGTGTGTGAGGTAGAGACAGCGACAGAGAGAGAGGGAGAGAAAGAGAGGAAGGGAGGGAGGGAGATGGAGTGGCTGCCCACTGAAGTGTGAAAAAATATTGTCAGGAGTGAGCAGCAAGAACAAAAAAAAAAAAAAAAAAGGAAAAAAAAAAAGAAAAAAAAAAGAAAAAAATTGCAGGGATAACGTGTTTATTTCAGCCCCTCTCCCCATGTGAACCAGCATCTTTTAAAATTCATTGGGCATCAGGCGATCATGCACAATCCATCTGCTTTCACTTTATCATTTGCATTTCATGCCTCCTGGCTTTTGATGTGCTGATACTTTGATGCAGTCAGGAGACGCGCATTATCATTATTTCAATTTGCAGGGGGGTCAGCGGGCTCGGCACGCGCTCACCGAGAGCAGGGAAATGGCATTTCCACCTCTCCACCCCCTGCTGAAATGCACTGGGGAGACAAAAGGGGCCCGGCTGAAAGGCGGCCCCGCGTCCCCCGCGCCGTGCCCAGCGCGGAGCATCGCACCTTTGCCCGGCTCCCTCCCCGGGACAAAGACGGCTTCACGGGAGCACAGGGACAGCCTGCACGGCCCAGGGCGTGGGGCTGGAGAATCCCCTGACCCGGGTGTCCCCCGGGATGTGCCTCTGGCTCGCAGGGACTCGGCAGCACGCGAGGAGCCGAGCCCAGAACCCAACAGGAGCTGCGGCTCCAAACGCCACCGACCTTGAGCTCATCATCTGAGTTAGAGGTCACCCTCTGGCTCTGGCAGCTGGACCTTTCCCTCTACACCTAAACCCTCAGGCTGCTTTTCCATAATGATAATGAACGAGACCAGCAATGGCTCTGGCTGCACATAATGTTTGTCACCATTCCCCTCTGCTCCCTTCATAAATTAGAAAGATTCCAGCATTTCACAGGGAAAAAAATAAAATAAAATTAAACAACTTCCCAGAAAGCCCTGCCTGCTCTCTGAAAGCCCAATTGTCTCCACTGCTGCAGGAACAGTTTTGTGCTGCACATGCTCCTGGCAGAGAGGAGACATTTTGAAGATGCCTTTGCAGGCACAAGAAGTGTCAGCCTTGTCCTGCATCTCTAGGAACACACATATGTAAAAGTCAGCAATGGAAAAACTGTCCCAGATCTCTGACACCTAACTGGGAGGAGCTAAAGGTGGCAGTTTCCATGGATTTATCTTTGTTTCAGCCATGATCTCTCCTCAAGCTCCTGCCAGCCTTGACTCCCCACCTCCTCCAAGGGAAAGAGCAGCACCAAGAGTGACTCACTCCAAGCAGAACAACTGCAACAGATTTCCCCTCCTGGAGTCTCATCCCTGGGAGTGAGCAGGGACACATCATATAGCACACCCAAACAGCCTCTCCTATGAGGGGAGACTTTGCATAACTGGCCCCTGGCCCCAAAAAATTCAAACTGGCCCTCTAAATCCAAGGGATAAGTATTTAACAGGTTCCAGGGAGCACAGGATAAGATGAAGTCAATCCAGCCTCCATGGCAGGAGGATGCCAATGGATGAACATTCATTGCTCGCTTCACATCCTCCAGAGGATCAGCCAGGCTGAGCTTGGACATTCCAGGCTAGCCCTAGACACCAGTTCCCTACTTCAAACACACTTCTGGGACACAACTGCAGCTGGATCCCTTCAAGAAGCCCTGAGCAGAACTGCAGGGACTGGAAACTGAAGATCATAGGAAGCAGCAGACACATCACACACAGCCAGGAGTGAGTGGGGACTCCCAGGACTGTTCCAGGGCAGGTAAACACTGTTGGGTCTGGACAGGATGCAATAGGTTCCTCCCTCACCTTTAGGCAGGCAGAGGTTGAGAGCTGACACAAACATACAAGCATCCCAACAGAGCACGGAGGAGGGAAAAGGACACATGGGATTATTCAGTGCACTGAAATTCTTAGGCTGGGATAAATCCCCCCCAGAAAGCAGCTCCTTCTGCCTATGCCTGCTGACAGATGTCAGGTGCTTCATTTAGTCCATATCCTTAATTTTTAAGTGCCTAAAATCTAGTGAGATTAATCCAGTCCTGTGAAAACAACCATTGACTCCACAGGCAGGGAGTGCAGTTAAACCTGGGAAGAGGGGGAGAACTGAACAGCCTGGCCCTGCCATCTGGGAAACTCTGCAGGGCCCCGATCCCCAGCAAGTGACAGCTGGAACCAGGCAACTCACTGCACTTCAGCAAGCACTAAACTGCCTCCATTTCTTTTTAAAGGCTGGATCTTCAAATGCCTCTTTTCCTCCCATTGATGCAGGTGTGTGTGATGTGTGTAAGAGATCTAACTGAGGGTGCTGCAGCCTAGAGTTGATAGGATCAATGCTTCATTTTCTGCAGAGCCCCCTTTATTCAGGGGAATAATTCAACAAGAGCCTGTTTTCCTTTATCTCCCATTGTCAGGCAGGCACTCCTGGAAACACAGCTTGCCATGGAGCACAGCCACCCCAGGTGCTGAGAGTGCCTGAGAACAAAGCTGCTCGATGGGGAAGGGCACTCACAGCACACAGCCCCAACTCAGGGAAACAAAGCCCTCAGGGAGAGGGATGGGAGCAGAGAGGGCTGGGAGCCATGCCTGCACCAGGCAAGGAGCTGGAGGCTGTGGGATTAATGAGCTTGGGGCAGCAAGGGAGAAAAATCTGCCTCTAGAGTGAGGGAAAAAAAGAGCCACTTTAGTAGTAAAGCTGTAAGTTTTCTTTGTAACAGCCCCAGTTATTCCTCCCATCCCTACAGCGGAGATTTCCAGCAGGAAACCTCATTCCCAGCCTGGGAAATCTGCATCCAAGCTCCTCAGGGTCGGTGCTCCCCAGAACTAACACAGTGCTGTGGGGTGATGGGAAGTTCAGGTGATTCTGGCCCACGTATTTTGGAACATGGAGCTCCACACTCTGGGAACAGCCCTGCTTCCCCTCACAGCACTCAGTGGGTGCTGCCTGGACCCCAGGCTTCCCCACTCCTGGTATTTAATCTGTGCACACAAAAGCTGCTTCTCCTCCTTCCTTCCCCTAGGCCCTCCAAGGCCTTTCCAACCCAAACCATTCTGAGACAAAGCCCAGCTCCATCCTGAGAGCTGGGAGGACTGAAATGGAAGGACTTACTTTGTTGAGGGCCCCATAGCCAGTGAGGATGATGTGGGAGTTCTCCACCTGCAGGGTTCTCTGGCCCAGGCGGACAAGGTAGGCCCCAATCCCAATTGCCCGACATGTCACCTGGAAAAAAAAGGAAAAAAAAAAAGAAAGCAATGGCATTGATTTCTGTCTCTCCACACAGTCCCAACCTATTGATTCAAACACTGAGATAAAACTAGGTGTGTTTGTAGTACAAGGCCTCAAAATCTACTCTCGCTGGAAAATTCCAGAATCCGTTATTTTGTAAAACACAGGATCTGAACATAAATGTGTTTTATTAAAAAAAGAAAAAAAAGAGAAGCAGCAACTTTCAGACTGAGCAAATACAAGGCCAAATGAGCGAAGTGTTTTAAATTGAGTGTGGAGGGGACCCAGCCCAGCGCTGGTGCCAGGAGCATTGCTCAAAGCCTCCAGGAGCCCATTTCCATCAGCCAGAAGGCTGATCCCAGATGGATGTTTGGGATATCATCACAGGATTTTTAGCTGAAGCAGACAATACATTTGAAGAATAGAAAGCAGCGGGGGATTACCAAGCTGATGGTGATAACACTATCATAGGCTAAAGATGATTCTCCAGCAATCATGCCACATGCTCGGAGGTTCTCTACTCCAAGTCCATCCTCCTTCCCGATAATATCCGTTATCTTGTACCTGAGGGAGACACAGACAGCCTTTGAGTCACAAGGTCCAGTGATTTGCTGAATCAGTTTTCTACAAAGAAAATGAAAAGTGACTAAATATCATTAAGGTTCCAAGGAGAAATGTGCATAAAGCCCAGGCAGGAGCTGTGCAGGGCTCATCCTGAAGCACCATGGAATGCTCCCATGGGAGCAGCACTGCAAGAGGAAGTGCCAAGGGAGAGGAATGCCTGGGACAAGTGTGCCATCATTCCCACAGGACGTGAGGAGCAGGCTGATTATAGGAAAAAGGGCAAGAAAGGAAGGGAATGCAAAGAAAAAGGGAAAGTATTACAACAAGGCTCTTACCTTTTCTTCACTTCCAGCTTCCCCACCAGGCCCTTGCTGAAGGGAGGACTTGAGCATGTCCTTCAAAGCCTCTCTGAGGAGCTCTTGTCCCCACACCCAGCACCCACCCCAGTTCCTCCAGAGCCTGCCAGGCTTTGGGTTCATCCTGAACACATCCTGATCATTCCCTGCAGGACCCTCAGCCGTGACTGGGGGCCAAGAAGGCACAATCCTTAACTCCCTGTTCCCTGATCACACAGAGCTTTGGCTTCCCATGCACCTGGATCCTAAGGAATGTCCCAGCTGAGGACAAGGACGTGCTGTGCATCACCCAAGGACAAACAGAAAGCTTTTCATCCCTACCTGGACTCTCCATTTTCCTCCACATGCTCACAGTGAACAGAGTTCAGGGCGCTGACTTTCTTATAGTCTTGAGGAGTCAGGTACAAGTATTTGTATCCCTACAGGGAAAAACAGTTCATTCATCCCAATCCCACCTGTAGTCCCTTCCTGATCCCCACAAAGAAACTTTCACAGGGGCAGAATTTAATTCCACAGAGTGATAAGAACATTCTTTCAGCACTGGAGATGCAGCTGACGCCACTGAAAGCTGGGAGTGGTGCCCAGGACAAACTCCTGGGCATATTTAGGACAAACTCCTTTTGGATGCCAGTCTGCTGCCTGGGAGATCATAAAATCCTGTCATGGAATAGTTTGGCTCAGAAAGGACGAGGTTGCTCCAAGCCCCACCCAGCTTAGCCTTGAACACTTCCAGCATTCCAGATCCAACACCAAGGAGAACCCTGGAGGTGACAGCCTGGCAAACGTTCACCCTCCCCTTTATTAAGCCTAAATAAGATTGCTGTGGGCCTGTTGCAGTTTCCCCGCTGGTTCCTGTGCCCCCTTTACCTTGTATGGGTTGTCTGGGTCCTCCCAAGCCACGTGGAACATGTGCCGGATCTCCTCGGCCAGCCCGATCCTGGCCCCGCTGTTGGCAGCCACGTAGATGCGGGGAATGCCCTCAGCCCGGGCCAGCTCGGACGCCCTCAGGAAGAGCAGGTCCTCCTGAGGCCCAAAGGAGCCGATCCTGTAGGTGATGTCGTTGCCAATGACGATGATATCCCGGCCCTCCGGATACTCCGGCGTCTTCAGAGTCATCTTCCAGGCCACCATCCCGATCTGCAGCCCGAGAGCAGCAAAAAGTAAATGTGTGTCTTGAAGGTGGGAAAGAAGGGAACCACACAGGGATCATTCCTCTCACTTGGAGAAACTGTCTCTTGGACTTGGCCTGTTTTCCTTGGGAACTTGGGTAACAGCAGCTCTGATGTGCTGCCAGTGCAGAGCACAGCTGGAAGCACTTGATCCTTCCCACATTTTCCTCGGAGCACATTCTCCATCACTCTCATCTCACCAGGACACTCGCTCTGGCTCTCCCTCTCCCCATTCAGGGATTTATCACAGGTCCAACACGTTCTGCCAGTATCCCTCTCCCATTGAGCAGTGGATTCCCTGTGCTCCCAGGATATGCTGCTGCACGGGATCCCTGACCACCTGCTCAGGCTTCCCAGGTATCTCCCCACAACCTCGTCACCCTCACCCAACCCTCATTTTAACCATCTTTTGTATTTCATTGCTATCTCCCATTTCCTCCCCGTCCTTCGTCTCTCCCCTTTTCCCTTCCCCGATTTTACAGCAGGGTAAGCAGTGCTTTTTGCTGCGTGTTTTTCTTTCCAAAACCCACGGGCTGATCTCTCCTGGCCCATCTCCTGGAGGATCAGCAGCATCTGTCCCCTGCCTGCCCCATCCCTCAGGCGCCGCTCTGGGAGCCGGCTGGCCTGGAATGCCATTAACAGATGGGAATAGCAGCATCCCTTGAAAGCCACATGCATCACCCAGTCCCTGCTTGCCCAAGGATCATAAGCTCTGAGTACACATTCCTCAAGCCGATTGCACATCCTCTGCAATCAGGAGGGCTGAGACTCTCATTGTGGAGCCTCGGAATTCTGAGCATGATGAACTAAAGCGGGAGGGGGGAGAGGGGAGAAGCAGCAGATAGATCTGTGCCATTTAATCCACATCCAAATGGCACAATACACAGCCCAGATCCAATCAGCATCTGCAATAAGATATGCCATAATAGGCTCATTAAAAAAAATAAAGAGGCAGAGGAATTAATCAAAGGGTCATTGGAAGTAAAGCAGGCAGCAATCCAAAAATATTACAGCCAGCTACTGGCAGATCCTTCCTTACACCTCCCCTTCCAAGAGCTGAGATTGCAAGTTAACAGAGTGTTTCAGTTCACCTTCTCCTTGGATTCCTCCACTCCTGCTCTGACACGTCAAGAGGGAATAATTTGTTTGCCTCTGAATATTTGCAGATTTACAGTTCCACCTCAGCATCCAACTGCAGGGTTTGGAGCAGAGAGATGCTGCAGCAGCTTCAAAGAAGGCAGCAAAAATCCCTAAAAGTCAGCAGGATGTTTTGCTAAAATACCAGTAATGTCACCAAATGAAAGGGAAAAGTTGTAATAGGACAAGAGGATGTAGGTGTGGGTCTGGCACAGAGGCCAGAGGGGACACAGACAACCAGAGCCTGACTGATCCCAAACACAGCCACAGGCATTCCTTGGACAATCATAGCAGACAAAGGAAGAATTGTGGTGAAAGAAAAAAGGAGAGAAGAAGTTTTGTCCTTCTGACCTGACCATTGGAGGAAAAGGGATGCCAGGGGCTGGATTTTGAGTCTCTGTTCTCACTCTCAACTGTAGCAAGTTGGTGATTAGAAACAGCAGGTTAAAAGAGTCTGCAAATCCAAAGTTAAAGGCTCCAAGATCAGCCTCTAGGACACAAGGGATGCAGGGATGTCCATCTGTACCCCAGCATCTACTGCAGCTCAGTTCTTTACCATAATTTAAGACTTTTTTTTTCCATAACTAAAATCCTTCAGTGGGCACTCCCCAAATCTTTCTGATATCACCTCAAAAAACAGCTTTAGTCACTGACAGAAACCCACAGGGAAATAGGGTAATATTCTCTTTAAAATACACCACAAACTTCTTCCAAAGCAGCACAGAATTACCACTAATTGACAGTTTTTTGCTGAAGTGGTGGTTTCCTTACAGCCACACTGATGCCATCAGCCAGGACCAAGGGACCAGTGATGGACCAGCAAGTCCCCAGGGTTGGTCGCACACTCCATCCCACACACCATGATGTAAGAGATTTTCCTCACTTTCAGCAGCTTGATGATTTTTGACAGCACAGGAAACAGGCCAATTTAAGGCATTTCTTATTTAGAAAATTCAGATTGTAGCAGAAGTGTTGGAACAGTTCCCAAACCCAAGACCGTGTGTCCTCTACACCAATAAAGTCCCCTCTGCCAATGCTCACAAACAGTCTAGCCAGGGCACGAACCCCTGAAAAGGGTTTACAGCTGATAAATATGGATAAACTATGCAGTTTGAGAAAAGAAAAATTCAAGTGCACCACGATTAACTTGGGCGTCTTTTGCCTCCCCAATCCATCGCGTGTTCTGTGCCATTTATCCAGCAATAAAAGCCACGGGGATCTGCACCACTAAGGACTTTTTTTTGCTACGAATTTGCTAGATTCAGTTGAAATTTATGGGCAGTGGAGGATGGCTTTCTATTCCAGAAAAAAATAAAAAGGAATAATGAGATTTTTAAGTTAACGGCAGCATGCCAAAAACTGGAGAGTTCCCAGGTTAATTAGCCAGGCTGAGCTAATCACCTAAGAGCACTGGCAGGCAATAGTAGGGGATGGTGAGCAGCCCTGGCTTTGGAACAGGCTCTTTTGAAGAGGCAGCACAGTTTGGAAGTGCTGCTCCTGCCACAGCTCCATTCCCAGCACACCCAGGAGTGAAGAAGAGGCGGAGGAAAAAATAAAAGCAGGAACCGTCTTATTTAACTGTTTTTATGTTGGCAAAATGATTTGTGCCCCGGTATTTCCATAAGAAGTGGGACCATTATTCTCCTGTAGGAACACATTTGGTTTGAAAAGTATCAGTGGGCAGCACGTGGAAATCAAAGGGGATGAATTATTCACAAGCCCCGATCAGAAGTGATCATTATTTCTGATGCTCCAAACTGTGATTAGGATTCAGCGCTCAGCTGTCATTTGCTCCCTGAACGGCCCCAGCCCCGCAGAATTGCATGGCACACGGAGATGACACCCAAGTTTCAGATGTATAATTTTACACACACCTTCTCCCACTCCATCTTGGCCTTAATGGAAGCATTAAGAGGCAGTGAAACGGGCGCGCTAACGAACGGCGCTTCCCCGGCGCTCGTAAACGCCGCTCGTTTGACACCCAGTGTCAACACTAATCATGGCCTAAAATTAACACCAAAATTGACTTCAACATTAATTGCACTATCGATGGGAACAGTAATACACACACTGATGCAGTTCCAAATTGACTGCCGGTGGCAGCCGGAGCTGTTGACAACAGGCACCGAGGGGAATGGGGAAGGAGCCGATCCCAGGCTCCCTCCGGGAACCACGGCAAGCTCCGAGCAGAGGGGAGCCAATGCCAGTGGCTGCTGGTGATGGGAAATGGGAGCTTTTCAGGCTTTCTGGCAGGATCTGTAATTCCTGGAGAAGCAGAGCCAACAGAATCACAGAATATCCTGAGCTGGAAGGGATCCACAGAGATCCAGCTCCAGCCATTCAGACACCCCAACAATCCCACCCTGTCCCTGAGAGCATTGTCCAAACACTCCTGGAGCTCTGGCAGCCTTGACTATTCCCTGGGGAGCCTGTTTAGTGCCCCACCACCCTCTAGGGGAAGAATCTTTTCCTGATATCCAGCCTAAACCTTCTGGCACAGCTCCAGACATTACCTGGGTTCTGTCACTGGGCACCAGAGAGAAGAGATCAGTGTTGGTTTATTCCACTTCAGGTGCTGAGCCTGGGGACTTGAGGCCAGGCATCATTTTATCTATTTACATCCAAATTTGGAAAGCTGAATGTGTGTATTTACTTGGTGCAGATGTAGCAATTTTGGCATTTCATCATTTGAATCTGTTGCCTGGAACTTCAGATCTAAAAGAGAGACTCTCTGCACTTACACTGTGCAGAGCTTTTAAATTTTTATCTGGAGCGTGAAGCAGCTCCCAGGAAAAGGGCAGGGTAAATGTGGTTTGCCAGAGGTATTCCAGCTCCATGCCTTGACAAGGGTGGAGTGCCAAAACCCAGGATTCCTTCTTGGCTCTGGAAAAGGTGTCCCTCAGCAATCCAAGCATGGTCATGGCAGCCCAGCCAAGCACGTTGGCACGATCTGAGCGAGGGGAGGGAACTGCTCCAGGATGAGACGTGCTCAGGGAAAGGTGTCACAGAATCCCACAATCACTGGGGCTGGAGAAGACCTCCAAGATCATTGAGTCCAACCTGTGACCAGCCACCACCTCATCAACCAGAGCAGAGTGCCACATCCAGTCATTCCTTGGACACCTCCAGGGATGGGGACCTCCCTGGGCAGCCCCTTCCAGTGCCTTCAGGAGAAATTCCTCCTGAAGTTACAGATGGGTAGAGGTACATTACAGAGAGCAACAGACAACCTTCATCAGGAGCTTTCCTGTGGGTAAGAACATTCCTGTCCATGGTATCCATGTGATCCACATACACCTGTTCACACATCTCTATGAAAATAGAGAAAAAAACTCCACCACCTCTTCCATCTCTGCTCCCAGAAGGCTTGGATTTGGGGATTTTAAAACCCTCCAAGAAATCTGCAGCTCCTGTTGCTGTTTTAATTCCCTGTGCCTGCCATAAAATGCAGGAACAGGGAGTGACAAAGCAGAACATGCAGCTCAACGATTAAGCCGTGCTTGTATAAAATGCATTAGCTACACCTTTCCGCCTCAGGCAATCCTGACAGCCACCGGAGCAGCATTCCAGGAACCCTCTGCCATCCTGAATTTCCCCTGGCCAAACCTTCCCAGCTACCCGGGAAAGGTGCTGGAGCCAAAACTCCACCAAACAGCTGCGATTGTGGATTATTTCTGATGCTCATGCTACTGAGGAGGAAAAACTGTGACATCTAGTGCCAGTGGGGAAAATGACACATTGGGCACCGGGAGAGGGATGAGGGGGGATGTGGGGTGTTGCTGCAGGCCCTCTGTACATCACTTTCTCCTTGCCCTTGAAGATTATTTGGGTCTTACCAGCAGCTGGTGCTTTCCTGCTGCCAGAGGATCAGGGGAAATTGGAGTCAAAATACATAAATTGCTATAGAAAAGCATCCAAATGGCCAGCTCAGGACTGACAAGGAATACATTGAGCAACTTTTTCTAGCAAGAAAGAAAAATAATAATAAAAATCTCACGTTTACCTGGGAAGTTCCCATTTCACCTGCCAGCCAGCTCAATGAACCAGCTCTTGCCTCTGGGTCTCTGGGGCACAGACCTCAAAGCCCACCCAGTGCCATGGGCAGGGACATCTTCCACTATCCCAGGTTGCTCCAAACCCCATCCAACCTGGCCTTGGACATTTCCAGGGATGGGGAGTCCACAACCTCTACAACCCTTCTGGGCAAGAAGGCATTCAATAGATCTCATCAGATTAGATTAATTTAAATACCAACACCCCACACACCACAACAGCCACATAATTTCTTTACAGACCAAGCACAACGAAGTCTACCAAGGGTTAAAAAAAATCTCCTAATTTTTTTTTTTGGTGGTCTTTGGGTACAGAATCTCTTATAATAAGACTATTTGTATTCATACTGGCAGAGTAAACACTACATGTTCATGCCCAGGCAGCTCTGTGCTTGTAATTTCAGCAAGAACAGAGCGACGTCCCTGAGGGACTTTGCTATTTCCCCAGCCACCATCCACTCAAACGCTGAATGAGAGCAGGGAAAAGAGAGAAAGATGATGGCACAAGGCTCCCCAGCAGCCTCAGCATGCACTGGGAATGCAGGGAATAGCTCATTCCAGCTTTAATTAGACCAGTTAAAACATTCCTCCTGAAGTCCAGCAGAAGACGAGGCCGCAGTGACCCCACAGTCGCCATCAGGGGCGATTTGCAAACATCCTGTTCCAAACCTTCCCCTGATGAGATCCATGCAGGAAATGGTGAGGAAAACCCCTGTTTCTTCTCATCACTACCCTGATGTTTTCAAACAGAGCCTTTGCAAACCTTAAGTTGTGTATTCAGGAAAATATGGTTCGATGACACCAAGAAAAAATAAATTATACCATCACCTAGAACTGTTCAAATTTAAATTACTGTAGAACATTCACTTACTTATTCCCACAAAAAAAACCCCACACCTTCAAGTAGTTATCCTTACCCTGCAGTCATTCCAAAGCTGCAATCTTTGCCTTCCTAATGGGAAGACATCGCAGCAAAACCCCACCACGAGAGCACAGCCTCCTCCTGCTCGAGCTCCAGGAGTGACTCCACCACTCCCAACATCAGCTCATTGCAACTCTAGAGTAAGTCCTGCTCTAGAGGATGATGTTCCACACACCCTGATACAAACTGTGTGGGGAGGATGGAAAGGGAAGCATAAATAATTTTTTTTCTGTTGTTTGGGGGTTATTTTAGCAAATGAAAATATTTCTATTCAATCTTGTAAAACACATTTTGCTCAAATACAAACCCCAGTTACCTGGAACAGCTGAATGAGCATTTTTTAATTATGAAGGAGAACCAGCATAGGCACAGGTTTGAAATGGAATCATCATTTACTATGGAAGTTAAAATACCCATTGTAGGGAAGGTATTAATTTTTAATGAAACAAAAATCTCATTTTCAAGAGCGAGATTTCATCTGCGAAAGGCTGAACGAATAGATTTTGTGCCTGGCTGGTAAATTTTCATCACAATTGTCAAACCCAGCCCAAAGCACAACGTCTTGCAGGGCACGGAGAGAGAAGCAGCAGGAGAAGAAGTGGCACTTGCCTCATTTCCTCCTGGCAGCCTGTTCATGTGCACGAGCTGGCCCTGGTCATCCAGCACCAGCTCCGTGTAGGTCAGGATGTCCGAGGGCAGCGGCGTCGGCGGCAGGAACGTGTGCTCGTTCATGGAGCTCCACAGCTTGATCAGAGACTGGGGGTGCAAAGAGAAATTCTCCCTGAGAACGTCACCCGCAAATGTTTATATTCGACCCACTCCGGCGTGGTGTTCCCAACAGAATTTGGGATTATTCCCAAGTCGGTATTCCCAAAATATCCCTCCTGCCAGTGTGACCGACAGTATTCCAGGGATATCACCTGCTCTGGGATTTGAATCATGTAAGTTTCCCCCAAGGTGAAATCTGAACGATGTGGTTCAGGACAGGACCCAGCACATCAGAAACAACATCTAGGAAGGGTGGAGGACAAGGTGGGAAAACAATGAAGTGGGCAACAAGAAAGGGAAGGTGGTTTATGGTTCAGCTTCCACTGTTTGACTCATTAACGGAACTCCAGCAGCAGTTTATCCTCATTTCATTCAAAGTAGACTCAATCCATAGCTGATAATCCTTGGGGACCACTGGAGCCACCCCAGGCTCCTGGTTCCCCTGAAGAAAGAAGAGCAACCAAGAGAAGAGCAACAAGAAGAGCCCAAAGAACACTCACCTGCCGGAACATCTCAGGAATGTCATAGACATAGGATGTCCCTAAAGTCTGTGCCTGGAACCTCTTGGACTGCAGCAGGTCTTTGGTCACGTAGGGGGTGTTGATGAGCATCCCATGGAGTGGTCCCTGCTTATCTCCATATGCCTGGAACATGATCTGCAGGACAAAGCACAGCCAAGTCCTGGTTAATCCACGGGTTCTGCACACTGAGCTGATCCAGCTCTTACCAAACATCCCCAGGCTGCTCCAGCCTGATCGTTGCTGCTCTCTGCAAGGCTGCTGGTGCTGGCACAGCCAGTGCTCCATGGAGCATTGCTGCCCTTTGGAGACACCTCGGGCCCATCACTGTGCCATCCCTGACTCACTGCCCATCCCGGGGGAGCACAGAGCACTCGGAGCCATGGCACAAACCCCAGCCTGAGCTGAGCTCCCGCTCCCCACTGATGCCTTAGGTTTTAACTTTTATATTTTTCAAATCCTGCACTGCCCAGTGTAACTCTGAAGTTTCCTGGAGCTCGTTAAGTGCTGTTCCCTTATGCTAAGACAGACTTAACAAAGCCTCTCTAGTTTGCTCCCTAAGGACACTCAGACCAAGAAGTGCAAACCACAATCTTGGGGACAGGGGGGCAAGCCTGGGCAACTTCCATCCTTGCCTGGCTTCTGCTTGGGGAATTGATGCTGAGATCCAAGTGGCAAGAACTCGGGAGCTGTCCTTGTCCATGTTGGGATGCACTGAGGCAGGAGCCTCTGGAGCCCAGAGTGTACCTCTGAAGGCCTTTCCAGTCAATCCCTCCTTTATTCCTTCATTCCTGCCTGGGCTCTGTTTCTAGGGAGCCATTTAAGGCATCACCAGCAGCTCCCCCAGCGCGGTGCCAGAGCCGATGGATGGCGAGAGCTGGGAGCAGCCCAGAGAACTCTGTGATTTATGGAGTGGGACCCACGAGCCAGGTCAGGACTTGCATATGTCATTGGCCTTGAAGTTTTGATATTGTAAGTTTAAAAGATTTTTCCCGGAGTAGCAACATGAATTATCAACTGCCGCGCTTCACGGAGCTATATATCCCGGGCAGGATTGGGAAGGGAAGCTTTTCAATGGAGGAGAAACAAGAGGAGATAAAAATGGGATAAAAATGCCCTAAACGCTGCTTAACAGGGACACACCTGGCAGGAGGGACACGATTAACAGAATTTAGCTAATTGAAGATGAATTAACTGAAGAATTCCACAAAATTCAGTAAAGCCTGGTTTTGTTTTTAGATAATAACAGCAGTTTATGCTCTCCTCAGTCTGCACAAACATTGATTTGGGAGGCAGCTTCTTTAATGGGAGAAGCATTTGTTCAGGGTAATACGTGTTTGTGACAATGTCTGTCTTGGGATCTGTCAGGATTTGCACTTGGAGCCCAATTCTCTTTAAATCTCTGGAAAGCTGCACAGCAGCTCTGTGGGAACTCAGCAAGTCTGTGCTGAGCATCACCACTAATCACTACTGAGAAACAAGAGATCAGGGTCACTCTCTCACCACAAAGCTGTTTCCCCATTCTTCAGAAGTCATGAAAGTGCCCAGGACATCAGTAATATCTGAATTTTTAAAGAAGACTTCTCTAAGTTCAAAAGAGCCCTTTGAAAACACAGGAAAAAATCTACAGTACTGAACTCATCCTATAAACCTCCACCACCCTTTCAGTTTCCTAAAAATAGCAGTTTATTTTTTCACTAGAGCCTGGTTTAATATTCTGGAAAATAAATTTAATACTGGAAAAGTTGCTAAAGCCCCACACACCCACATGAGCCCATTCCCCAAGCTTTAAGTAATGCAGCTCATCAGTTCAGAGTTCACTTGTGACCTTCACAAGTCACCAACCCAACTCAAGGGTTAAGCTCAGCTGCTGGAGATTACTAAAATGGTCTTTTCTTTCCTCATCTCCCCTCAAAGGCAGGAATGAGGTAAAACACACTGACACTATCTGTTCTGGGATCTTAGAGCTGGATGGACTCCACGGCCAGCAGCTTGCTGGAAAAATTAAATGGAAAAAGGGGGAGAAAAGGTGACTCAGCACTTTGCGTTCTACATTCCCAGTGCCCAAGTGATTTATTCTGCTGCTTCTCCTGCCTGGCAGAGAGATGATTACAGAGGGAGATGTAAACATTTCTCTATTTAAATATTTTCCATGCATCTCATGCTCCATGGATTTCAGCACATGTAGGTATTTCAGTTAACCACACTGTTCCTGCACCATGAAAAACAGAAATACCACAACAGCCACAACCATTACAAAAGAGCCCATTACCCTTCATAAAAATGATAAAAAAGCACCTTCCATAATTTTACATCATCCTACCCAGGTCATTCCTTATATCTTTAGAATTTAAAGGACAAATTCACAGATTTTTTTTTTCTATCTACTCAGGGAAATGTATGATTAATAATATTTTTTTATGACAGCCTACAGGATGAGCATCAGCAGCAATTCCTTTTCTAGTACTTTTTTGAGCACTCTGAGGAAAACTCCTTGGGAAAACAACTGCCCAAATGACTGAGGGACTCAACTGACTCAACTGATCACACTTTCACATCTGCTGCTGCAAGTTTATCTTTACATTCTCCCTCTTTTGGCTAAGTTGTATGGCAATTCTGTGGTACATTAAAATGTATTATGGGGCTTGGAGCAACCTGGTCTAGGGAAGGTCTCCATGCCCATGGCAGGGGGCTGGAATGGGATGAGATTTAAGATTTTTCCAACCCATTCTGTGACTACCTGGAAACACCACAAACCACGCAAGAGCTCCACCAGGCAGAGCACATCCCCTTCCCAGTTTTCTCATCCGAGCCCAGATCCTTAGGGACATACCTGTCCCGTCCTGGAGTCTGTCACCTCCTTGTACAGGCTGATGTCCAGGTAGTATCCCGACTCGTTGGTGAGGAAGAGGCGGATGGGAATGGCCTTTCCCGTGGGCGTCAGGCGGATGTTGATCTTCAGCTCGGCCTGGAGGACTCTGAGCTTCCAGAGGCGGCTCCCGTAGCGCATGACCATGGAGCGCACCGACTCCTCGATCTGCAGGGGGGGAAAGGGGTCCCTCAGCAGGCACTGAGCACCCCTGCTGCCATGAGCAGCGTGCCAGGGGTGCAGTGAGTTCAGCTTTAAGGTCTTGCCAGCCCAAACCATTCCGGGGTTCTCTCTGGATCCATCCCCACTGCTCCAAGGTGATGAGGAAGCATCACACATCAGCACGTGCCCAGTGCAGTTACAGGACCTTGGTGACCTGTCCCTCCTCACCCTAAGCTTTGAGCCTTGGCAGGAACTCCACCTGGGGACTCCAGATGTAGTGGGACAGTGCTGGGTTCACTGCCCTGTTTCCTCACGGCACACAGAATCACAGAATCCAGAGGGTGGAAAAGATCTCAAAGATCATCAAGCCCAACCACCACACCCCAGCCCAGCACAGGGACCCCCTGCCTCCCCTTCTCCTGCCTGCCACAGCCATCTCTCACACCTACAGAATCCAGGGAAGCCAAATCCTTGGCAAGCAGCTCTGTAGCCCTTGTATGCACAATAATCACATTTCACTGCCTGCACGGAGCTTTAAATCAACAAAGCAATTACCACTTGGAGCTGGGCCTTCTGCTCTTCTATTAAACTTTATAAAATACTACTGTGGGCAGGGTGCATATTAAAAGAAGGCAATTTATACAGGCTGGCTTAAACATTTTTCCCCAAAA
The DNA here is from genome assembly GCA_013400515.1 of Erpornis zantholeuca. Classification (NCBI taxonomy): domain Eukaryota; kingdom Metazoa; phylum Chordata; class Aves; order Passeriformes; family Timaliidae; genus Erpornis; species Erpornis zantholeuca. Next base: position 424,557 of record VZTN01009270.1, read on the forward strand.
AAGTCTCTTTCGCACAGCAGCTCAAGGAAAAGTCATGGTATGTGTCTGAGGGCAGCTCAACTTCCAGGGATGAATATTCCAGCTTCTTCTGAACTTCCTGGGAACCAACAGCTCTGGACGCACCAGGAAAGGTTCATTCAAAAGCGATTTAAGCCACCAATTTTTAATCATGATTTAAAAGTCAGCAAGCAAGAGAGAGTTATTTTGATACCCAATTCATCTTTTTAAACTTTCAGTTGTTCTCCTCAGGAAAGGTCAGCTCTCATCTTTGGGTACCCATGAACTGAATGCTGATTTCCAGCTAAATTCAGCCTGGACTTGGGATTTGCTTTGTGGTGATTCTGCTAACCACAAACATCCTTTATGCCTGAACACTTTCATTTGTGCATCTACAAAGCTAATGTTTATTTATTTATAACGTTGATCTCTGTGGTTTTGTATCAGAGACTGAAAATGAGGCACTCTTGTAGCTGAATTTACAGATTCTTTTTAAGCTCCTAATTTATCTCATGTTTTATTTGAGTGGAATCTGGACTTTTGTAATAAACAGAGGAGCATTTACATCTGCTTCCTTATTAAAACTGTTTATCTGAAACACACAATGAAAAAATAGGTTTTGTTTCAAACACAAAACATATTTCTAATAATTGTCCCTCAGTTTACACAGAGGAGCTGAGCTGCACAACAAAATGGCTTTAAACTGCTAGAGGGCTGGGGTGGATGGGATTTTGGGAAGGAATTCTTCCCTGGGAGGGTGGGGAGACCTGGCAAAAGTTACCCAGAGAAGCTGCAGTTGCCCCTGGATCCCTGGAAGTGTCCAAGGCCAGGCTGGACAGGGCTTGGAGCAGCCTGGGATAGGGAAAGGTGTCAGGGTTGGAATAGGATGAGCTTTGAAGTCCCTTCCACCCCAAACCATTCTGTGATTCTATGAACAAAAGGCCATTTAGTTCTGACAAGCAAAGCCCTGGAAAGGCAGCCAGCCCCGAGCTGGGGAGGAGCTCCCACCTTGGAGGGGTCCATGATGACGGTGGGCACGAAGTTGAGGAAGATGTGGTTGCAGTCTGTGCGCACGTTGGTGTTGTTGAAGGCCACCTCCAGCTCGTCCATGGCCTCCAGCAGCAAACGCTCTCCCTCGTTTTGCAGGTACTCAAAGGAGGCTTCCTGCCAGAGATTGCCAACAAACCAGTGACTTTTTACTCACAAATCACAGCCCAACCAAACAGGGCAAGCTGCTGTTGCCTCAAAATCTTAGGATTTCTGCCTCTCCTCTTGGGCCCCTGAATAAAATCTCCCTGGAGCACAGGAATACCATGACTTCAAAGGGATGGTTCTGCAGAGCAGCACCAGCAAGGAGAGGGCACAACACTCCACACAGGGAACATCCCATTCTGGATCCTGCAGCCCCCTAGGATGACCCAGGGTTCCATGCAATGCCTTGGAAAGGGACAAGCTCACCTTGGTCACCAGGTCCGAGTGCCGTATGATGGCCCTGACAAAGAACCTGTAGTCTGTCACCTCCGTGCCCACCTCCACCTTGGCTGCCCCCAGGTACAGGTGCATTTTGTGGTTGGCACAGGGGATGGCTGTGAGGTCGAAGTTCCTCATGCGGTTCAGCTCCAGCTGGAAGGCCAGGGCTGGCTCCAGGTGCCGGTAAATCCTGTCCTCCTCGAACTGCAGGGGCCACAGACACAGCAAAGGGTGGGGAAAGAGTGGATTGAAAGGTGAAACACTGAGGGTAAGAACTTGACAGCACCCCTTTTGGAATTTCATACTTAATTCAAACCCAATAAATTCAAATTAATCTAACCCAGACTTTTCACGCAGTCGCTGGCACAGGGAGCTGTGAAATTGCTCAAGTGCTGAGAGCATAATACAAACTGCAGGACAGTAAATTCTCAAAAACCCCTCTTTTCCACAGAAACCCAGTTTGGTCTGATTCTGAATAGTGAATCACTGCCCTGCTTCCATGGAGCAGCTGCATGAAAAAAGGATAAAGCCAACACTTGGAGAAAAGTATCAAGAATATCCAACTCACCTTATCCCGGGCACGGAACGTGAAGAACTTTGGGAATTCCCTCTGTTTGAAAATAAAAACAACAGCATTAGTCCTCCCACAGTAAGCACTGATGTCCCCAGAGTGCTCTCAGGCCACTGCTGGGGCAGCACCACAGCACAGGAGATGACAGAAGTTGCTCCCAGCTACTTTTTCAACATCACGAAGGTGGTGGAAAATTCAAGTCACCCTCAAGAAGACAGCAGAGGTAGCTTAAACCTGCCCTCACTAATGCCACAGAAGCTACTTGATTTGATTTAGAATATTATTGTCAGTTATCACCAGAAAACAATATGAGCCCAGACAGAAGTGGGAAACTCTTTCTAGTTCTGATTAAATTTCCTGTGGAAATGTTTGGAGTGATGTGAACACTCTGTCAAGGATGCAGAGGTACACAGAACAATGATCTCATTCTACAGCTCCTTTCATACCATTACTGCCAGAAATACTCCCTTCCCAAGGAAAACTGGGAATTGTAATCAAATAACTTTATTCTCCTGTATGGAACAGCAAAAACATTACAGAAGTCCCCCAAATACCACTCGGTTTCTCCAGTTTTCTGTGGCACAGATAAAACCCCAGGAGGGCCCTGGGAGTTTTTTGAAATATTGTACAAGTCTTAGAGGAAGAGAGAAAGCCTAGACAGCATCCTGTCCCTCCAGACCCATCCAGGCAAACCCACCCACTCCTCTGGAATTAAACTGTTACTGGGCAGAGGAGCTTCGGTCAGTGCTTGGCACCACACAAGAACTGTGCCTGTGCTGAAGGTGACCTGAAGGGACACACACAACTGGCCAGAACTGTCTTACTAAGCAAAAAACAGGGAATCTGACCTGGAGTCACTGAATTTCTGGCTCACATTCAATTATCCATGAAAAATAATGGAATTATTTCATTATGGAGCCAGTGTGACAACCAGCGACTCTGTATAAGGCACCAGTGAGCAACACGGATTTTAGAGCTAAAGTACTATTCTAGTCAGCCATCTTCCTTCCCTCCTACGTAAAACAGTCCCCAAACCTCACCTGGTGACTCTCAGTCGAGCAAAATAACTTGAGTTTGCCTGGAATATCTTCCAAAATAACCAGAAATGGTGCCTGAAAACTCAGGCTCGCCCTGAGCACTCATTGTCTGTAGGCATCATCTAAGAAACAGCCTCTTCCATGTTTCCTCACTTCTCCCAATCCCTCCTACCTGTCCTCCTCTGCATGCTGCCAACTTCTCCCACCACCTCCATGCTCATTCCATCACTAATGGAATTGCTTCCAAGGCATCTCGCTGGCGTGGTGGGCAAATATCATCATTAGATGTGCACACGCACAAAAATCCTCAGTGCTCTGGTACCAAAATCCAAAAGAGTGCTCCATTTCCTAGGCAGAAGAATTATACCCCTGCTGTGTTCTAATCAACCAACCATCATCAAGACAATCAAAATAATTTGCCTAAATTAGCCAATCAAGACACCCTGCAAACTGCAGAATGCAAAAAGCTACACCAGAAATCATCATAGTTGATTATTATACTAATAATCACGTTAAAAACCTAATGAGATGAGGAAATTGGAAGCTTGCTGGAGCAACTCTCTATTACCTCAACATGCTGGGAACTAATTATATAGACTGTAATTAAAACAAAAACAAACCCAAGCCCAGGCCCTGGCTAAGTTAATAGTTGGTCCAGTAATGAAGGGCTGGGATAGGAGACAGTAATAAAGAGTGACAGAGCAGCTCCCAGAGGTGCTCCACAAACTTTGCAGCCAGATGACACAGCACCCTGAGGAGCCAGGGAGAGCTTGGGGGTGATTCTTTCTGTTCTGTGCCTCCTTTCTGACCTCTGACACATCCCACAGCACTTACTCTGCAACTCTGACTTTTCATTGCCCCAACACCCATTCTGTTCTCTAAAACTTCCTATTTTAAATCTAAAGTCTGGATTTTCTTACTAAAGGTCCCAAAAAACTCTCCACAGAATCCAGCTTCCTACCTAAGCCAGTGACTGAGACCTCTGTACCTGTGCTGTGAGCAACAATTCCCACAAGGTGACTCCCACACAGGTTCAAACACTATGTTTGCTGATTTGTAAACTTGTTTTCCCTTCATAGCCCTTCCTAGACCAGCTGTGTAAAGCACAGGATGAACTTCTTGCACTGCAAAGGCTCTTAATAACTTCCAGAGTTGAAAAGTAGATACCTAAGAGATGAAAATCTGGTTTATGTCTTACAGGGCCACCTAAACCAGCCCTCACTGAAAACCCTGGGGAAAGGAGTAATTCTCAGCAGTAAAAGCATCAAACATTTCCCACATCACAAAACCACTCTGCAAAATTCAGCAAGTCCCTTCAGTGACTGCTCCAAGTTATTCTAAAATCAAAAGGAATCACCACACTACATAACACAGAAGTTGCACTGATAATTGCACTTTAGAACAGAAGACAACACTGAAACACACAGGAATCTTTATTAAAGTGGCTTCCTGAGCTCAGCCAGGTAACAGGAGAGACTCAGAACATCAGTGACCCCTCTGAATGCCACTGGGTTTGCAGTCAGATGTTCAAATAAACACTTCAGTGCTTCACTTTGACACCAGTGTGGGCATTCAATCCCTGCCTGAGATCCAGATGAGAAGCCCAGAGCCCCCTGAATGTCTCCTGGCCTCACGTCAGGAATGCCACAGTGCTCCAGGCCCTTTTTACTTACATGGAATCTCTGATCCACCTCATAGTTGACCTGTTTCCTGAAGTCCTTACAAACGAAACATACATCCATGGGAAGAAAAAAAAAGCAGAAGACAGCTAGCAATTAGGATTAAAATCAAAAATGAATTAATTCAAGAATACAAGAGGCGCCACGATTGTTCACAATTGTAAATTAATTTTCTTAAGCGAATTCATGAGAACCATCTCAAGTTTTAGAAGACAAAAACAGTGAAGAGAGAACTAAATACAGTAAATGCAGCATTCAATTTGGGGAAAAAACATGGCAGGTGCCAATGGTATAATGAGCTAGAAAACAAAGAGTTGTGAGCATCAGGAGAGATGTTGAAATACCTTTTGTGCTACAAGGAAAGTCAGCCTCCGAATGCCGTGTTCAATCAGGACTGATTTCTGTAAGAACAACAATGGAAACAGGTGACTGGGCTGGCAGAAACAGAACAAACCAAAAACATGTTGAAGTCCTCTGAGGAATGAAAAAGCTCTGCAGACCCTTCTGCCTCTGAGTTCCTGCTCCACTTCAGCCTCCTCGGAGCGAGGATTCCCCACCTGCTGCTCCTTTAGCTGCATAAATACCCCAATCCTTCCAGTTGAGCAGGCAAAGAGCTGAATCACAGAACAGCGAGTTCCAGCTGAGCCTGGCTAAGCTGGAATGCAGAAGAGTCACCCAAATCCTGCAGGAAATGTCCTTCTTCATTTGCCAAAGCTGCTTCTTGAAGAGAGCACAGTGTGGATGTGGTGAGGTTGTGGAAAATGATGGAAAATGAGTTTTAAGGGAAGTAACCCACAGAATCTCATACTAGCTCATGGATAACCCAGCCCAAAGGACACATCCAGGCTCCCAGCCTGGAGGAGGCTTTGTGGGGACCTCTTTGTCACCTCCTAGTCTTTAAGGGCATTAAAATAGAAGGGAGAGGGACATTGTGTATGGGCTGAGATTTACATGTCAGGAATTAGATGGACAAGGGCTGTGATCCCAACTAGATGGGATGTCAGGTAGGGCCTTCGTGTCCCTTCCAGCCCAAACCATCCTGAGATTCCAGGATTCTGTGTTGCAAAGGCAACATGAGTCAGGTGTCAGTTACTTTTTCCAAACAGATCAGAGAATATCCACTCTGGTTGCTTCTTCCCCACATTCCCCTAAGCCACCTCTCACAGGAGTGCTGCCATCACCACTGCTCCTCTGAAGTGTTAAGATCTCATAATTCTCCTCTTCTTCAAACTTTTTTCCTTCCTCCTCCCTTTTCCAATTTAAAAGCAAAGAACACAAAAAGGAACAACAACTCAGCTCAAGCAGGAGCAAACCAGCCCCTCTCGGCACAGACTGTGATGTTTCACTAAGGTTAAGCCCTTTGAAAATGAGCAGCAGTGACTATATTCATGGCAAGAGGAAGAAAATAACTTTAATAATGCCATGATTTAAAAAGCAAAAATTGTTATTGCTTTTAAAATTCCACAAGTGGCAGACAATAACAGCAGAGCAACAGGATTCTGATTACATGGTAATAATGTGGGTCTCCCAGCAAGGCCACAGCTATTACAGAGCGATTAGCCATCAGCACCTGGAGAAACTCCATTTCCACTGACTGCCTCAATCTCCTCCACAAGTCATTTACAAGTATATGATCCTAATTTCTATTAAAAAAACCACACACAACATGCTGGGACTAGAAGATTATTTGGACAATTTGGATCAACCTATTTGATAGTTTAATGTGGTTTTGGATTTTTTTTTTTATATATATTTTATTTCTTTCCTTTTATCCCCTCCCATAAAATGCCTGGAGCATGATCAAGCAGATGAAAAGCAGAACTAGTTTTAATTCCTAGATTTGATTGTTTTCCTTGTTTAAAGAGACAGGAAGCTGCTGAAGCCACGGGGATGCCATTCCCATTTTGGAACACCTCGTTTCTGCAGGATATGCTCCCACCTCCCACCCTGAGAAGTTGGAGGTGCTCCCAAAATCAGTGCAGCACCAGGAATCCCAGTTCCTGGTGGGATATTCAGCTCCACAAGCTGGTGGAGGTCTTCACACCTCCAGGAAAGCAGGTGCAGGCAGAGCCCGGAGTGGACACAAAGAGGCTGTTCCCAACCCAGGCTGTCTCACAGCTGAGCCAGCACTAACATTTGGGGCTCCAAAGCATATCCTACACTTAGGAAGGAGCAACAGAACATGCCAAATAATTCCACCTCATGCCAGGAATATCACATAAGGGGGATGCTCCAGCATGCAAACACGGACAATAAATTTTAATGGCATTAAGACTACAGTGATACACAAATACAGGACATTTTAATGTCATTTTGCATGGTTCTGTTACTCATACATTAACTTTACCACCAGGGAAAGGGACAGAACATATTTTTCAGAGCATCTGGAGACACTTACTGAAGGTTTAAAACCTTCCAACTCTTTTATCCCATCAAAAATTACAGGGAAGAAGTCCTGACCTGACAGATTAGAAGGAGAAACAATGACCTGGTGGCTTCAGAAAGGTGCAGCTACATCCAGTCAAAGAAACAGGAAAACTTTAAATGGGATAAATTAAGGATGTAACTGTTAGATCTGTTTGTTCTGAAATCGAACAAAAACCCTCAAACCTAAGGCACAGACTCTTCCCAACCTGCAGGACCCCAGAGATGCAGAGGGAGGATGCAGGGACTCACCTTGCTCTGGGTGAACTCCCTGAACATGGCAGCCAGGCTGTCGTCATCGACGTCGCTGTCGGTTTTGATGGCCACGTTGAGGATGTGGATGGGCTCCTCCCGGGCACTCTGCAAGGACAGGGAGATGTTCCCCGTGGTTAAACAGTCAGCACATTAACTCCTGCCAGTCCTCAGAACAGGCTCCCTAAACCCAGCTTTAAAGCAGAGACGCCCTGGGGGAAATGACCTCAGCCGAGCACCAGGGAAAGCTGTGAGGGAAATCCTTGACCAAACAGCCTCAGAAATCTGCAACTTCACAGAAGTCAATGCCCACAAACATCAAGCTTCCTTTGGAGAATCCAAGTCTGAGGATCAGACAGGACACAGGGTCGGGGCCTCTCTTTACCAGATGCAGCACAAGGACTGTAGAGGACTTTGGCATCAAGAAAAGTAATTAAATCAATCAAACTCAAAGCATAGGGGCAAAACAATGTGAGTTTTCATATCTACGACAACAAGAAATAATGTGGAAACATCAATCCCATTAGAGCTCCAAGCAATTACAAATCCAGCCTTTAGGAGCTTGTGGTTAACTGGGAAAAACTGAGTCTGGACAGGAAATTCCCTTGGTGAGGTGACAGGGATGTAAAGAGAGGGATCTGAGGACATTAAGGGTGACAGTAATATTCTGGAAAAGGCTACAGTGCTTACACACATCAGGATCAGCGATCAGTGGAAGACAAAGCCCTGTTTTGGACACAGACTATATTTGAGCAGAGCTTCCCACTCTTGTGGAGCAGCTACCTGTGTCTCTAAGGGAAACTGGACTTCCATCCCTACGGATTAGGGACCACCTGCTTCCTCTGCACCTGTTCTCCACATCACTGCAAAAACTGAACAGCTCCACTCAGCTTTTACTCCTAAAACCAGTTCCAAGAGGTTGAACAGAGGGAAGAATCAGGATTTAAGATGACTGGGAAGGGTTTAAGACAGGAAACATGGTGAGTCAGACACAGGACTAAGGTGGCTGAAGATGCAGCTCAACATCCTGGTGCACAGAGCAGGTCTGAAGACTTAATGGTGGGTTTAAACTCTCAGTTACGCTGCTGTGGATCCAGTAATTCTGCTGATGCTAACAGCCATAAACTAAATTTACATGGAGAGCAAGAGGCTGAGCTGTAGTTTTAGAAGGGAGGTGGGAAGCGGCTGCCTATGCCGAGTCACCTGCTGTGGAACAAGCAGGCAAATCACAGCCATAAATCCACAAAGCTCCTAACTCCAGCACTCCAGCCAGGGAGGAGCATCCGGCCTCAGCTCTGCTTCCAGCCTCAGAGCACCTTCCAGAAAAAACCCACCCTACCTTGTCTTCATCATACAGGGAAGCGTGGCCAGCCTCGGGGAACGTCGGGCTCTGTGGGGGAGAGTCGCAGAAGCATCCCATGACTTCATCAAAGATCCTGGAACACACCAGGGAGGGACCAGTCACCACCACACCGCTGCCAGCACATGGAGCACCCAGCACTGAGCCCACCAGTCCTGGCAGCAAAAGGCTCCTTCCCTTGCTGGGCTCCAAGATGAGGAGGAAATTCCTCAAACCAGAGTCAGGATCGTCCGAAATTTGTCGGAGATCCCCTGGGTGCAGACTAAGGGCTCTCCTGGAGGGTTTGCCCATCCCAAAAGGTTGGAAGCACCAAGAACTCCCCCCAGACTCATCCACAGAGCATTAGGAGCAATGAGCACATTCCCAAAAGGTCTCCAAGCAGCAGGAATCCAGGGTGCTGATCCCTCGGGCTGCAAACTGCTCCTACAGCATCCCGAGACTGCCGTCAGCCCAAGGAGACACACACAAGGATCCCAGCAGGGAAACACGCTCAGGACCAGCCTAAACCTGACTCTAGACCTGGCAAAGCTTCTGCCCAGCTCTGTCAGGGCCCAGGTGGGGAGGTGGCCACAGAACCAAGCCCGATCCTGGCCATGGAAATGCATGAAAGATTTTTCAGGCATTTGTGTCTGTGAGAGATTCTTACAGCGTCAAGGTCAGTCAGAGAGCCTGTGGGTAATTTTTCCCAGCACAAAGATGTAAACATTCTTGCTTGTTACTGACGTTTTGAAAAGATGTTTTGAAAGGGGAGTTTCCTTTGGCCAATGGAAAAAACTGTACCTTGCATTTTCACCCACACAATTCTGCACAGAGACTCACTGCACGGACCTCGAGAGAAAGAGATCTCTCTTTGCTTTCTGCTTTTGCATGAATAAAAGAAACTGCCTTCTGATGATCCTGAGCCTGGAGTCTCTTTCGTTGCTCTGGCCACATCATTGCAAGGCCCTGGGCACACACCTGACGAAGTCCTCGAAGGTGCGGAAGGAGACCATGCCGCCCATGCGCTGGCACGGAGGCGTGAAGGAGTTGTCCAGCAGCACATCGCTGACGCTGGCCACGTGCACCATCCCATAGTGATTGAGGTTGGAAGAGAAGGACATTCTAGACAGCAAGTCAACAAGAGCACAGTCAGTAGGGACAGGGGAAGGGGGGGACAGCAATGGGAGTGGGCTTGGGCGTGTGCTCTGACCAGCTGGAGCGTGGCTGTGCATCCAACGGAATTGTTGGATTTCTCAGCCTTCTCCAGAGCCCCTGCCATGCCTCTGGTGTCACTAATGCCCTTACCTGGATGTTGGCTCAATGTACAGGAACGCTCAGAGTCAGCAAATAATGTTACAATCCCTTAAAACAGGTATTTCTTGAGGTGACAGGAGAATTCTGACTGTGCAAAGCTGAACTTATTTTTCCTCCTGTCTTTATGTTTTGCTTTACAGGTGGAATGTGATTCAAACAGCACCAATTCTAAGATTTGACACTTGAAAGATTCAAATTTACAAATTAGGCTGAAGCACACCATGCTGTATTACCTCATTGATCCCATGATTTTTCTGATCACACTATAATTTGCACTCCTCAAATGCAGTGTGGTACAGGGACTTCTCCAAAATTCTTTACTGAGTCTCACACTCATATTCCTACCCTTTCTGTGCAAGAAGCAGCTGGATGTGGCACTCAGTGCTCTGTGCTGGGTGACAAGGTGGGGATCAGTCACACCTTGGACTCAATGGTCTCAGAGGACTTTTCCAACCTCAGTGATTCTGTGATTTTTACATTTTTTTAAAGACTCACAATGCCAAGACAGGCAGAGGAAGTTTCTCACAGTTAGCTGGGGGCTTTCTCTGGTGACCACAGCTGGGGTTTGCCTTCTCTGCAAGAATTATCACTAATTTCTGAGCTGCACCCCTGCCACAACCACTTCCCAGCTTTGCTGAGACTTCTTCCTTCCCACACACCAAACCCACTGTGGTAGGGCCCTAAGTACAGTGTTAACAAGTCTAAAGCATCATCAGTGTGATTAATAGCTCTCCGTGCTTAAAGCCACTCTCTGTTTCCACAATTTATCTCTGATTAAGAGCCGTGAGACTTCCAAGGCCATTTTTACTATTTTTCCCTAAATAGGCTTGTAAGCAGTAATAAATAATAGGTATGCATGTTTTGAAAGAGAGGAATTTTTCAGGACATGCCTTGGTGTACATTTCTTACAACTAATACAAAAACTATCACAGAACAGGAACTGAACAGAAAGACAGCAGACATTTTTCATGTATTATTTAAAACAAGAAATACTTTTCAGCTGAGACACAGGAGGAAAAATTAGCGTCCAAACCACAACAAAACATGCTGTCAGCTGTTTGAGATGTAGATTCATCTATGGTGTGAGGGAGGTGAAAACAGCCTCGACAAATTCTAAGCTATGGACAAGAAACCAGGGTAGCAACAGGTTGGGCTGGGAGGAACTGCCTGGGGTTACTGTGATACCCTGCCAGAGGGTCAACACTGGGAATCCAGTGCAAAAAATGACCCTAAACCAGCACTTTGCTGTGTACCATACTGCAGATGAGCTGAATCACCCAGCAAATTCAATTTCAAAGACTGCTGCATGCAAAGATTTTTTTTTTTTTTATTTTTAAGGAAAGCTGAAAACATGTTTTAGACAAAGGGAGAGGAAAAGGGAAGGAAAAAGAAGAGTTATGGTTGAGAGTTTCCCAAGTAAAGAGAAGGGCACTACAACAAAACATGTTAAAACATTCAGGATTAGGCTACTTCTTTCTAGTCTGGCTTTTGAAATTTGAAAAGATGACAAGTACCGTACCTGTTTAGCGTGGGGATGTTCCCTCTGTAATCAAACAACCACAGTTAGTCACAGACTGGTTAGTGAAAGCCATCATAAAGAACCATCATCGAGCTGATGCACAGACCAGCAACACGTTTACATTGGACTCTCCCAAATTTGTCAGCTGCCAGGGCCCTGGGGAGGCACCCCCCGCCTGACTTCGCTTGCCAGGGGCACAGCCAGGCCATGCAGAGAAGGTGCAAACAATGAAATATCCCAGGAAAACACTTGGCACTCGCAAGGCACCCCCACATTCCCCTTCACCCTTTTATCATCCCCACTTCAAGGCCTCAGCACACGCCAAGTGCAAAGCCAGGCCGGAGGGGAGCTTGCTCTGCCTGACAGAACAGCAAACAGCAGAGATGCAAAAAAAATAAATAAAATAAAATTTAAAAAAAAAAAAGACCATCTCACACAGGAAAACTGCAACAGGTTCAGGAAAACAAGCCAAATCCTCAGTGCCAACCCTCCAGGCTAAGCAGCAGCCCACGCACAGGCTCCCACAACGCAGGAACAAAGCAAACACACACAGCACCAAGGAATACATTGCGTTTTCAGCATTCAGCACTAAAAAGAGCAACCTTAAGGCTAAAAAGAACAAACTTAAGGCTAATTTCAGGAAAGCTTTACCTATTCTTTTATAACATCAATCCAACTCTCCCCATATTTGCATGCAGACCAGGGCTTAGTGATGCACACAAGGCAGAGAGGAGCGAGGGACACATTTTCACACCAGCAGAACAGAGGCACAGCCCAGCCCACAGCAGGAACAGGCAGGAGAGTGCTCCATGCAAGATGGAAAAAGTGCTGGGATCTGACATGCAAAACAGCAAAGATTGAATAAAAAAAAAGTCCTTGCACACAGGAGGCTTGTGCAAAGGGATTAGCAAGGACTCAGAGATGGAAAGGAGAGCTTTGAGGGACATGTGAGTGGACATTCGCCCCCTTCCCTTCAGGAGATCAAACCACAGAGGTTTTTGACATCCATCTGACAGGCAAGACCCCAAAGTTACTGAGCATGAAGTCTCAGTGCTCAATGACCAGTGTGTTCCACGGTCACACTGTTCAGGACCCTGCCTGCCCTGCTCCCGTCCCCAGACTGGTTTGGTCACAGCAGTCACGTTCACTACAATGGCATGTGCTCGGTGCATTACTGGTAGAGGCACAAAAAAATTCCCATTTAAGCCATATGGGAAAAAAAAAAAAAAAGAAAACAACCTAAAAAACATATCTGCTATGGTAAATAACACAAGTATTTAATTTTTGGGAGGGTTATGGGGACAGCCCCCGTGCTGCAGAGCCTGTGGTCAGGACAGAATGGGCCTCGAGCCCTCAGGGGGCTGGGACTATTTTTTGAGCTTGGCAAAGAGTGGGAAAGCCGCATGTGATCTACTTCAGTCGGAAAAAATAGTCTGGAGAGGACTGGCAGTTCCTACCCCCAGCAGGAACACTCCTGGTGAAGTCCCTGGAAGGCTTTCAGCAAAGAGAGGGATAAAAAAACATCGTAACAAATGTTCAGTTGAGGCTCGGAAAGGGCACCCTGGCACTGTGCTGCGGGCACGGCCTCCTGCCACTCCACACGGGGCTGAGGAGGCTGGGGCAGGAATGGCAAGCAGGGAAGCAAGATAAGGAGGAAAACAAGACAAGGAAGAGTGGATTGGAACTGAAAGGGAGCAGGTTCAAACGGGATGTCAGGAAGGAATTCCTCCCTGGGAGGGTGGGCAGGCCCTGGCACAGGGTACCCAGAGAAGCTGTGGCTGCCCCTGGATCCCTGAAGTGTCCAAGGCCAGGCTGGATGGGGCTTGGAGCAGCCTGGGATGGGGGGAGGTGTCCCTGCCCATGGCAGGGAGTGGGGATGGGATGAGCTTTAAGGTCCTTTTTAACCCAAACTGTGCCCTGGTTCCGTGCCAGGCCCAGCCCTTGCACCCTAGGCCATGCCAGAGCCCCCAGCTGCACCAGGCCCCAGCGATGTCGCCCACAGCCTCACACCCTGCTCTCCACACCAGCCCCAGCCCTTCTCCTGATCCCTTCTCAGCTCCCAAAAGGGTCCTCCCTGATCCAGGCACACTGATCTCAGCAGGGATCTGCTCCAGCCTGGTGCCAGCTCCGCTGTCCCCATTTCTCCTGCACCCCCTGCACCCCCGGGAGACTCTGAGTTGGGTTCCCCTCGCCCCCTCCTCCCCATCTTTCCCTTTTTCCGTGTCAAACAGGAGCTCTCCCCCCACGCCATGGTCGTGCATGCAAAGCTCCAGCTGCGAGCGAGCGCCGGCGCAGGGCAAAGCTTTGGAAATGAGGCAGCAAAGCGGAATCAGCAGAGGTTGGCTCAATAACCCACTTGTAGTTATTAACAGCAGTACCACAGGAGAAAGAGCAATTCCACTGGCTCTGACCAGTGCCATTCCTCTTATGTTTCTTCATTTCTGTAGAAGAATCTAACCAGAAGGCTCTGAAACATGCCTCAAACCATACATTTTGATTGGGTTTTTCCTCTCCCTCTTTCTTCCCTTATTCTTCTGCTCCCTCTGTGATTCAGCCAAGCTGAATCTGCTACAGAAGTCCAATTTGCATAAAATTATCGTCGTTCCATTCAGTTTGCTGCCCCTTCCACAGCCCCTTCTTTGCTCTGCTGGAAGATTTTGCCCTTTTCGAGGCAGGCAAGCCAAGGGAACGGCAGCACATTACTGCTGCCTGCTGCCTAATTAACATCAAACCTCAGCACAGAGCTGCAGGGATTTACAGGTGTCCTGGAATCATTCTCCCCTCCTCCCTCCCTATACAAACCACTCTCACAACAAGGAGGGGACCGCAGGCTGCCTGACACCCCATGAGTTATCCCTGTGGGGCTCCAGGTAGGGTCAGAGCCCACAGCAGCACGGCTGGGTCACTCCTGGCATCCAAAGACTGATGCCAGAGGCTGTTTCAGCAACTAGTCCACAGAAAATGCTTTCATTTTGTCAGAAATACAAATTTTATGAGCAGATCATTGTAAAATGAAAATGAAACCTCTACACGCTGCTCTAAGTGTGAGTTTGGGGTTCTTAAAAAAAGCACTGTTTGGGGACCAGGGATATTCAACCAAACCTTCCAAATGGTTTCTGCCTAAGGAAGAGGCTGACAAAAAGGAACAACCAAAAATAACCCATAGATGATAAAACATCAGGAGACAGCGAAGGAGAGATCACGCAGCACTCTTAAGCCTTGAAATCAGCAACACCAAAGTCCAAGGAGGGCATGAACAAACATCCACAAGCACAGAGAGAAGAGATTCCAGGCAAAACCAAGCACAAGATAGTTGAGACATTTATACTGATGGGAATATCCTTGGATGAGGCTCTGAGCAACCTGGTCTAGAGGAAGGTGTCCCTGTCCATTGCAGGGGTGGAATGAGATGAGCTTTAAGGTCCCTTCCACCCCAGGCCATTCTATGGCTTGATGGTGTTGATGAAATACAGAGCACCTCCTGCCTAGGCATGGATTCCACCCTTGGAAGCAGCACGGACAACAGGATGCAGTCCCAAGAAGGAATCCAACCCAGACAAGGCATTTGGCTCTACCTCCATGTTTGTTGAGTGTTGCATTCCCAGCTCCAGAGGCAAGCAGGGTGTGCTGGCATCAGACATCTGGTTTGTCCAGTCCCCAAAGTCACACTTGCCTTCCAGCTAAGCAGGCTCATTATCAAGACTTCATCTGCAGTGCTAAACCCTTCCTTACTTCCTCCTTCCATCCTGGTCCAAGTTCCCTCAGGACATCTCGAGGCCAAGTGTGGCAGCTGGGGATGTTCCAGGGGACAGGGGGAAGGTGTGGGCTCAGTGCCCAGAGGGGTTGGGAAGGCATGGCTGAGGCAGCAGGGACCAAACAGGCTGGGTTGTGTTTCAGTTTCCTCTGGGGCTCAACAAAGCAGAAGGCAGAGCCCTGGGCTATCCCTGCCACACCCCAAAATTGGGATATATCCAGCACCTCTAAGTCACCTTGTCAGCACCTGCCTCAGCATCCAACACAGGGGGCACATCCAGCCCTGAGAAAAACTGGGATCTGTTCTGTGGGAGAACATTTACCTCCGAGTTCTTCCCTCCTGACCCTCCAGCACATCTATTACTGGGGAAGGGGGGATCAAGGGAGCAGCTGAACACCCTGGCTGGGGGAGCTGGAGAGAAGGGGATGCTCTGGGAGGAGCAGGGCAGCAGCAGGCTCCAGGGGCTGGCTACAGCCAACAATGTCCCAGTTTAATTTAAACCTTACAGCTTCAGACATAAGAAAAGCTGTTGGAAAGCAGGAGAGGAGAGGGGATTAGAAAGAAACACTTTTGTTGAAAAAGCACTGTAATTCCCTCTCCTCCACACACAATGTTTCTTTGAACAGAAGATTTTAAGCTAAGATTAGGCAAGGCCTGTTTCATGAGCACCTCAGAAAGGCCTTTCAGTGTCTGTCACCTGGGCTGCCATCCTCACAAAGGCAGCTGAACTCCCTGAGCACCAGGCAATATTGCACTGCTCCCCATCCCAGCAGGGCCGGCACAACAAGCGAAGCACAGCTCTGAACAGGGCTCACTTCTCCCTGCCATCCTCCCTCCCCAGGCCCCTGGCTGGCTGCACCAGGCAGGTTATCCCCAGGCAAGGCTCTGTGCTCGGCACTCGTCTGCAGCCCCCTCTGCAGCGTGTGGCCATTGGCAGCCCAGAGATCCCCTTGGATCCGAGCCTCCAGATTGGATTTCTGCTCGCAGAGGGCTCCCAAACCCCATTTGCTGCCAGATGGTGACACTGCACTCCTCATCTGCCCTGCACCGGGCACGAGGAATGCTGATGGACCCATAAAACCCTCTGTGATTCCCATTAGAAGCTATTTTTCTCCCCCTCTGACTTTCCCTTGCCATTCAGTGGGGATTCTTACATTAGGACATTTCCTGTTCATTTCAACAAATAATTCCCCAAACGGTTTCTGCCCACAAAACCCACCAGGAGCAGGTTGCACTTCTGTGACTTTGTCAGCAGATTTAACAGCTTTTCTGTCCTCTCTGCTTCCCCGTGGGCAGCTGATGGCTATCCTTCCATGGTCAAAAGTACAAAGTCTGAGCCTGAGCTGTGATCAATCCCTGACTGGGATTGTTTCTGCTGCAATTAAGTAAAGGCATAGCAGGGTAAATACCAATAACAGAGAATTTAAATGTAAATTTAAAAACCTAATTAGAATTTAAAGCATTATCAGTTTGCTGTTTTCCTTAAGTGAATATAGTAAAATCTGGGCTCTCAAAGGTTCACAGAAATCTGCCACAAAGGGGACCAGGGTTTAAAAATATCTGAGGAAGTGGTGAAAAATGTGTGGCATCATGTAACAGCAGCTCCCAAAGGGAATGCTCTCCTAAGGGCTCTCTGGCATCTGCTCCTGCTTCACCAGCCCTGCAGAGCCTCGAGGGACATTTTGAGATATTTTGGCCTTGGGGTTTGCCCTTGGAGTGCATTTTTAGCTTTTCAGCCTAAGAATTTGTGCTACCAAAGATACAGAAAAGCACGTGATGAACATAGACCATGATCAAGAACAACAAAGAAGACTTGAGCAGGACAATGTCAGAGTTTTGAGGTTTCCATGTCCTGGGTTTAACACCTCCAGAGCTCCTTAAACCCACACACCAGTGTGCCACCATCAGCCCCTGGGCACCCTCCAGCCACCCCAGAGGGAGAGGAAGAAGCTGCCCCAAGCACCAGCAGCCCAATTCATCACTGGCAGCCAGAGGCACCTCCAAGGAGCTGCCCCTGCCCCTGCAGGGCTGAACCTGCCCCCAGCCCTGCTTCCCTCTGCACAAGGAATACAGTGCATTTCCCATTTCCCGTCACCCAGCAGCCTGAGGAGCAGAACTGAGCTCAGAACGTGGTCCCAGGCATTTCAGTGTAAGGGGAGAGGAGATTTCAGGACAAAGAGCTGTTCCTGGAGCAGGGAACATCTCTCCTCTTCCAGCTGACCTTGTCTGATTAAGCCTGTGCACAGAGCAGAGCAGTGGCCAGCACTGGCAGGCCAAAAATCCCCAAGCAACAAAGGTAACTGAGGCCAGCAGAGAAGAAATGGACGAAGAATGAAAGGGAGAAGAGAGCATTATAAAGGGGTACTAAAAATAGTATGCAATTATTTACAAATATTCTAGAAATGTAGGGACCAGATGAGCCCAAACATGTCCCATTTGTACCAGGAGTGGTTGGTGGGGCTGGCTGGGGACAGCCATTCATTTCCAGCAAACCAGGTCCTGAAAACCGTTTCATAAAAGGTACTGATGGATTCGCAACGAAGCGAGACTGGACCCCACCAAAAATAAAATCAGGGAAAAGATGTTTGGAAACAAAGGAGGGAGAAAGGGCCGCGGTGCCCGGCACGGAGCAACAGTGGCACCCGGCGGCCAAGGGGACTCACTGCGACCTCGGAGCCAGCAGGGAATGAAGCGGGGTCAGCTCCAACACCCTCCTGGTGTGGGCAAACTCACCCCACAGACACCCAGACACAACCTGCTCCAGTGGAAGGGGGTTGGAAGGAGCTTCAAGGTCCTTCTAAACCAAACCACTCGGATTCAATGCTCCTGTAAGTTCTGATAATCAAGTTTTCTTTTTTTTAAATGATTTAGAGATGCCACCCTTCTCTGGGTAGCAAGAGTTGATGCTTTTGGTTGCAGTCACAAGAAATTCTAAGCTGACTGAAAATCAAACTGTGCCAACTTCAGCATTTTATATAAAGCTCTCATCTTGGTCTGCTCCATCACAAAATCGTGTGCTACAAACGATGTCACCTTATCCAGCAAAGGCAGGAAGGAGAAGGAGAGCCACACAAACAGCTGGAAAGGGCTGGCAGGAAGGGCACAGAGACTGTTTGACTGTTCTGCAGTAAGATTCCAATTAGCTGATTATTCTGTCTGGAACTGTATCTTTTGGAAGGCTTGGGATTCAGCTAGAACTGACACTCTGGAGGTAAGTTACTCCCCAAGATGAAGCTAAAAACCAGAAAATACATGAAAACTCTATCATGCTTAAACGAACCCCTTTTCTCCACCAATCCCACTGCAAGTTTTCTTTGGCAGGGCAGGATGAGCCCCTCCTAACTCTCCAGCTGCAGAGGCAGGTGATCTGACCTGTTGGGATGGGAGGTGGGCAGCATGAACTGGAATTCCACCACGCAGGTGTTGTCCTTCAGCTGGCGGTGCTGGACGCTGTTTAACTCGTAGGCAATGTAAGCTCTCCGAACGTACACCTGGGGACACAGAAACTCCATCAGCTGCACCAGGCTGAGGGCAAATAATACACCACAGACCTCGAAAGTAGTAAAAACCAAACAGATACCTCCAAATGAGCAGCTGGATAAACTCTAATTCAGCCAGAATTTAAAGTTATTCTTTGAGGAAGGCCAGAACCATCAGGATTATGACCCTGTCCTCTGACAGCAGCTTCACTTTCTGCCTTCAACCACCTCAGTCTTCACACAAACGTAACTTGAATTTGAAATTTCATTCAGTTATCAATGTTAGTGCTGTTAAATGCCAGATTCCAAGCACACCCAATTACACACAACCTACAGCTCTCTTGGGTCTTGCAGGGTAACAGTGCTCAAAACAAACCAAATCCACAGAAAAATTAAAAATACTACTTAAAAAAAATGGGAATAAACTTACCTCCAAAGCTGCCATTCTTACCACCTGGTTACTGTGGTAGAAAAAGTTGGGAAGCACATCAAAGATGGATGTCTCTGACAAAATGAGTTTCTAGAAAAGACCACATTAAGCAGAGGCTTAAAAGAGAACTCTGTCTTGCAACCAGCATCAGGCAAAAAAGAAAAAAACCCAAATCAAGCCTGGCTAGTTCTGATTTCTAAGCTGTTGTTCATCAAGGATCATGACTTTTTTATATTAAACCACAGAAAATCTCAAGTTGGAAGGGATCGCTCCCTGCTCCTCACAGAAGCACCCAAAACTAGACCATATGAGAAGAGCTCATCCAGATGCTCCAGGAACTCTGGCAGCCTCGGGGCCATGCCCATTTCATGGGGAGCCTGTTCAGTGCCCAGCACCCTC
The DNA here is from genome assembly GCA_013400515.1 of Erpornis zantholeuca. Lineage (NCBI taxonomy): Eukaryota > Metazoa > Chordata > Aves > Passeriformes > Timaliidae > Erpornis > Erpornis zantholeuca. The sequence goes on from VZTN01009270.1 coordinate 444,221, forward strand.
TGGGGGAAGGACCTTTTCCTAATGTCCAATCTGAATTTCCCCCCAAACTCCATTTCCTCATGTCTGGTGAGCAGAGGGAGGAACCAGCCCCTCTCCTGCGCTGTGAGGAAGGTGCAGACCTGGCACGAGGTGATTCCCACATCGGCGTAGGGGTGAAAACAAGAAACAAGGGAAAGCTGGACACCAGACCAACACAACTTAAAGCCACAAGGACCTTGGGCCATGAAAGGAAGGAAGCAAAGAGCCAAGGAGAGAAGGCTGGTGGGTACCTGCAGGTTCTCAATGCAGAACTGGTGCCCGTACATGTCGATGGCCGACAGGAAGATGGACTCCACCTGGTTGTGACGCAGCTCGTAGGAGGGCAGGTGGGAAGCAATGAGAACCTGGGGAAACACAGGGAATGTCAGAGAAAGGAGCCAGGCTGGGCCATCAGCAGGGGGCTGTCACCTCCAGGCAGAAGCAGTCAGCTCCAGCCCTGAAGGGGCGGCCGGATTCTCTCCCGGGTGATGCCACAAACCCTCTCCCCTCCCCGGCCTCGTTTGTGTATCTGCTCCGTTTGTATTCCTGGCAATTCCCCACAGAGAAAGGGAACAGCTTCAATCAAGTTCCATCAGTGCATGTGATTTAGCAGTGCAGAGCTGCTAGTTCTGGGGATTGCCTGCCCGGCTGGTAATTGGGAAGCAGAGCTGGCGGGGAGCAGCTGTGGGGAGGACCACGCCAGAGCCAGGCAGGGAACAGACACCAGTGCCAGGTATTAAATGCCCAACACGAAGGATGCAGAGGTAAGAAATGGAAGCAGCTTGCAGGGAAAATGAAGTGGAAGAGCAACACAGGGACTGCAGCACCATCCCCAGTTGCTGCAGGGAAGTTCAGCAGTGGAATGGTTCAAGGACACAAACACAATCCTGAAGGAAACAGAAGGTCACTGAGCAGCTTCAAACTGCCTGTTCATTTTCAATAGTCAAGCTTTGAAATAAAAGGAGACATCCTCAAAGTGTGAGCTTTCCTGCTTTAGAGTTTTAGGCTGGAGATGGGGACTGTGCAGTGAGAGGAGTGATCAGACTCTGGGTCAGCGTTATCAGGAAACCACCGCACCCTCTCACCCTTTCCTGGCAACAGAGGGAGGGCAAAACTGAACTGCTGAAGAGGAAGTTCACAACAGTATCTGGGTGCTTATGTGACATTCAAATTTGTTCTGTACCAGACTCTTAGAACTGACAGTATGGAGAGTTTTTCCAATTATTTCCAGGTTAAAACAAAATTGACAAAGCGCAGCTCGAAGATGGAAGACAAACTGCCAAAGGCCAGCATAATGCTTTGTGGTAATTCCTCAGCAGCTGCAAAGAACATCTGGTTCTTGTGTAAATGGCTCTCCCTGTTCTCTGCACATGTGGATCCACAGGGATTGTAAGGCAGCTGAGGAACCTGGAGAGCACATCCTGGCTGTTCCTGCACAATCCAGGCGGCCTGTGCTGGTCAGGTTTGCAGATGACAAAGCCACCAAAAACCACAGTGACCATGCATTTCCACTTCCTCCATCACACAAACCACAGGCTACTCCCAGTTAACTCCTGTGTGAGCCAGACAAAACTTTTTGGAGGAGCAGGGACAAAAGAACGTACATTAAATTTAAATATGACAGTGATTGGGAATGCACCGCACGGTAAATAAATGTTAATTGCTTCACTGCCAAAGTGCTGCTCACTGTAACCTGCTCTCCTCATTTGCACAACAATCAAAATAAGCATCAGGAGATATGGATTTCCCAAGAGAGTGAGCTCCAGGCAGGAGCAGCCCATGGGGATGCGGGCAGGGATCCTCACCTGCCGTGCTCGCAGGGCCACCTTGGCGTTGGTGGTCTTGCTGAGCTGGGTCAGCTCTGTCAGGATATTGATCAGCTCGTCTGTCAAGGTGGGGTCACGGCCACAGAGCTGGTCCTGGGAACAGAGAGAACAGGGAAGGCTTAGAACAGAGGGAAAACATCATCTGTGTTCCCTCAAAGGAGTTTGAATGTGGAATATGAACACACACTCAGGGCAGGACCACACCATCCCCAGGAGTCCTGAATTATCCTGGAATTCTGTGCTGACAAGGATACAAATATTCAGCATTCAACAATTTTACACACATAAATAAAAGGTGAAAGAAGAGACAGGCACCATCTCCCATTCTCCTATTTGTAGCACATTTTGGCAGCCAAACACATGAGAAATGCTGACTTGTCCGAGAGACTCAGAAACCTTTTCCCATTACCCAGTTTGAGGTTTGTACCAGAATTTTCTCCTAGCACCATTGCAACATTCAAAGACATTAAATTGTAGCCAGACACCTTGTGGAGCTTGTAAAGGTCAGCAAACCTTCCCCATGAAGAGTGACTGACACTGCCAGAGAACCTCCTGATGTCCACTTAACAAACCACCTCAAACCCCAAAAGCCCCACAACTCCACAACCACAACCCACCCACAAACTTTGCACAGCTTCAGCCAACACCAGGAAAAAGATCTGTAATTCCTGTGACAAGGCTCAGCAAAGCAAACTAAACCTGTGAATGATGTACTGTATTTCCTGCTGTGGTACAGGACTGACTCCACAATATTCCTTCTAACCAGAGAATCCTGGATCTGAGGAAATCCACAAGCTTACCTTACTGTCTAAATTGGCTGGATAAAACAACAAAAATGAAGAGCATAATTTCCAGTGTTAATGCTCTTCCAAAACTCTTCTGAATTCATCCATTCAGAAAAATGCAAACAGTAAAGTCTTTCTTCCAAAAATAGTTTCAATTCCCATGAATAATCCCACAGTCTTCAACACTTTTTGTGTGTCTCTTCCCTCCCACCCCGAAGCTGGAAACCCTCTAGGAGCCTCTAACGTGCTTCTTCCACACAGCACTTAACAGCTTGTCTTGATAAATTAATCATAGGAGGGAAATGTGAGATGAAACAGGGATTTGCCACAGGAAAGAGCTGGTGCCTTAAACTTTAAAGAGATCTTAAACACCTACAGACCACAACAGGCCATTTGAAGATCCAAGAAATAGAAAAGGATAAGGGGAAACCTCTGTGAAGCAGGGTGGATTGATAAACCTGCCGAGGAAAATAAAGGAAAAACCAAAACCAGGTAATACAAAAGTCCCATGGAGTGACTAACTAAACAACAGCTCATGAGATTCCAAAGCTCAGCAGCTTTTCCCTCCTGGATCCCTTTCTCTTCAGCCCCACTCAGGTACGATGGCACCTCTAGGAAGGATGACATTGATCTCCCAGGGACACAGAAAATACTCAAACCACTGAGAAAACATCTGGGCTCCCAACTCTGATCAGACTGCTGTCCCCTCCTGACCAGTCCTGGGCCACCAGACATGAGTGTGACTGCTCTCAAACAAAGTTCTGTGCATTTACCCACTCCAGGACACTGGGGGGTTTCACACTGGATAATTCAAGAACTGCCTTTGCTGGATTTGAAACACAAACTTCTTGGTGTTGTCATTTTGCTGCTCCAGGGAGCAGAAATCCAATAGGACATGGGATCCTGCCATGCCACCAGCCACTCCATCCTGCTCAGGGCAGGACGTGCATAAGTTGAGCACAGAAAATGAACATACAACAACAAATCACACCACATTTCAACAGATGTATGAAGGATGAAGCAGTTCCCACCCTGCCTTCGGTGCCTGCGGGCTAAAAAAGGTGAATGATGGCAGCATAACAGCATGACTAAAGCCATCCTCGGAGCCCCTGGTTAATAATGGGTTCCTGGGACACATCAATAACAGCCACACAGGCAGTGAGGCTGCCCTGGGAGGACAGACTTACCCCACCCCACACAAACAGCTTGGCCACCCATAAAACACCTGAGCCTTCAGCGTGGTGACACCAAACGTGCCACGGGGACGTGAAGAGCCACGAGCTGGAAGGGAGAGGAGTGAGGGTCCTTTGGTTCACGTAGAGCCTGGAAGCTCAGACACAGCCAGTTGTTGTCCCTCCTGAGCCCCTGTTCCCACCCCAGAGGAGAAGTCCCTGCTCCCACCCTGTGAGGCAGCACCGTGGCCTCACTGATGGCGCTCAGATAACCAGGAGTGGGTCTTCCCCCGTGGTCTCCCTGGTGTTTCAAGCTCTGGCAAACTGGGATGTTGGCCTTTACTTGAGCAGAAAGAAGTGGCAGTGGTGGTGAGAAGAGTGACCCAACAGGAAGGGACAAGGAAAGCTCTTTGAGGCTCTCTGAGGTCTCCCCACACGCCCCTCGCTCCCTCACACGGCCAGCGCCAAGAGCCAGCGAGGCACAGCCCACACGAGGTGACAAACCAGACCCAAAGTTGCAGGCCCATTTTAGCAAGGAATAATCAGGATGACAACAACAAACTAAAGCCAGGCGCTGGCTTTGCCTGCACTGATTGGCAAAGGCAGCAGCAAAGCCTCAGCCCAGCTCTCTGACAAGGGCTAACGCCTCGCCGGCACCCCCGTGTAATTACACACTTGAGTGACTGGACTCTGAAGAAAATTGAAGGCCTGAGCTGTGAACAGCTGCCATTTTCTCTCTCCATCACGCCAGCGTGATTACTTGCGAAATGAACAGCCCCAGCTCAAAGCTACTCCAGAATTCTCAGAGGAAATATGGCTCCGTGTTCAAATAATGAGATTCTTAAGGCAAGCGTTACTTACAATCACACCACACACCAAAAAGGGAAAGGGGAAAAAAAAAGGGGGGAAAAGGAGAACAAGAAAGAAAGAATGCCAGGATCCTTACATCTTACAAATGAGAATTTAAGAAACCTAGCCTCGGTCTAGGCAAATTATGACACTTTTTTTGCTTTGGAGAGTTATTTTGTGGATGGCTACTTTGGATGTATTTTTGGCAGTAACAGACCACACTACGCTTGTAAAATAAAAGACAAAAGAAAGAGAGAAAGAGAGAAAGAAAGAAAGAGAGAGAAAGAAGGAAAGAGAGCAAGTGAGCATCAGACACTTACAATGAGCATCGTGACCAGCAGGTTCTTCTTGGTGACCTGGGCATGGGAGAAGATGTAGTTCAGCACCGCGTTCATGTCACTCTTGTTCTCCTCCCGAAGGGTGAACACACACTTGTCATAGTGACCTGCAGGCAGAAATGCACATTTATTTTCCAGTCTTCACACCTCTGTGGCAAGGAGTACAAGTTACTAGATGTGTCTTTGTTTTTCTACGTGTATTTTTTGAGAATCTCCTCGGCTTGAAAGGAGCCGACAAGGAAGATGGAGAGAGACCATTTACAAGGGATGGAGGGACAGGACAGGGGGAATGCCTTCCCACTGACAGGGAGCAGGGTTAGATTGGATATTAGAAAAAATTCCTCCCTGTGAGGGTGGGGAGGCCCTGGCACAGGGTACCCAGAGCAGCTGTGGCTGCCCTATCCCTGGAAATGTCCAAGGCCAGGTTGGATGGGGCTTGGAGCAGCCTGGAATAGTGGAAGGTGTCCCTGCCCATGGCAGAGGTGGAATGAAATGAGCTTTAAAGCCCCTTTCACCCAAACTAGTCTGTGAATCTATGGTCCACACAATCCATTTGGGAAGGAAGCATTCCCACCACCTCCTACTGCAAACTTTAATTCAAATATCCCACTCTTATTAAAGAGCTCCAACACCAAATGCCTCCTTTGTGAGCAATACCGAGAGAGGAATAGGGAGCTCAGACTTTCATTCAAATGACAACCAAAATGAAATAACAGCAAAAAGCCTTGCACCATCCTCTGCTGCCAGCAAATTGAAGTGGAAATGAATCTGCAGTACCATTAGGCTGGGGCAGGTAATGGAGCAGCACAAAAGAAGAGCAGAATCAGAACTACCTGTAAGAGCCAGAGCCTCAGAATTAGCCATGGCTTCATTGCCATCTTGTGCCTGGATACAGCAGTGCAGGGCATTGATTTCACCTCTCAGCTTCAGCTGAGCTTTGGGGACAGAAGCTCCTCTACAAAACCCAGGCTGACTGCAGACCCTTAAAAGGGAGCCTGTGCAGCTGACCCTCAGCACAAAGTGAGAGCAAACCTTCTCCGAGGGGCCCATGTGGATTTTCCAGGACCAAATAATACTTCAGAAATCAAATCCTTGCTGTTCCCAGGGACTCACCGTGCTGGAACTGAGTCTCCACCTTCAGGTACTGCCGGAGCAGATCCATCACCACGGCCTTCATGTGGCCCCGAATCCCACTGCGGTACCTGCAAAGGCACCAAACCCAGCGCTGAGCGAGGCCAACAGCACACAGACCCTCTGCCATCCCTGCTGGGGGCAGCTCCTGTCCTGCAGGACACCCCTGGGAATGGCTCACCTCTGCACGAGCTGCACGATGCTCTGAGTGTTCATGAAGAAAACCTCGCGCTCTGACTTGCGGTTCAGGGTGGCCGCGTGGCTGTCCAGGATGTTGGCGATCTGAAAGGGAAAAGCACATGACATCCCAGTCCTGGAAGGGCTGGACAAACAGCCAAGACACCCCAGAGCCCCAGCAGACTCCAGCAAAGGAGGTTCATGACCTGCCAGTGACAAAAATCAATGCATGGTATCGCACAGTGGGGAAATCAGCTTCCAACATCTCCTTACCCAACCAGGCCTCCCTCGGCTGCAATCAATTGTTTTTTGAGCTTACACTGGCACTATGGATTGCACTCCAGCACATGTACCAGGCAAAAAGCAAACAAATAAATGCCCACAAGGCCACTGCTAAGAATAAAGTGTTTCCAAAGTGCCTGTTTAAAGGTGTGCTGAGCAGGGAACACGTACCCTTCAGCACAGGCCGAGGAGACAAGCCTTGAAGTGATACAATCTTTCATCATGAAGACCCCATGCTCAAACACACCTTTCAGGTTCAATTAACCTCCATGTAATTTAAAGAAACTTTATCTCTCTCTGCCCCAACACGAACCAATTTTTATTTCTCCACAGAAGTGTGGTTGGTCACCTGCTGGCTGGGGAACTGGCAGAGGACCGAGGTGATGTTGCTGGCATACTGGGCCATCTCCTTCTTGATGGACTTCTCTACGTTGGGTGGGATCCTTCCAGAAACACTGGTCATGATGTCCTGAAGTTCCAGTAGGGGCAAAGATGGATCCCTCAGGGTCTTCATTAATCGCTCAACCCAGCCCTTCACCTAGAGAGAGACAAGGCAGTGTGAAGACAAGCATGAAGAAGAGAATAAACAGCAAAAAGGACAAAAAGGAAAGGGGTGATGTCCAACATCCCATCTCATGAGTGCTGCCCTCACTCAGGGTCCCCTGGCCATGGCAGAGCATTGCCCAACCCTGCCTCGAGCTGCAAGAACATTGTGTTTTGGAAGAAGAGGCCCCCAGTACCTTGCTGCTGAAGAAGGGCTCTGGCAGGCAGTACCCGTTCATGACGTTGACCAGGTTGTCCAGCACGTAGTGGAAGATGCGGTGGAGCTTCTCGCCCCGCAGCGCCGTGCTCTGGATCTGGGGCAGGGCACCCGTGTGCAGCTCAGCCTGCAACAAGGAACAGCCTCACTGACCCTCCTGAGGGCCACCAGCCACCTACCCTCGACTGCACCCAAGGCTGCACTTGCAAGGATTCCCAGAGTGGGAAATGCACTTGGTTGAGAGACACATCCCCACAACATTACTGAGGCAAGCAGAGAGCAGATAAGCTTGGCCCGAACTAGTGAGAGAGAGAGAAATCTCAGTCCCAGTCCTCATCTGAGACAAATAAACAGTGAAGTGACAATTCCAGTACAGTGCACAAATGGGAATTGGTTCACTGGACCATCTTGTACCACTCTCGACATCGCCCCCCTATTAAAACCCCACAAACATCTGTGCTTTCTGCAGCTCCTCACCTGCTGAACCCTGCTGGGATCATCCAGCTGGAGCTTGGCAATCACACAGCCTGGATCCAGGACAGCCCCTGGGCGTTTGACATAGTGGATGCAGCCCGATTCTCCTGCTGTTATTGTCATCACCATTTTCATCACCTGTAGCACAGAAAACAGGTTACACACTCAGCTCCATGTGCCCCAAAATGGTTCTACTTTTGGGAGCAGCGTCTCACCACAGACAGACCTGCATGAGCACCTCTGGCACTCAGGTGTTCCCAAAAAATTACAGGCACAGACACTGGGAATGAAACCCAGACACTAAAGGGAATGGGATAACAAAATACTTGGCCACACAATAGTGCAGCAGGAACTTCAGGAATGTCACTGCCCACACTGCCTGAACCAACAGGGGACTCAGGAAGGTCCCACACTCAGCACAATGAACAAAGCAGACAATTTACTGCTGCATTCCAAAGGCTCCTCTCAAAGGCTACAGCCACACCTTTACTTCAAGCAGAGGGAACCAGGATCACTTTCTAGAGCCCTCAGACAGCTCTTCCCAGACAGAAATGCTTCCTCAGGTCAACCATGGGAGCTCCTGCCTTTGGAGCACTGGGTATGGGGCAGCCAGTTTGGTTTTACCCTTGCTGTGCTCCACACCACTGGGAGCACAGGGATTGCGTGGGTGGTTCCTTCTTAGCCACGACCTGTTGCAGTGCAAAAGCACTTACATAAAATAGCTGGATCTCTGTCTTGATATTTTTCTCCTACACATTGTCCCCAACTGGTTTAATTGCCCCTCTGTCATCACACACCCTCCCCTCCCTCAAATCTGTTTTGAGCCACGCACTCCTACACAACCCCTTGTGCTTTCCTCACCGTGATGCAGAAATTACTCATCCTCCTCCTCGGTAAGAGTTAAGTAACTTGCAAGGGAGAAGGGAGGAGTGACACTTATTAACTTATGGGATCAACCCAATAAATGATCAGCTAATCAGAGAGCTCTTAGTTTGTTACTTCATCCTGGCATATTAACTCTGAGTGTGTGTCAGTGCTACAAGGAGAAGGCTTCTTCACCACCTCTGGGTAACACACGGATCCCACTTTCCCCTGGAATCACAGCAAGGTGATAACCATGGTCTCACTGCTGAGAAATTTTGCTTATCCCTTGGTGTACAGTCATTAACACTCAAATTTCTGCTGTCAAGTAATTTCTTCCCCACCCCATCACTCTCACTGATGATTCCTGCTTCAGTTCAGGTTAAAGTTTGTAAATTAAATACTGTGAATTATCCCTCATCCTCAACTCCCAGCCCTGAAGCATCCAACATCCCTCCCCCTGAGCTTTTTCCTGGGCAGCCAAAGCAGGTCTGGGAGACTTTTACCTCAATTTCTGCGAAGCACTGGCCTGCAAACACGTGTCCCCCATCCTCCACCACGTACTGGATCAGCTTCCCAGCGGAAGGCGAGCGCAGGATGGAGGGATCGTTCTCCTTCTCAAACACACAGGTCTTGTTCCCAATGGTGATGCGATACCTGGGGAAGGAGAGGACAGATCAGTGCAACAGAATTACTTGGGGAAGGCATGGGAAGGGGAAAACCCAATCTCCCTTTCCTTGTTCTACTTCAAAACAGAACTAAAGGAGAACACCTCAACCAGCTGAGAGGTGGAGATTCAGACCCAGAAATTACCCAAATTCTTCGTCCTCCTGAGCAGTTCCATTAATTTTCCCAGAAGATAACAGAGCAGAGGGGGCAGAGTTCCCATTCCAGACCTGGGGATGCATTTTACTGCCCTTACTGCCATGAAATTGTAGGGAATTTTAAGGGGATGCACTGGAACAGTACAACTTGTCTCTGTTTCTAAGGCAGCTGTGGAATATTAAGAATTTTAAAGACTTTCAGGTTCTGGTTTTTTGGTTTTCATAATCCCAAAAGTCACTTCTAAAGGACCAAGCAAAGGAATATGGACTCCACGTGGTGAACAGCCAGATCCTTCTTCCAGCAGTAGCCAAGATCTGCTCTGTCTTAAAACTCACCCACAGTGTATCTGCTAAACCGTTTCTAGGAGAGAATTCCATTCCCAGCTGATCTTTTGGGCAGCAGAAAGTTACAAATACACCTCATTTTGGCCGTGTGAATGCTAAACATGAACCTGCAGGGGTTGCTACCTGTCCACCTCCTCTTTCATGTAGGTGGTGTAGCTGCTGCCATCGTAGGAGAGGAGCAGCCCCCCGTCACTCAGCCGATGCACGTCCACTTCCACACAGGAGCTGTTCATGATGACCACGTAGGAGTTGGGAGACTGCCTGGTCACCTGCAAATCCACAAGGACAGGCATTACCCAGTGAAACACAGCATCGAGTGCCTTGGCTGCCACAACACACACAGTTTTCCAAGCTGGAAGTTTTGGTCAACCTGTAGCAAGCCTTTGCCTGTAGCAAAGTAATTTTCACCCTGCTCAGAGCAAGAGGCTGAAATGTTTACACAGAGACATCGCAATGGAGCAACGAGAGGGGTGTTATCACAAAGGAGGCCGTGCTGATTTCTTCACCCACTGAAGCAGAGAAAATAAACCCTGCTCAGATGTAATTCCCTGTACAAATCTGTGCAGAGATGAGGCCAGAGCAGCACACATGAGCACATGTCCAGCTCAGGGTGGGTCCCACTCCGTACCTTCAGCACGTACTTCCGTCCCTCGTAGATGAGCTCCACGTCCACAGTGTTGAGCAGAGTGTGAGCAGGGAGGACTTGGCCCCTGGAAAGGGAAGTACAAAACAAAACTGATCTTCCATAAGCCACCAAATGGCTACCGGGGGTCCAAAGAGATTCAGAGATGCAGGCAAGGCTTTGGGAAACACCAGCAGAGAGATGGGAGTAGGTTTTTATAGAGTCTCGTCTCAGGAGAGACACGAATCAGGTCAACCAAGTGAAACCAAGTCCCTCCAGCCACCCAGGCCAGCTTTGCTCTCCTTTCCATTCCCTCCTGGGTGATTCAAGACTCCCCAGTGCTGCCCTAGTAGCACACAGAGAAAGAACTCTGTGTTCCTGAGGCATTTCCTGGAGTTTCTGCTGGAAACCAAAGCAATCTGTGCAGACAGCAGGGGATCTTTCGAGGAGATGCAGATACCTGCCAGTTTTCTCAGTGGATAAACAGCTCCCTGGGGCCAGGGAACAGCCAGCAGATAACAAGCCCTGAGCATTCCTGAACTGGACTTGAACAGGACTCGTAAGCCAGGAGTCATTACTAGAGAGCAGGCAGCACTTTTACCTTTCCAGGGAGTGCAGGAAGTTGGAGACGCTGTTTCGGAGGCTCACGTCAGCCACGTGCAGAGCTCCACACACCACCCCCAGCATGGTGTCAGGCCTCTCAGCCTAAAACAGGGGACACACACAGTCACACCTCCTCCAGGCTCAGCCCAATCTGAACACCCAGCTAGAAGAATCACCAGCCTCAGCTCTATTTTTGGTTTCATGGCCAACTCTCTTTAAAAGTAAGTCAGTGTAGCAGCCATGTGACCTCTACACAGATGCCATTATTTCTGTAACTCTTTAAAACTACATTTTCTTCTGCCTGGATCAAATCTCGAGGTTGCAACAACATTACCACTGTCATCTGTCCCAGATTCCAAACGCTGCTCTCAATGCTTTTCTGGACAGCTTTAAGACCAACTTTCCCCAACGGGGATGACCTGGGATTTCCATATACATAAGAAGTAATGTCAGTGAAAATGTTTATTCACTAAGAGGACATTCCCCACTCCCAAATCCTTTTGCAGCAGCAGGCACCCAGCCCTTCCCCTGCTCATTCCCAGCCGTGCTCCTGCCCGGGGAGCAGCTGCACCTGCACTTTCTCGGCGATGAGCCGGTCCAGCCAGCCCGTGTCGATGCGGTTCTGCTGGAAGCTCTCTGTCTCCAGCAGTTTGATCAAGTATTCCACTGTGGTTCTGAAGTCCCCTCGGATGGACAGCTCCTTCAGAGCCACCACCATGTTTCTGGAAGGGGAAAGAAGCCCTGTTATCTATCCCATAGCAATGGTAGCATGCAAGGTCGCAGCTCCAGGCAGAAAAGCACCCGGAGGACAGAGCAGCAGAGCGCAGGCACTGGAGCAGGATCCTGTAGGGATGTTTGGGAATGGGAGAATATTGATTTCCTTCAGCTGCTGTGAAGAAGAAGAGCAGCTCAGTGGGATCAGGAGTTGCCCCTGCTATCATCACCCAGGCCCCTACCACATCTCAGGGGTGTACAACAGACAGACAGACAGACGTGGTGTCCACCCCACCCAGAGTGGAACTGGGGAAAGGCTCTGGATGAAGAACATGGATGACAGGTCAGACAGGTCTGCCTGAGGACCAGATGCTTTAAAATCCCACACCACAGAGGACACTCCATGGTTTGCAAACCATCCTGAAGCATTGGTGAGTCAGGTTAGCAATGTTTTTCCTGTTAGAAGCCTTCACCTGGATGCTTTAAAGAGGGACTTTCACACTGTGGTAGCTGTATCATAGCCCAGCAGCAGGTGTACAAGGCAGGGATGAAACAGAAAGGAAAAAAAAAAGAAAGAAAATTAAGCAAAAAAGTGTAGAAATGCAGGTGCAACAGTGGAATTGCAAAGCAAGACAGGATGAGAAGCCTGACCACTAAATGGGAAACAAGATAAAGACAGGGAAATTTCTCTTAAAACTCCTAGAAGTAAGGAGCCTTGTTTTGTCACGGCACTTTGGATCAAAGAGGACAAACCCAAGCAATCCCCAAGGCTCTCCCACATCTCTGACTTACGAGATGGCTTCTTCACGGTTCTCTCCCCAGGAGAAGCAGTGACCAAACTGGGAATCAGCAAATTCATGGAGCCCTCCTGCAGCAGCAACACTGAAATAGCCCCACACGTTCTTATTGCTACGGAAATTCAGCTCCTGAACCGTGCCAGAACTGGGCTTAAATCCCTGCAAAGACAGACAGACATTGCTCTACACCCCAAAGAAAAGGTGAATACTCCAGAATTAGGGATCTGAAGGCTCTGAGAACACCTCTTCGTGCTGTACATGCTACAGCAACTTCAGTATGTGTCCAGCCAGAGTCCAAGTGAGGTAAGGGAATAATCTCTTAATTTTTACTGCCAAAACTTTCAGCAGCAGCAGGGACTGGCCCTGTAAAGGCCACAATGAGCAGCAATGCTCACCTCGTCAGGATTCTCACTGGTGATCCGGGCAGCAATGACGTGCCCACGGGGACTGGGGACGTGGGCTGAGTTCTCAAAATCAATGCTGGTGTCTCCCCACGGAGAAACTCCATACATCACTCTGATATCCTTGATCCTGTGCAGGGGGACCCCCATGGCAATCTAAGGGGAAAAAAAACCAAACAATTTAAAAAACCCCCACCAGTAAGTTTCTCTCCTGACAGACTCGAACATTCCCATTTCCCAGGACAACTGAGCTCAGTGTAATATCCACCTTAAGCCCTTCAGCCAGTATTTTCCATTGACTGATTAAAAGGCTCCAGGGAGAGCTGACAGTGCCAGGTCAGCTGAGGATGGGCACGCATTAGGGCTGTTAAAAATACACTGAGGTCCCAGTGAGACAGAAGGGCCCTAATTGGTTATAGGAAACTGTGGAATTTTGCAGTTATAAACTGTGGGGAGAGTAACCTGCAGAACCAGCTGCTGGCTGCATCCTTATGGGGCAAAACCCCACTTGTCCTGTTCACTGGGGCATTTTTATAGATACAAAAAGGAAGGAGAAAAGCATATGGAGCCTTAATGAGGTGTGGGGGGACTGTGGCACTGCTGGAACACTGGGGGCCAGGTGTATGGGGGGGCACACAAGGGACTGACAAGGCACAGCACATCCAACAACAGCTCTCTGCAGGATCTCTGAGGGATCCCCTCGTGGCTTTGGGGAACTTCAAACAACTGCTGAAGCTGCTGAAAGATGAGAAATTCTATTTTCTGTGCTCACCTGGAGCTGTGCTGCTGGCAGGTTGACATCAGCCACCATCTCCGTGCAGGGATGCTCCACCTGCAGGCGTGGGTTCAGCTCCAGGAAGTAGAAGCTGCCATCCTGGCTGTACAGGTATTCCACAGTGCCTGCACTCACGTATCCCACCATTTTGGCAAGCTTCACTGCACACTGGGACATGGGAAAAAGGAATATGTCACTGCCAGTCACCTGTGCTCTTGATGTTCATCCCCCACACCCACTTCAGATTTTTGCTGGCATTCTGAAGCATCCCAAAACTTGCAGCAGCCCCAAGACCTGCTCAGAGAAAAGCCCATGGTGCAGGAGTTTTGATTCCCAACCTATTTAATTTACAGTTTACAGAAGGCAGAGTTTGAAGCAAATATTTGCAACGCTCACCATTAGGCAATTCCTACAACTCCTGCAGCTTGCTTTTAACATGGTAACCCACATTTAAAACACACTTCAATCTCCTTTGTGTGGAGCTTTGAAGCTCCACAGCTTTGAAGGGAGCTCTGCTGAGACCCAGTGTGGAAATGTGAGTGGCTGCCCACACTGAGCAGCTCGAGACACACAACCATATATTGCTCCTTTAAAACGTTCAACAATGCAAAACTCTGGGTGATGCAAAATAAAAATACAAAGTCCTGCCTGTTTGTGGAGCCTGGCCAGGGAAGCTGCAGAGCCTCTCTCACCTGTTCCATGTGCTCAAACACTGCTGAGGTTGCAATAGAGGCTGGAGCTTCCTCGATGATCTTCTGGTGCCGGCGCTGCACGGAGCAGTCCCGGCCGAAGAGGGAGATGGCATTGCCATACTGGTCTGCCAGGATCTGCACCTCCAGGTGCCTGGACTGCTTGGCCAGCCTCATCACAAAGATGGGAGAGCCTGGGACTTCAGTTTGAACCTAAAGCAGGGCCAGAATGCACAGGCAGAGCACCTTTTGTGAGACACATCATCGATACAGTCTGGTCTCAGAACCACCCAGCCCGAACGTTTAGAACAAGGCAGCACAAATCAGTGGGAAAATTCACCTGTCTGAACAGATTGGGGAAGTCATCTGCATTGTTAACCTTCCTGATTCCTTTCCCTCCTCCTCCTTCAGAAGCCTTGATCATGACAGGGTAGCCAACCTCCTCAGCAGCCTGGCAAGATGGGCAGGACAACAGGATAAGTACAAAAAGGCAGCAGAATCCAGTGAAAAGTTCCTTATTTCCCTCTTGATTCACATCCAGCCTTCCATGTCTGACTCTATTTAGCAACCAATGGGATAGAAACCAAATATCCCAGTTGGAGAGGGTGCCTGTAGCTGGAAAAATCAGCAGGGATTTTGTGATTACAGAGAACTCCGACCTCTCCAAGTGACCACAAAACCTTTCATCAGTGCTTCAATGCCATTAAATCTATGAACCCACAAAAAAGCTTTTGTATAATAGAGAAAATCATTAAGCTGGGAAACATGGAAAAGTCACACATTCCACTCCTGCTCTTCACAAAGGAATACTCCAATTCCTGTACTGCTCCAGGAATATTTCTTATCGAAAAAATCTTCCTCAAGGAGAAACTCAAAAGATGAAGTCAAATGTGAGTGTGTGGGTCTTTATTAAAAACACCTTCTTCCTGCACCAAACAAGAACTAGACGACAGCTTTTAATGCAACACAACCTTGGTCCCACGTTTTGCCTCTCCCTGCTAATCCTCCCCTCATCCTGCAGGCTGGGGCCAAAGAGATGTGAATGATCACTTCCCAACTCCCAAGCCCCAGCTCTGGGGCTGCAGTCTGGCTCCAGTTTGGGCTCCCACGAGGAGAAAGCTCAACCCCAGCTCTGTGACCCCTCCAGCACCTCCCCAGACCCACCCGCAGTCCATCGTCGGCGTCCTTCACGTAGCCCTTCTCGTAGAGCTCCTGAGGAACATTCAGGATGCGCTTCTGGAGGTCATTCTCTTGCCAGTCCACTCGAAGACCTGGAACACAAACATCACCCTCTGAGCTCCTTGTGCTGCCAGGCTGTGAGAAGCCACGTGTAGGACAGGGGTGACACAAGGAACCAGGCTGGGACATGTAGAAAAGGGAGGATGCAGAATGAAAGCAGACGCTCCTGATTTCTGGGGAGCAAGTGCTTTTATCCAATCCATTATATCCTCCTCCATTTAGCTGTGAGAAGCAGGTTGTTATTTATAGTGTTTTGGAACTGCAGAGGACTTCCAAGGGAGCAGAGAATGGGCTCCAAAATGACACAGAATCATGGCATGGTTTGGGTTGGAAGAGACTTTAAAGATCATCTTGTTCCAACAGGCAGGGACAATTGTCCCACAGGCAGGGACAAGTTCCACTAGCCCAGGTGTCTCCAAGCCCTGGGTGTACCAGGTGAGCCTGTGAGCATCAGCTGCACTCTAGAAAACACCCTCTTCCATGTTTCCTCACTTCTCCTGCCAGTCCCTTCTCCCCTCTGCGTGCTGCCAGCTTCTCCCACCACCTCCATGCTCATTCCATCACTAATGGAATTGCTTCCAAGGCATCTCACTGCTGTGGTGGGCAAACAGCACAAATGTGAAACCCTGAACAGATGGAACATCTCCTGGAACACTCTTTGGAGAATGGAGCTTCTTAAAAATTAGACATGTTGAAGGAAAAAAAAGGTTAGGATGATCTTGATAAACACAGGACAATTTCCTTCTTACCACTGCCACTCCAAGGCAGAGTGGGAATGCCAGCAGTCTGAGCCACAATGGAAGAAGCAATTTTATCTCCTAAGGCCCACATGGCTTGGCTAGGAGGACCTGCAAAGAGCAAAGACAATGCATGAGAGAGACACAAG
Organism: Erpornis zantholeuca; assembly: GCA_013400515.1. Taxonomy (NCBI): domain Eukaryota; kingdom Metazoa; phylum Chordata; class Aves; order Passeriformes; family Timaliidae; genus Erpornis; species Erpornis zantholeuca. The sequence goes on from VZTN01009270.1 coordinate 460,789, forward strand.
GGATACCAGACATTAGGGAAATGTCCAGAAGTCTGATTTAGGAAAAACTCCACTCTTCCCATAAAACTGAAGCCTCTTTAAATGAGAACAGGGACATTCAGCTTTGAAACAATCTGGTTTAACAGGAATCTTTTCTCATTTTTTATCTCAACATAAAAGGCTATTTTGGAGAACTTTCCCCTTCTTCCATACAAGTTCTTCTTCCAAGAACTACTGCAAAGAACAGATAATCCACCCTGCACTGCAGACCATTCCTCATGGCTCTCTCTCGGACTCAGGATTTTCTAGCTCCCTAAACCTCCCCATCTTCAGGCAAGGACTAGACATTAGACAAACAGTCCATCTCCTCACCCATGAAAGCAATCCCGTTTTTGTGGAGAAGTTCTGGCAGTTTTGGGTTCTCTGAGGCATGGCCCCAGCCAGCCCACACAGCCTGCAGGAGAAAAGAATAAAACAGTTGAACAAAACAAGCAGGTGAGCAGAACCAGACACATGCAAACACTACAGGTCTTTCCTTTCCTCATGGAAAACAGGCTCAGAACACCCAGCAGCCAGAGCAGCCTCTGAGCCACAGCGTGTGCTGAGTTTAAAGGATGACTTGCACCTTGCAGATGAGTGCAAGCAGGCAGCTGCACAACCTGCTGAGGAGGAGCTGGGTGTAGGGAAGTGCAGGGCTGCAGGGAACCTCCCTGTCCTGCAGATATTCATCCTGGGACAGCCACGGCACTGTCACACGTGCTGGGTGCTAATGCTGGCTTGGAATTTCAGTTTCTTTGTCCTGCCTTGCTCCCCAGGCACAACTCCTTAGTGAAGGAGAGAGGATTGCTCAGTGTCCGTGACACTTCTCACCTGCACTGGAATCCTCTTGGCAATATCGAGGATGAGCTCCACGTTTGCATAGTTGTTGTTGTTGGGTCCTCCAGGGACGGGCACGTAGTGATCTGCCATTTTAATGTACTCTGCAAACACAGAGGAGGTCCCATTCAGGCTGCAAATCTAACAAGAAGACTTGGTCTAAAGTTCTCCTTTCCCCCAGGCTGAGCCCCTGCAGCCCCCTGAGCTGCTCCTTACAGGGCTGACTCTCCGGGAAGCACAATCAGCTCCAGAACATGCCATTACTGACACATCAGGTGGACACTCCGCTTCCTGCACCCCCAGGGCTGTGCAAGGAGGACGCTGTGACCCTTCCCCAGCTCTCCAGCTCACCTGCATTGGCTTTCAGGTCCTCAGGGGTGACCATGACCACGAACCTGATGGCCCTCTCATTGCGGAACATCTCGTAGGACCAGCGCCGGATGGACCTCATGCACTTCACTGCTGCAATGCCATTATTTGCTATCAGGACCTGGGTGCAGTAGAAGCTGGGATGAAATAGAGTCTAAATAGCACAAAACAATAAACAATCACGAAAGCAGGGGTTTTTTTTTTCCCCTGCAGACTCTTTGCCCAGTTTTGGGCTGTGCAGTTTCCTTAGCCAGCATTCAGTTCATGGCCCATCTGTCAATTCAGAGAGCAGCTCTTGTTTCACCATAAAATTTTAATGTGTTATGCCTTGGTTGGATTAAAGAGCAGAAGGACTCAAATCAAATCATTATTTATTTTTAAATACATTTCTTAGTGTTTTTCCAGTCTACTTTTGTTATATCTGTCTATAAATCCTTCTGTATCAGCAGAAGTGTTCTGGCTCACTCACATTTTTTTCCTTACTACATTAAGCTAAAATAATGAGATTTTTTTTATCACATAGAAAAAGGGAACACAATGATTCCAGGTAGAAGTACAACTTCCAGGCTCAGGAATATTAATAATTTGACACCTGCAATGTACAGCCTTAGAGAGAAACAAGTCACAGCCCCAGAGAGGAGCTGTAATATGCTAAAAAAGGTCAGGAATTTACCTTTTCAATAACTTTATTCCCTCCAAAACGAGTGACAAATTCTGCTGGGGAAGCCACAGTGAAATCCCGCTGTACATCCACCTTCTTCCTGTCCCGGCCTTGCTTGACAAGGTGCAAACCAGACATGCTGGGCCTGAGGAAAAGGGGGAGGCAGAAACAACCTGTCAGTGCAGCTGCATGCCAGGAAAAGACAGATGTGAACAATCTGGAAGTTCTGTTTGACCACATTCCCCAAGCAGACGAGCAGAACCCCTCCTCACCTCCAGACCCACGTGGCCTGGTCTTCAGTTTTACATGGATGACTCTTTATTAATTACTTTTCAAGTTATTTCCATGCAAAATCCAGGCTCTCTGGGAAAAATTCCAGTGATGCCAAAATATAAATCGGTAAAAATACGTTGCTGCCCCACGCAGAACAACAGTGCTCCACCAAATTGCTTTCAATCCATCCAGAGAAACAGCAGTGATTTCTGGCTTTGGCAATACAAGCTACAAAGATCAGACTCCATAAGGAAATCCTCTTGGGAAGCACAGCAAATTTATCTCCAGGTGCAAATGAGAGACTCAGGCTGGCTACGGAAATCATTTTCCAAGAGTTTTCCACTATCCAGTCTTTAATATCTTCCTCAAAAGCTCTGAGAGCCAGAGGACAAACTAATCACGTTACTCCCACTACAAACACAGAAAGGCAATGTTGTGCCTGCCAAGACCAACCCTGTGTCCTGCCACAGCCCTCCTGTGTGGGAATGGCACAGCCACTTCCCCTCCTTCTGCTTCAGCTTCCACAGCAACAACACTGGGACAGATCACCCTTTGGCTTTGATTTGCCAAAGTTTACAAAGCTGAAACTGTGAGAGGAAATTCCAGGGGAAAGCACAGAGCTGCTCCTCACCCCGAGTGTCAGCCACGGCGCAGCACGACTGGGAATTTGTGGGTCACTTTTGAGTTCACAGGCCCTGAAGCTTCACCTCTCTGCTCACCCCACAGCTTACTACTTTTTACTGTGTTTACTGTGCTTTCCCTCACAGTTTCTCTCCCCAGGAACACGGGGAAGCCTTTACCCTGCCACTGGCAGGATCACAGAACCCTTCTGTAGGAATGAAGATTGGGAAGCTCAGCTCAGAGCTTTGGAAAGCACCAAGAGCGCCAAGGGGTCAGATCTGTGCTCAGGAGCCCTCTGGATGGAACCTCTGCCCTAATCAGCTGCTGAGGGGCTGCTCCATTGAGTAATTCCATGGGGAAGTTGGGATGGACACAGAAATGGCTGTGCTAGGTCAGACCAACTCCATCCAGGGGAGTATCTTATCTCAGAGGAGAGCAGGGAGCTGACAGCCAGAGAAAGGCAAAGAACAAGCTCTGTGTGCACAGGTTCATCCCCTCGTGCTTTCCCTTCCTCCAGACATTGTCGCTGAACTTAGAGCAAAAGTGTCCCTGTGAGCAAAAGTTCACACACTCCTGTGAACTCAGCCTGGGAATACAGGGACAGGAGCCAACAGGAGAGAAAGAGAGCAAATGTGTAGTTAAGGTTGAGTTTCTACTAAATTTGTGCATTTAGGGGGTCAGAGTCTTCCTGGCAAGGAAGGAGCACAGTCCAAGGAGTGAGAGAGGTTTATGCATGGCAGGTTTATTGACAGCAGTCTCAACAAAAATAGGGAGAGATAAAAACCTCCAGGTGAGAATTTGTGAACGTGTTTAAATACGAACTGTCCCACCAGGAAATCACTACACACAAAGATGCTGCTACAGGCAAAATGTCAACAGAGCCTGAGGTTCATCATCCAGAATTCAACAAACCCTTGTTTGTAAACAAGTACAGTTTGATTTGTGAGCATACCAAGCACATTAAGTTTATTTATCAATAATCTCATTGTAATTGAAACAGAAGAGTTGGGGTTTTTTGCAGGATAAGATGAGGTAGGAGCTGGGCACCAAGGAAGACAGCACAGAGCTCTAAACAAAACAGAATAAATGCTGAGTTAGTGACTGTCATCCCTATTAACCACATGCTCACAACTGCAACATTTTGTGACAGAGGAATTTCCAAAATGCTTTTCTATCCTTCAGAGCTCACAGGGGGTAGAAGTTGTGCAGAACCTGCAACTTGGAACAACCCTGATCCCCCAGCTGAGCTGCATCCTGGCATCTTGGTCCAGAGACTGCATGCACAGAGAGCCCACAGGCTCTGGAGGATAAAATGAACACCCAAAGCTCAGTGAGCATCTCCAGCACAGAGCCCCGGCAGGAGGAGACAGGCAGATCTGCGATTCTTACCTTTGCAGCATGTGATACCTCATCTCCTGACTCTGCTCCGCAGAATCCTCCATGCCGAGTGCAGGAATTAATGGATTTCAGGCTCCTCTCTGCAGCTGCAGCTCCTGAATTTTGCCAGTGCTGCAGCTCAAGGAGAGGCTGCCGAGAGCCTGGCGCGGTTTCTCCTCCGAGCAGCGACTGCTCCAAATCCCTTAACCTTTGTCCCCGGCTCCCCCCACGGCCGTGCCACCCTGGCCGTGACGCAGCGGGGACGGGGACCAGCCTCCCTGCCGTCACTGGCAGGAGAGCAGCTGATCAGCAGAGGGAGAGGAGCAGCCACAGGTTACGTAACGAGCTTTAAGGCGGCTGCTCCGAGCCACGGGATCCCCGGGATGAGCTCCCAAACTGGGGGCACGCTGGGAATGGGGGGCACGGCTCCCCAGCATCCTCCAGCAGCACCCGCGGGGATGCAGCACCCGCGGGGATTCTGCTCCAGGAGCGGGTGAGCACATCCCTGGCTGCAGGCTCTGCCAGGGCTCCAGGAATTCAGAATCCCACTTGTAGGATTTAATGTGGGGTTCTCAGGAGGGGTGGGGAGGGGACGGGGACAGCGTTTCCAGGGCTGCAGAGAGGAATGTCAGAGGGCAGCTTGTGCAGGCATGCAGACACAGTGTGACAGAGCCGGCACATCCAACTGTTCAGCAGCCTGGGAGCTGGGAGATCCTGGACACGTCACTTCAGTTTTCTGTGCCTGTTTCCCACCTATAAGATGGAGATGAGATCACTCCACGTGCTGGAAGAATAAATATCCTCCCAAGCAAAGAGCTACAGCGTGGCAGGGCACAGTAACATCACTGGAGGAAGGAAGAATGTTTTCTCAGTACCAGAATAATGGAATATCCTGAGCTGGAAGGGACCCACAAGGGTCATCCAAGTCCAACTCCTGGCCCTGTGCATACAAAGACATAAATTGCAAACTTGGGGGTAGAGATGGGGCAAGTAAGGGCAGTGACTGCAGCAGTGTCCTGATGGTGAAACCTGTACTGGAACTAGGCACAGCAGCTGGAAATTTTTAAATCTGGGGATATTTGGGTCTGTCCTGGTATAGGGCCATAGCCAGGCAACACAGCTTTGATTTGGGGGACAGAACCCCAAAATGCAGCCAGCCAGGAGAGGATCACTAAAAAAAGGAACAAGTATCCAGGGGTGAAGTGCCACACTAACCTGGTGACAGCAGGAGACTCCCTGCAGGGCCAGGGGGCTGAGGCCAGGAGAGGTGACACGGTGACACGGTGAGGGGTGGCAGCAGTGCCAGGTGCTGCCAGCTCCAGGCACATCCTGGGACAGTGACACGCTGTGGAGTGAGGGCAGCCTCACTCTGCATCACAAACCTCACCAGAGCCAAGAGATCCCTGACAGGGAGCAGGGTTTAACAAACAGGAACACCCCAACGTGATAGATCTACCCCAGAACCCAACGCCTGTCACTCGCCAGCCTCTATTCCTCTTGGAAGAGCAACTCAAACTGCCCAGTCATCAGGTACCCCACAAATCCCCCACTTAATTCACTCCCAGAAACCCCACCCACGGGGCCCAGTCCAAGCAGGTTCTGCCTGCTGTGGCTGCAAGGAAACAAATCTACACCCAGCTCAATGTGGCACTGTTAGAAATATTCCCTGTGCCTTCCACCAGCTGAATCCACTGCTGTGAGAGAAATGGCCACGATTTGCTGCTGGAGGAGCAAACCCAGAGGAGCAGCTTCAGCATTGGTTAAAAATACTCACTTGTGCCAGCTGAATTCGCTGCTGAGAAATCGATGGCCACGATTTGCTGCAGCGTCCCTACAAAAATAAGCTCCACGAGGACGTGTCACTGACTCGGGGCCGCCCTTCCAACACACACACACACACACACACACGCTGCACAAAGCTCCTCAAACCCCCCTGCCCCACAGAACCCACCCCCTCCCCGGCGCCCAGGCCGCCGCCAGACAAAGGAAAAGCTGCGCCTGCTCCTCTCCTGCAGCCTCCAAGGAAAAGCCATTCCTTCGGGACACGTACCTGAGGCACATCCCAGCCAGGAGCCGGCACTGATCCCAGCACTGCCACATGCCAGGGGCTGTCGGTGACGTCGCCGTGTATTCCAAAGGCAGGGATGCATGAGCTGCCTGGCGTGGAAGGAAGGCAGCCCGGAGCAGGCTGCAGCACACACACACACACACACACTCTCCAGAGAAAGGGCTGGGGATTGTTTCCCTCTGGATCTGGCCTGGGAAGGGTGTGGAAAGGGCAGCTCTCCCCAGCCATTTGGGCTCTGTGTTTTGTAAATACCATGAGAACAAGCGTTCGATCCGGGTGATAAGATGCAGGCAGCTGAAGCCTCCCGGAGATCTGCTCCAGTTTTAGCTCTGCCCTTGCATCCTCTTTCACAGGAAGGCAGAGGGAAGGAACAAGCAGCAATGCTGTCCAGGAAGGGATGCAGAATTCCACAGCTGGAATAAATGGTTCCCCGTGCCTCAGGTAGCAGGCACTGGAGGCAGCAACCTGCACTCACTCAGAGACAGTTTTGCCCATGTTTTAAAGAGCCAGAATTGGCTTGAACACAGACACTATCAAAACCAGGCCTTCACCTAGAGATGAAAACAAATGAAACTTGACTCAGCTCTGACAATGAATGGAGCGTCAGGATTTCAGGAAATTAAATAAAGGATGCAGCACAGAACAAAACCAGCCCTCTCTGCGCTCCCTGGTAGATAACTTCCGTTCCATGCTAACTCAGGATTCCAGCATCAGCCCAGGCAGGTCTTTGGCCTAAAGCAGGAATTTTTACAGAGCCCAAACGGGTACAAGCTGCCAGGATTCCTCCCAAATAACCAAGTGCCAACAGTTTGCCAGACATTCCTTTTGCTGACCACACACCTGGCTGTTTATCTGCCATGCCAGAGGCATTTGGAATTGGATTATTCCCAGGGTTCACAGCCCAAATCACTGAGGTTCCTCGCAAGTCAAAAAGCAGCACCCTGACACTCAAAATACCCAGTGAACCCAAACATCAACCTAAATAAACAGCCAAGTTTAAATCAGATTGATATCCATACTCCAGTTCCTAATCCCACAAAGTACTGAAAGAGCTTTACTTTTACAGCCTCATGAAGTAAAAATTCCACATGTTCCTGGAGCAGCAAACAGCCTCACACTCTCCAGGTCAAGCCCTGGCACCAAGATAAAAGTGAACAACACCAACAGCAGCACAAGGCAGTTCTGCACCAGAGAGTGGAGCGGAATTGGAGTCCCTGGCAGGGAGCCCTCCCCGTGCTCTTTGACAAAGTTCAAGTGTTGAACAGATCTGATCTGCAGGAACACGAGAATGGACCCTTTTAAACCAGAGTTAGGGGGCAGGTGGGGGTGTTTCACATTAGATTTACCCGAAGTAAGAGATTGGTTATCTCTCAGTTAGAAGGATCAGATAAGTGAGCACGTGGGAGATGCTGTCACACTGTGCTATCTCAGCCAGGGAATCTCTGCAAAATCTCCCAACAAACGACCAAATTTAGAGAGGAGATTTCCTCTGTTAACTGAGGTCAAAGGGAGTAAAACAACACCAAAATAAGAATACAAGTTCTGAGAGGTATGCAGAGGAGAAATCTCCACAGTGTGTTTGTTCAGGAAGCAGAGCAGCTGTCAGAGAAGGAAGGAGCTGTAATTCCCACGCTGTCAGTACAACCAAGCACAGCCACGAGCCCAAACCACCTCCTCTTCTTTCAACAGAGAGAGGAGGAAATTAACTTTTCACTCCAGGTGGATGACATGCACAGCCTTAAGACGAAGGAGGGCAGGTTTAGATTAGAAATTAGGCAGAAATTCTTCCCCGTGAGGGTGCTGAGGGCTTGGCACTGGCTGCCCAGAGAATCTGTAGCTGCCCCATCCCTGGAAGCGTCCAAGGGCAGGCTGGGACAGAGGAAGGTGTTCCTTCCACACAAGTCACCCTGCACAGAACCCTCAGCAGCAGAGGCAGAGCCAGAGGAGGACCAGGCCCCACAGCAGGACCCTGCAGACAGCCTGGAGCAGCAAGGACTCCATGCAGCAAGGGAGAAACCCTTTGTGGTGCAGCTGGAGCAGCCCCACAGACCCCACAGCACATTTGTACCTCCCTGCCCACAGCTGGGGTAAAACCAAACAGCAGCACCAATAATTCCACAGGATCAATGCTCCACAGTGCAACCTCCCAGCCACAAACTGCTGGGCCGGGATGGAGTTTTTTTCGATTCAGAAGAGGCTCAAAAGGATCTTTCATTACGTTCAGGACTCTGTGCAGTCACTCTAGGGCTGGTTTCTAAGCAGGCACCTTGTCCCAGTGCCAGGCTGGGCATGCTCAACCACTACAGTCTGGGCTAAAATTGAGGCATTTGTCCAAATTTCCTTTAGCAGATGATTGGTTCTGCTTAAGCATCTCCATAATTGATTGAGACAATACACTGAGAATTCCAACCAGTGTTAGGAGCAAAGGGATAAACTCTGTGGGCTTCATATGAGGTAACAGCTGAACTCCATCCAAAAATTTGGCTTTCAGCTGATACAAGTGGATTGTCAGGTGACTCCATACACCCATGTCATTGCTTATGAAACCAGAGCCCTGATGTACAAATACCAGGAGACATCCAGGTTTTGTTCTATTTTAAACAAGAATTTGATACAAGATACCGTCTTGGAAGCTAGAAATTAAATTTAGCAGGTATCAAGAACAATTTATTAAGCAAAAGAGACAGGCCCAAAGTACTTTCCAACTGGCATTTATGGAGGAATTACTTAATCCACCACTAAAACTTCAGAAAGGAGCATAGCAACTTTCTACCAGCTCACTACAATACGAGGAAAACTGAATCCCAGCAGGAAGTGCTGATGGAAACTTTTGAACCCAGAGACAACACAGGCAGTAAAAAAGAAAAAATGGCATGCTTGGTTTTATTATTTAAAGGTGCAAAATGCAGCAAAGCCCCTCTGAGCAGGCAGTCTGTGTGGGTACTGTCCCCACACGGCAGTTTTGAAGCGCTGATGTTCCACACAGCAATTCAAGGTTCATTCCCAGAGCGCAGCTTTCTCAACCCTGCAGAGCAGCAGCCAGCTGGCACAGCTGAAGGTTTCCATGGATCTCCAGAGGCAGGAGAGCCCACAGTGCACAACCTGTCCCAGCAAGTGTCTTCAGCAACAGCATAAACACGCTACAAGATCAGTAAGGTCAATCACAAACCCTCTGGCAGCTGAGTGAGTCCTGCGCTTTAATCATAACTGTTCCCTGAGAACTGCTCTGCAGCAAAGCCCCTCGCCTCAAACACGAGCCATCCCCACTTTTATCCTGTGGGAAAATCACCAGCACATGGAAAGGTTTTTTGGCAACTTCTTCCAAAAGATATGCTCCCTTGGAGCTGCACCTTGTGTGGCCAAAGTGTACAGAACTCCCTGTGAATTCACCTTCGTCGCTTTACAAAGTGTGGCACCTCTGTAATCACCAGAAGGAAGCTGGAAGCAAGGGCACCTCTGTTCCATTAACTGACTGTCACAGAGTGACTCCAGGCAAGTTGTTGAACTTGTCTTTGCTGCTGTCTTTGTCTCAGTTTCTCCATCTGTAAACATGATTTAGAAATCTCCTGATGAAAGGGACAACCATCCTGAAAAGTATTTCAACTCACCCGAGTTTATCTTAGAAAAACAGCCCATAATGCTGTACCTTTTTTTTATTTGAATTGGCATTTCTCTCCAATTTAACTCAAAAGTCAAGTGCTCCCCAAAGTGACTGCCAAAGTAAGCAGGTTACAACAGAGGTGCCCAAGGTTGCACACCTATTGCACTGAGGCCCTCCGGGGCCAGGCACTGACCCAGAAGTTTCTTGCTCTGCCATTGTCCATTTACACACTTGTGGCTAGGTGCTCATCCAATTCCTTCTCTTCCTAAAATATATATAGTTACAGTTTCCTGCTTCAAAATCACCTCCTGTGCTGCCAAACCATGACAACTGGCAGGCTCTGGAAAGGTAACCCTCTGTAAATTTGCTTTAAGGCTTTACATCAGTTGTGCAAGTGGCAGCTGGCTGAACATGCCTGGCAGCCTGGCCACGACAGCTCTGTCAGGTACAGACCAACATCCCCCTTCTGCCCCAGCCTGAGGGGTTTGGTACTGTGTGCTCCCATAGGCTTCTCCCTGAAGTGGGAAGAGAACCACCAAAAAAAAGGAGAAATTACAATTCTTTAATCTGCACGAGCCAAGAAACCAGCAAAACACAAGAACCAGGATCAGCTGGTTGTGTAAATATCAATTCCTGGTCAGTAAAACATTCTGGAATCAAACATTCCTCCAAGAGCAACAAAGCAAAGGTAGCGAGGGATTGTCCAGTAAAAAGTGGAGTGGGAATCACACTGTCCTGGGTGTTCCTGGAATGGGATGGCACAGACAGAAAGAGCAGAGCTCCTGGAATATGGCAAACAAATGAAGGACACGTGGGAGAGTGAAGCAAGACTGACCAAGAAACTGTGATCTGTGCATGAAAAGTGCCCAGAGTACAAGAGGGAAAATCCAACAGGCACATCCCACAGGTGGAATGCAAAAAAGCAACACCTAAAAGTAAAACACCCTTTGGACAAGGAAATACCATCACCACGACCTCAAAAGCCCAACTCATTCACAAAGAATCAGGAGTGGGGCAGCCCTGAGACCAACCCTGAGCTCAGGCAGCAGCAATCACATTAAATCTTGGCTTATCACCACATTGCAGGACTCCAATCCTCACTAAAACCATCACCATTTCCTCTATGCAAACCAAAAAAAATCCACTATGGAGTCATTGATCCTACCCACTGCCAATTCTTTGGCTACATTTAAAGCAGCAAATCCCACGCAAAGACAAAATAAGCAAATATTGTTCTTGCTCTCAACAAAAACCACACACAGGCGAAACTTTAAACATCTCTGTGAAGAGATTTCCACTTTCTGAAAGCCAGGACGACACAGACAAGGTGTTTAAGGAATTTAGGCACAAATATTTCACTAAAACCAAATGAAAACTGAAGGGTTTGATACAGATAAACAAACAAGAGGTCATTTAGAAACAGAATGCTGCAGGAGGCCTTGGGGCAACACAAATATCCAAAGCCAAACACGGGTAAAAAGCTGAACCTTTGGATTATCTTTGGAACTGACAGGGTAAAAAGATTGGAGAGCTACTTATCCATACCTCATGTGGCTGGCCAGGCCATCCTGAGCGTTTGGAAGTCCGAGGTCCGAGAGGGAATCGGAGCAGACAGACACAGGGGACAAAGACCTCTCCTTCTCCTCCAGCAGGTCAAGTTTCACCAAGGAGCTGGTCTCATCTTCCGAGTTATCCTCTGACACGGAGCCAATGATGAAGCGAGAGTGAGCGTTCATGTCCAGGGCTTTATTGGCTGGGGAGGACTCCTCCATGGCTCCCACAAACTGGGCTCTCAACACTGGAAGGGGCAAAAGAAAGGAAAAAACCCAGACTTGAGGTGAATGCCTGCCCTTGGAGGACAAGGAGGAGGACAAAGCAAGGTTTGCTGGTGGGAAATGCAATGTTAAAAGGTCAGAGCTGAACCCTGAGTCCGGGATCAAAAACAGTTCTGCTCTAAGCATCTACTTCTCTGTTTGCACAAGGACTCTCAGATCCACAAGCTGCAGAACCTCCCACCTTAGACAAAGCTGCAGGAGACACTTAAAGGAAAAAAAAAAAAAAAACACCAAAAAAAGCCCACACATCAGACCCAAAACCTATAGACAAAGGCAGGGAACTCTGAGAATCAGAAATCACAGGATCGGAGAATCCCTGACTGGTTTAGGTTGGAAGGGACCTTAAATCTCATCTCATCCCACCCCCTGCAATGGGCAGGGACACCTTCCACTGGAACAGGTTGCTCCTGCCCTTGGACACTTCCAGGGATGGGTTTGAGCATTCCAGTATCCCAGCAGGGAATTAAAGCACGTTCTTCAAAATTTAAAAAAATAATTGCGACTGAGAAAGAGCCGTGAGAGATGTAGAAAACAAAGGAACACGTCACAGCACAAAGGTGGGATGGGGAATAAACATCTGACACCCCCTGCTCAGCCTGGCTGTGCTGCATTTATATGACAACTACTCCCAGCTGGAAACACCCCGTTAGGAAATGAGGAATGCACTAACCTCTTGTTATCCGTGCAACCTGAGCAGTCAGCCACTTCCAAAACGAACTGGAAAAGAGAAGAATTAAGAAGTAACTGTTAGGGCTATAATGAAGCATATTCCATGTGTGTTTTCCTGTTCATAACATCAAAACCATCCTGTAGAAACCACCACGGACTGGCTCGCTCGCTCCAGGTACAGATTAACCCAGGAGCTGAACCTGCAGTGCCCAAGTCCAGCTGTAGCACCTCCTGCTGCTCCATCCTTCTGGAATCTTCCGATAGACCCGACCGTCCCCGCCGGCAGTTTTGTTTCTAAAAGGAACAACGGGGTTGTGCCAGCACCCTCTCCTCGTACCAAACCTTTTCTGTCAACTCCTGCACCCGATTGCAGCTGAACCCCCAGGAGTAAAGCCCAGTGAGAACCTCATCAGCCCCGCTAGTCGTGGCCACGTCATGCCAAGCACGAGGCTGCAGCACAGTCAGCTCGACGGGAACACCACGGCTCTCGAGCGGCACAAAAACCTGGCCCGTGGTGTCACACAAATGGGATGTGATGGTGCCTCTAATGAGGGCCCAGACAAGCATTTATAGACAGAGCAATCCCTAAGCACCATGCTCCTGCTTTCCATCAGTAACTGAGAATTAAAAACTCATCCAACTGGCTCATGCACTTTTGCCATGAATGTACTTGACTGAATTATTTAGATCAAATCCTGTGTTGACATCACTCCTCCCACAAACTCCAGTTGCCCTGGGGCCACGGGCACTTCATCTGACAGAGGCATCATTAACCATTTTATAACTGAAAAGCCCCAAATACCCGTCCAACATGGACATTAAAAGTAGAAAAAATCCCCTTTTTCGAGGACAGAGATGACAAGAAGGGGAAGCATGACCAGAAAGCTTCCCTGTTCACCTGTGATGTGCAAACTAAACCATGCAGGGAGATTTCTTCACCTGAGGTGCTCAGATAGCACAAATCCAATGTTGTTTGTGCACACGAAGATGCAGACAGTATTTACGTGTATATTTATCCTGGCATCAGATCACTCCTAAAGATTTTCATCCAGACAGATTTACTGTTGGCACAATCACCAGCGCCGAAGAGGCTGGCATGCAGCCAAGCTAACTTCAACCCTGCTTCATTGAAGAAAAACCTTTTCTAATTTAAATAACTAATACATTAATAAGCAAGTTTCAAGGATTTTATTTTTTTTTTTTGGAAGCAGAGGAACAGGAAGCGAAGTGTTTCACTCAAGTATTCCATGAGGAACCATCCACCTAAGGCCACACTCACACAACCTCACTCCAACACCTCGCTTGTCCAACTCAGCTCCAAAAATATGAGTTGTTATCCATGGAACTCCACTCAGATCCATTTCCCAAGGCACTTCCAAGCCCTGGGAGCCCATTCCCTCTGCCAGGAGTTCCGCTGGGGTTGTGCAATCAGCGTTGGGCTGAGCAATGAGCTCGGCTTGTTCTCAGCACGCCAAGAGTCCTCGCTCATATTTAAATTAATTTCAGCATTGTCTGGGGCTAAATTACACAGGGACTTTCTCAGAGATCTCCTCACTGAAGCCTCTGGATTTCAGTGCTGTGAATGGAATGCACGAGGCTGTGCACTGTACATTGGTATATTTTAGATATAGAAATGTAAAGGTCAATTTTATATATATGTAACTATAGAGGTGAATTATACATAAATGTAGAAGTGTATTACAGACACAAAAATACACTTATGTATACAAGTATAGAGGTATATTTTCCATATACAAATACAGAGGTATATTACATATATACAAATAAAGAGGTATGTTATATATATACAAATAAAGGAGTATATCATATATATACAAATAGAGGTGTATATTATATTTGTGCACCTCTGCATATCATATTGGCTCTCTGAGATGCAGCTGCCACAGGTCCATTTTTACACAAGCACCTTGAATTCAGCTAAGCACCAAGACAAATTTGTGTGCCATGAACCACTGCACACATAGTTCGTTTTAATAATAATGCTGAACTAGACCCTAAAACCCAAAATTATGCAGATCCTCAGCTGTGCACAGCCCCTACACTCCCTTCTGCAGGTGCCAACAGCTTGTCAAACAGGTAACTTCTGCAGAGACTGAGAAAAACCTGTCATTTATGGGAAGATGAAGATTGAGAGCTCGATCCTGTGAGGATGTAAGGACAGGTAACAGCACTGAGCCTGCTCCAGTGCAGAAACACCTTTAGGCACAGCTGGATCTACACAGACTGAGCCTTGCTGTGCTCCCTTCTCCCAGGAAATCAGCTCCAGCTCCCAGCTCTGCAGGTATCCAGGCATTTAACACCCCAATCATGTCCGTACTACGAGCCACGAAAACTCTGCAACCCCAACTCCAAAGGTGCTGTGTCTGGTTTTGCCTGAGGTGAAACAAACCCCACGTCACTCCTCCACAGCTCTGCTGTACCATTAGTCACATCTTAGGCTTGACAGTGCAATGCATTTGTAAGAATACCAGACTTTAAAAGTTTTATAACAGCTTCACTTTAAAATCGCTATTAATATTGTAAAATACGCCCAGGCATGAAACTTGGGCAACAACAGCTGGCAATAAAAGTTTCTTATTTTTCTCTAAACCACCCCATCCCGAAGACAAATCCACAACTGAGGTGAACATCAGTATTTCAGTGGGCTCTTTCAAAGAATCAGAGAAACACTTCTACAACATAGATATGGCATATAAAAAGGAAACCAATAAAAATAGTTGGACTCAAATATCTCCTGATTAAAGCCCAGGGAGCTGTGGCCTTGCTGATCAACAAGAAGCACTTTAAAATGACTAAATGGGTCTGTGCTCTCACAACCCTACCTGGAGGAGGAACACAGACAACAATGGAGCGAAAAAGCAAATTAAAACAGAGCTGCTTGTCCAGAGCACAGAACAATCAGCAGCGTGCTCACCTATACCAGGGCTGGGGGGGGAATTCCAGGTCGGGAGAGGGTGAAGTGATGCTCCAGAGGGTCCCCAGCTCCGGACACCCCTCGGTGGCTCCCTGGCCGCGCTGTTTTAACGCCCCCACGCAAGCACTGAGCCCGGCACGGTGCCAGCTCCACCTGAGCCTGCCTCCTGGTTAATCATTGGGCATTGCTTCATTCCCAGCCCAAAACGGCCTCGGCACACACCAAACACCCCGGGAGCTCCTGGAGGAAAGGCTCCTCACTAACTCCTCGTCCACCGTGCGCTGCTGGGGGCGGTTTGGGCTCCACAGGACGAGACAGAGCCAAAGCTGCTGCAGAGTGTCCAGGGTTAGGCAGGATGTTAGGAGAAAAACAACTACCTAGAACTTTTCACCTGTGGACGTAGAATCACAGGATACCTGAGTTGGAAGGGACCCACAGGATCACCCAGTCCAGCTCCTGCACAGACACCCCAAAATCCCACCCTGGGCATCCCTGGCAGTGCTGCCCAAACGCTCCTGGAGCTCTGGCAGCCTCGGGGCCAGGACCATTCCCTGGGAAGCCTGGGCAGTGCCCAGCATCCTTGGGGGAAGAACTGTTTCCTATTATCCAGCCTAAACCTCTATAGAGACCAAAATAAGAGTCTGTATTTACAGCTAGCCCACAGTTTGCTACAACACTCGAGACTGTCTAAATCCCACTGTCTTCGAGAGAATTTGGCATCATTTAGACAGTTTGCTGAATATTTCCTGCCTGCTAAACTGGAACAGACTCCACTCACGCTTCGGATACTTTCTAACACAGTACTTCTTCTCATTTCAAACTTTTTTAAGGAATATTTAAGAGAAGGAAGAGGCAAGAGCAACAATTTGGTTTGCTCTGCCAATTTGCTTTTAAAACTTCACTGGTTTTGAGCATCCCGGGGCCGCTCCCAGCCCCAAACTCTTCCCCAGGACCCTGAAATCCCCCCAGGAATGGCAGAAGGATGAGATGGAGGAGGGATGCCCGGGGCTCCAGCTCCGGGGCTGCAGCCCCCGAGGCTGCTCGGTGCCGGACTCGCCGCCGCCCACGTGTTGTTCCAGGCTGCGGGGGGACCGGCGAAGCCACG
>VZTN01009270.1:481182-508993 GCA_013400515.1 Erpornis zantholeuca
GGCGGGACGGGGGCGCCGCCTGGCGGTGATGGGGAGAGGGGGCGGCCAGGGCTGGAGGGGATTGGGAATGGGAATGGGAATGGGAATGGGAATGGGAATGGGAATGGGAATGGGAATGGGAATGGGCATGGGCATGGGCATGGGATGTGGGAATGGGAATGGGAATGGGAGGTGCCGAGCACCTCCTTGCACAGCAGCTGCTCATAACTCTCGGCTCAGCGCACCCCTTCCCACTGAAGCACTCCCTTTGGGATTGTATCCCCATCATTCCACATCTCCGTGTTTGATTTCTTCCCATACCCAGAGAGCAGACTCTGATCCGTGTGGAATGGGGTCCGAAGGCTGCTGACAGCCCTTTTGCTTCCTGCTCAGGACGTCCTGGGAGGATCACACCTGCAGGAGAGGCGGCTGCAGGGAGAGAATTCCCTTTTGGATGCACTGCTTGGGACAAGGCTCACGCTCCGGGTGCTTAGGCTAGACAAGTTTTACTCCGAGGAGCAAGACCAGCAGCAGGGGGAGGGATGGAGCGCCTGGCCTCCTTCAGTAGTAAGTGCTGTCCAACAATTCAGCTCCCACATCTGGGCATGAAACACCTTGGATGGGCTCAATGGTCTCAGAGGGCTTTTCCAACCCGATCAGTCCTATGATTCCATGACATTTGGGAAGGGTTTGCCACTGTTTAAAGCTGTCAGCAGCCATGGGAGAGGGAGACAGAAAGCCAGAAGGATTTGGTGCACAGAATCACTTATTTGTACAAGTTCTTAAGTGCACAGGGACACAAAAGATTCAGTGGGAGTTTTGTCTTATTTCTCTCTACTTATGATTGAGCTGGTTCAGATCCATTTTCTTGGAAAAAGTCAGAATCACGGAATCCCAGACTGGTTTGGGTTGGAAGGAACCTTAAAAGCCATCCAATTACACCCTTGCCATGGGCAGGGACACCTTCCACTGTCCCAGGCTGCTCCCGGCCACATCCAACCTGGCCTTGGGCTTGTCCAGGGATCCAGGGGCAGCCACAGCTTCTCTGGGCAGCCTGTGCCAGGGCCTCCCCACCCTCCCAGGGAAGGATTCCTTCCCAATATCCAATCTAACCCTGCTTTCTTTGAGTTTGGAGCCGTTACAACCTGAGGATCTATTTTGTTGCACAGTTAAGTTCACTGACAATCCATAGAACAGCAGAACATCCCGAGCAGGACCCACAGGCACCATCAGCTGCTGGGGCTGGGCACAGGTGACTTTAGGGGCTGCCCAAGCAGTGCTGTGCTTGTGTCACAGGACCTTTCCTCCTGTTTTCCCAGATGATCCCTTTGACAAGCCCCCGTGCCGAGGCTGCTCCTCGTACCTGACGGAGCCCTACGTGAAGTGTGCTGAGTGTGGGCCCCCTCCCTTCCTGCTGTGCCTGCAGGTGAGTGCCAGCAGCAGGGCAGAGCCTCTCCTTGCTCTGAGAGCCACCCAAGGCCTGCCTGGTGCACATTAATAACAGCTCTCCCCAACACTCCTGTCTGCTCAGGGACAGGGAGGTGACAAAGGGGGTTTGGAGGGTGAAGGATTGAGGCATGGGCAGGGGGAGAAGGTCTTTGTGCAGCAGCCAGAACACCTCACTCACCTCACCCAGCCTGGGGTGACCCAACGTGCTGCTGCATGTCTGGGGGAAGCATCATTTCTGTCATCCTCTGTGGCTTGGAAAAGAAAATCCCATCCAGAAACAGCCCCACGGATTTTTTCCCTTTCCAAATAGGAAAGGAAAATCTGCAATACTGACAATAATAGGTTGTGACCAGATGCAGGTCTTTAAAAATGATGTATGTGAGCTGGTGCCCGCAGAAAGTACTGCTGGTGTGATTATTAAATGAATAAGTTTGTGTTATTATGATTAAAAATTGGCAGTAACCTCTGAAAGTGAAAGGAGAGCTGAGCCTTGTGCTCAGCTATGTACAAAATACACAAACCCCTGTTTTGCATATTGGGTGTATTTTAAAAGTCAGAAATTTAACTGTTGAAAACAGCTGCAAACCTTTCAACCTGAGAACCAAGACTAAAAGGAAACTTTGTATCCAATACTAATTAAATATTCTCTTCTGGGAAGGATCAACTATAACACCAAACCTTAATATTTAACAAAAATTTTTTGGATTCCCAGGAGTTGTGTCTTGGAGCAAAAGACAGAGCAGAGACAAGGATTTAACCCAATTTTATGGGTTTGCTCAAATTAAATCAGGAAAATGGAATATATCAGGTGGTCAGTTTTGGATACCCCATGTCTTTTCAGGGTAGAAGTAACACACCTCTTATCTTTTGTTCTGCAGTGTTTCACCCGAGGATTTGAATACAAGAAACATCAAAGTGATCACACTTATGAGATAATGGTAAATATTCCTTTTGGATAACACCTACTCAGTCCTCAGCTTCCCAGGAGTGAGACCCTTGCTTACTCATATTACACTGAAAGGTCAAGTGATGCAATTCTTTGATTCAGAGGTTTAAAACTACTAAAAAAAAAGAAAATATCCACCTGGAACAGAATGGAGCAGTGGAGTCATTTCAAGCTGCATCTTTTTACTGTGCCTGGATAGCACAATGCACCTCACTAGGCTTACAGTCCTTTAACCATGTAAATCAACTTCTTTTTCTCTAGGCATGTTTTTTTTTTTCTTTCTCAAAATTAATAATTCTTAAAGTCTCCAGTAATTTTTACTGTGTTTCATAGTGTAACACTGTGGAATTGCAGCTGGGAGACACAGCATGTGCCAGGATTTGCTGTGGTTGATGTGATCCAATGCCCTAAGGAATCCAATAATTATTCAATCAGGTTTTGTCAAATGTTAAAAGTACCAGAATTATCTCCTGTGGTTCAGAACTTCTTTGCTCTTCCTGAGGTGGGTTGGAACAGAGGATCACAGTTTGTTCTGCTTTTTTCTTCTCCAGACATCCGACTTCCCTGTCCTGGATCCCAACTGGACAGCTCAGGAGGAAATGTCTCTCCTGGAAGCTGTGATGGACTGTGGATTTGGGAACTGGTGAGGATTCAGTGGTTCAGCCAATTCCAGTCGATGCTGGGCAGTTTTTCCTCTCTTTTTCCTGGATCTCACTGTTGAATTCATCAGTGCACATTGTTCAGTGACTGATTGTGGGTGAGACACTAATTTAGCAGCTAAACTGGAAAGCTGGAGTATGAGACCCTGTGTTCATGAGTTATGTGTCTTCTCCTTTATTAAAAACAGTTGTGTTAAGGGTACAGAGCCCCAAAATTCACAGAAGCAGAACTGAGAGCTCTTAGGTGCACATTGCTGTCAGAAGACTGAAAACTGGTTAAGAGTTTACCTGGAGTCAGTGAAATGTGTAGAAAGCTCTCAAATAACAACAGTAAATTTCAAGCCTGTGAAAGATGTGGTCCATTGCATCAGCCAGAGGGTTTCCCATAAGAAAACAGTGGGATTGCCCAGTTCATGGGCACCCAAAAAGAGCTCCCTGGCACTGCATCAAACATGTGAGCGTTGGTGCTGAGAGTGTGAGTTCAGGCACCATCACAGGCCTGTGCTCTGCACACAACACAACCAATCTCCTGTCCAAAATTACCTTTTCCCACTGGAGAAATTAAAAAAGCCCCAACATTTGTGTGTTGTTCACATGAAGCCTCCCCCTCTCCCCGCTCCAGGCAGGACGTGGCCAACCAGATGTGCACCAAATCCAAGGAGGAGTGTGAGAAGCACTACATGAAGCACTTCATCAACAACCCCCTGTTTGCATCCACCCTGCTGAACCTGAAGCAGGCAGAGGAGGCTCAGCACAACGAGACTGCCATTCCCTTCCACTGTGAGTATCCCTGCCCTGCACTCCCAGGGAGCTTCCCTGCCACGTCCCTGCTCTGCCAAGGCTGGGATCAGCAGCTCTGGGAAGGACAGGCACCACAGATGCTGTCTGCTTTCATTCCCAGAGGGATAACCTGTTCTGATAACTGGCTTGGAGAATGTCAGGAGCAAGCTTCTCTTCACACTGGATTAATTCCTGGGTGTATCACATAGGCAAGGCTGCCAGTTCCATGGGAAGAGAGAGGGAGCAGCGTGATCTGAAACAAACATCAGGCTCTCAAAAGCAGAAGTTCCTGCACAGCCAGAGGACACAGAAATCACCCCAGCAGGAACCTGGATGTTAGCACCTATTTGATTAAAATCCACCCCAAAGCTCCTTCATGTGTGTCCCTCGGGGTTCTCACCCTGCACAGCAAAGGGAGCTGAGAAGGGATTTCTGCCTTTAAACATTTCCCCTGATCATGTGCACAGTACTATGTACACACTCTGTCCCAGGCCTAACTGCTGGTTTAAATTGTCATAAAATCACTCCTTTCAACTATGCCAACTTCACACCTCTCTCAAAAACTGCCTGTTAAGAAAGTCTGAGCTAAATTGCAGCAAGTTAGCAAATTCTCAGTTTTCCTTGCATTTCACATCTTTAGCATTCCCCCAGTCTGGCAGCTGTTCATTCCAGAGCTCCCCAGCCTCTCTGGGTGAGGCAGTGCTGGGTGTCTGGAGCTTTACATTTCCCAGGAAAGTGGTTGGAGCTAGACAGCAGGAACTGGGCAATTTTGGTTCTGTCCCTGGCTGTTACTGATTTTTTTATGTGCCCTGGGCCAAGACAAACTCTCTGTGCCTCAGCCTGCTTTATCTGTGCCGTGGGACACACAGCACAAGTGCATTGTGAGCCTTTTATTGTCTGTAAAACACTGAGCTCCTCAGCTGGGAAGTGCTGTAAAAATGGGGAGTTCTCTGGCTTTAATTGCAGCTCTGTCAATGGCCCCCAGAAGAAGGCAGATTTAACACTCCTGTTGCTATTAACTAAAAGAACCTGCACGCTGAGCCCCAGGGAGCTGCAGAGGTTTAGAGGTGGATGCTGAGCTCCAAAATGTAAAGTTTACATTTTATTACCTGTTTATTACCTTGAATTCATGTTTGACTCTTGAGAATATGCAGAAGATTTCAGATTGCTGCATTTTTCTCTGGATGAGCTCTCTTTTCTGCCTATAACACTGCATAAAAGCCCAATCAGGGTATTTTTCTTCACCTAATTATTCCCACTTTTCTTGCAAAATAAACACTTACTTACAGATCCTTAAGGAAAGATCCCAAGCCCTACTCAACAACTGAAAACCTTTGTTTTTGTCAGCTGCTGACGATCCCCCACGGCCCACCTTTGATTCCTTGCTCTCCAGGGACATGGCTGGGTACATGCCAGCCAGAGCTGACTTCGTTGAGGTAAGAATGACTCTCCTCCCATTATTTTAAATCTGCTGCTGGGTGCAAGCTCAGCACCCAGACCCTGTTTGCCCCTGCCTGTCTTTGCTCTTCATTTAAAGGAGGGCACAGGAGCGAGGGATGCTCTTAGTTCTGTGGTTTAATTTAAGGTTATCCTGCGAGGAGCAGGGAGTTGGACTCTGATCCTTATATTCCGTGATTAAAGCTCCGGATTAATTAAGGGTTCGATGACAGAGGTGGCGCTGGTGGCCCGCAGAGCCGGGAGAGGCAGCAGAGAGGCAGCAGAGAGGCTGCAGGACGTGCTGCTGCCACCAGATGTCCAGCCAGGGGTGGCCCTGCCGGCCGGGATGGGTGTTGGATGCTCGGCCCAAGGATCAGCTCCAGCCCCATCACCTGCCCGAGGGAAGCACACACAGCTCTGCTCCAGACATCTCTTGGAAGGCCTGCATCCATTTCCATGCTTTTGGCTGGGGTTCCTGCCCCGTGCATGGAGCAATGAGTTCAGCCATGCAGGGGCTTGTGTTTGTACCTCTGAGCAGAATCAGCACAGGGGACACCCCCAGAATCACACCTCGTGCCTGGGCAAGGCTCTCACCCACTCTTGGGGGTGTCCTGAGCCGGACCAGGGGTTGGACTTGGTGATCCTTGTGATCCTTAGTGATCCTCTTCCAACTCAGGACATTCTGTGACTCTAATTTCCATCACAGTCAGGGAGTCATTACCTGATTAATTCCCACTGTCCTGTCACAACATCCTGCTGCAGTTGCAGCCATGGGGGTGCACTGACACGTTCCCCAGGTGGAGCTCCCCCGTGGGGTTTGTTGCTCAAGGACAGAACCCTGTACCCTGTGTATGAGAAAATATCTCTCCTCCCAGCCCTTCTGCATGTTCTGAAACCTGAGGCCAATATTTTAGTGCTCGTTAGTGACAATGTATTAATCACCTCTGAACAGGAGTTTGACAACTATGCTGAGTGGGATTTGAGAGATATTGATTTTGTAGAAGATGATTCAGACATTTTGCATGGTAAGTGCCATATTTTTGTACCCAGTCTGAAAACTGTTTCACATGCCTGTGCAGCTCTTCATTGGGTCCCTTTTTCCACACACTTCAAAAGTGAACTTACACTTTTAATGTATGGGGTGTAATGTTTGGGGTTTTAATGTATTAAATGTATCAGGGTAGGTATTAATGCAGGCAGCAAGGAGGTGTGTAGTTTAAGACTGTGTGAAACACATTAAATGTTGGACTCTTGAAGCAGTGTGATTTTCATGTGTTCAGCATGAACATGAACTCGTGAACATGTTGTCATGAGTTAGAGTAGCACCACTGTGTGTGACAACTTCCTTTTTAATGTGAAGAGGATGATTGTGTGAGCCCAGTTCCTGCTCTGAGTTTCTGTGAGCGTGGCTGCCTTAATGATATGAAATAGCAGGAATTACTAAAGTGACATTTTAATCCATAGAGGGGAAAAGATCCTGCTTTCCCCCACGTTTGTAAGTACACACAGGGTTTAAAAGTCCTGTGTTTATGCCTCAGAATTCTGCCATCTGTGTCAGGCAGTTCTGAGCTAAAGCCTTTTGCATCCCTTGGAGACAGACAAATCCTGTTACGTACAGACAGTCTTGGCAGAGTTAAAAAAACCAGTTTGAAGTTGAGCAGTGTACGCAGGAGCTTTAGGAATGCAAACTCCCCTGGCTCAGGAAGGTTATGAGAGTCGTATGTCAGTCTCTCCCCTCTCAGCAGTTATTGAGAGGGGGTCTGGCTTGAGGCCATGGCAGGGATTCCTCGTGCCAGCTCTCTGCTGTTTCTTCCTATTCTTGGTCCTGGTGAACTGAAAAAGCAAAATAATCTCCTATTTGTGCACATTAATTGATAGATTCACGTTGGACCCACCAGGTTTTGCAGTGCTCCCCTCACACCTGCCTTCCTCCCAGGCACAGCTCAGCCATTTGAGGTCTCTTCTGCCAGGGGCCCATCCTCCAGGAGCTCTGCTAACTCCTGCTGGAGCTGGATCTGCTTGTACTCCTGCACATCCTGCAACAGGGACTTCCACAATCGAATTAGGAGTTCACAATTTAATTATGTGTTGTGTGAAAAAATACTTCCCCCCCGTCTGTCCAATCTTTTGCCTGATAATTTCATTGGATGTTCCCTAGTCCATCCTTCAGTTGTCTTCAGCGTTGGGGAAGGGATGTTTGCTCTGTGCAAACTCTTTGGCAGAGGTTGTGGAGCGTGACCAGCTGCATTTTGGATCTCTTAGCCCAGGAACTCTGGCATCTGCCTTCCCCCAGCTGTCCCAGATCTGCCCACATGAGAGAGAAAGCCTCACAAAAATGAAGTCCCAGGGTCCAGCCAGCTGTGTCCCTTTCACATGAGGCATCTTGGGGAGAGGAAGAATTCTTTGCTAGAAAATCTGGAATGAGATCTTTCCCTTCTGTGATTTAATACAAAACACGGAAGGAGCCACATCCTCCCTGTCCTGCAGTTTTGGAGGGCTCAGCTGCCAGCTTTGCTCGAGAGAATTTTGCAAGCAGGGTGCAGAAAATGGCTCAACACGTGGCTCTGAGAGCAGGGCTGGCGTAAGGAGCCTGTGTACTTTGTAGCTGACAGGCAGAGAGAGTTGTGAGGCAACCTGGGTGTAAAGGTGAAGATGTAACCAGGGGGTTTCACACAGTTTATAGCCCACAGAAACCCAAACAGGGCCTCACAGCAGGGATTAAGGCTCAGGTTGGGAAAAAAAACCTCTCCGATTGTTTTCCTGCCACACATTAAACCTCGCTGGGTTCAAGATTAATTTTTGAAAACTTCTTTGATATTGCTTTTTCTGCAAGTCACTCAGGCTGGGCCTGGGGAACAGCCCAGCCAGTAGAATTTCTGTGGGCTCTCCTTTCTTTCTCTGGGTGCACCAGTCACAGATCAGTGCTGCAGTGTCGAGGCTCCACATCCCACGGGAATATCTGTGCTTCCATTGGAGTGGAATTCCCCCTCCTTCCCCTTCTCCCACGTTTGCTTTCTGTAATATTTCGTAAAAATTATTTTTAACAAGTTCTAGCTATGAGCTGCTTGACCTCTGTTTTCTGATTTATTACATCTTTTATATGACATACGTATTTATAGATTTATCTCATATATTTTCCCTGTGTCACTCTAAACAAGTTCTTGGTATTCCCACAAGAAAATTCTATTTAATATAAGGTGGAAAGGCTCCCAGGCAGCTTTTATGAGGAATACAGAACCTATACCTGCTGCCTCACCAGCTCTTCCCACCCCACAGGAGGTCACAGACATCACTCAGTCACTTCTTGGTATTAGTGAGGTGGCAAAAATTGTCTGAAATCTCTCATGTTTCAATTAAATTCTGGAATTGTTCCCTTTTGTTCAGTGCTGGCAGTACAGTAAGGGCATGCAAATATATATTGCAGTTACACAAAAACATAATGGACAGATCAAAAGCACCAAGCAGTTACAACCCTAATTCAGCCCACAGTGCTTGAATATTTCATGAACTACAAGTTTTCATCAGGCTGAATTAGAACGTTGGTAATTTATCTTTTTCCCAGCTTTTTTTCCCCCCCTTCTCATGTAAATGATTTTCACTTCTAACATTGCAAAGTAATTGCTGAAACCACAGATTTAGAAGTGAGTGGAAATAGGCTGCAACTGGCAGGGAAATTTGATTTTAAGCTGTGTCCTTCTCGACAGAACACGGTGTTTATTCTCCTGTGGAAGTTCCTGCCATGCTCCAAAGGCAGATAACTGTTTGCCATGGGTCCTGCTGTCCTCCAGGCTGGCTGGGTTTGGCCTGCAGCCCTCCAGTTTGTCCCCAGCCCAGCACACCCTGGTCACACAGGCTGTTTACTGGGATTAGTTTGCATTCTTCCCATTATCTGGGCCCCGCTCGCCAAGGCAGGTTCACTGCCATGAAACAAAGCTCTCACTCATTAGCGTTCAACAAAGTTTTCTGCAGGCCAAATGAGGCTGAAGAGGAATGAAAAGCAAAGAAACTGTTTTGGATGCACTCTGGAGAAACCAAAATATTTGGGTTTTTCTTTCTTTGGGGGGTGGAGGAAGGAGCCTTGAATTGCTGCCTATCAGTGGGTCCTTCACAGCTGCACTGAGCATGGCAAGGAGCCTTACTGATGCCTGAAATGGGTACCTAGAAACAGAGAGCAGACAGGGATAAAGGAATAAAGGAGGGATTGATTGGAAAGGCCTTCAGAGGTACACTCTGGGCTCCAGAGGCTCCTGCCTCAGTGCATCCCAACATGGACAAGGACAGCTCCCGAGTTCTTCCCACTTGGATCTCAGCATCAATTCCCCAAGCAGAAGCCAGGCAAGGATGGAAGTTGCCCAAGCTTGCCCCCCTGTCCCCAAGATTGTGGTTTGCCGTTGTTGGTCTGGGTGTCCTTGGAGAGCAAACTATTATATATAACTACTAGAGAGGCTTTGTTATGTCTATCTTAGCATGAGAGAACAGCACTTAACGAGCTCCAGGGAACTTCAGAGTTACACTGGGCAGTGCAGGATTTGAAAAATATAAAAGATAACACCTAAGGCATCATTATCAGTGCCCAGAGTGGGCACCCTGAGCACGGGGTCAGCTCGGATTATCTCACATTCCCAGGACAAACAGCTGCCTGCCTGCTGGAGCCCACGGGGAGAAGCCCAGCAGATCATTCTCATTCCCCCAGCATCTCCTCCCTCATTTCCATGCAGTGTGTAACAGTGTAGTAGTCGGAGTTATTCATGCATTCCGGATTTGGTAATCGCCTGGTCCTGTGTGAATATATCTATTAAAAATAAAAGCCCCTCCAAAAGGGCATGTGGCAGCAAATGCTAATTCCACTGGAAGCAGAAGCTCCATTTTTTCCCTTCATTTGTTCCTTCCTCTCCCCAGCTGATCATCATTTCTTTAGAATATTGTGCACTCAGGTGAAAGCATCAAAACTCCACGGTTAGAGGTGCATAATTACTTGTGATATTTATAGAGGTTCTCCAGTGCAGTTTCTGCATGTACTTATTAAGTTCTGCCCACACAAACCCCAGAAAATAACAAGTTGGCTGAGCTTGCAGAGGGTTTCAAAACTACAAAAATATTTTCCATAAATTGGCACCAATTCCAACCCTTCCTAATGGATTTCATTCATGTTTAGCTTGCTACATTCCCAATTTCTCATCCCCACATTTTAGCACAAAGGAGAATTTGCTATCTCTTGTTTTTAAATTAGGAAACTTAAATACCTCTCTATGAAAATATCCAATGATGCTGGAAAATGCAAAAAATTTGGAAAAATAGGTAGGAATATTGCAGCACCCTCTCCTATCTCCTACAGAATCCTTTACTCTTAGATTAACATCACATCAGTTGGGGACAAACTGAAGGGGTTTTTGCCTGGGATGAAGCTCCTGAGCGAATCCCCACAGCCTTTGGGTTCAGCTGTCCCTGTTTGTATGAAATTTGATTACCCAGAGGGATACAGGGATGAATTTCCCAGAGGCTGGGGGCTTCCTGGTGTTTACACCTACATGCATATTTAAAAGAGACATTAATTGAATTATTAATTATTAATCCGAGAGTGCAATCGATAGACTGCCACTATCGGTTTTGCTCTTTCTGTGTGACTACAGGGAGAAATGGATCCTGGGTTCTGTCCCCTGTGGGCCACTCCAGTTCCCCTTTTTCCAAGACCTGCTTGTTGTGTCCCAACCTCTAAACCACTGCCAAGCCTTGAGCCTTTTCCTTCTGAGAGCACTTGGGAATGATTAACGTAAAGTTAGAAAAACCCCACTAAATCAGCCACCTCTACACTCATTAATGACCTAGAATTTGTGTGTTACCTAACAGAGCGAGGGAAGGGAAGGTGAGAGGTGTCTTTTTATCTCGTCTCTCAAGAATTTACCCCCAAAAAAAGTTCATTAAGCTAATGGCTGCAGGAGAAGGGAGCTGCAGGCTCTGTGAGAAGCTCAGCCAGGCTGCACACAGGTTTGATTTTGGGAAGGATGTGATTTCTAATGAGCATGGCTTTTTCCTGGGCTTCTTCACACTGTCCTGAACTACTCTTTGTTCTCCTGGCAGACAGATAAGTTTTGGAAGTTAACAAGCTGGAATCTTCCAGATGTTTTTAAGAACTGTAGCAAAGGCTACTTTGAATCCTCACAGTTCAGAACTTCCTCTGGTTTTTGGAGTTCCTTGTTCTGTGCAAAGAAGCCTTTGCCCAAAGATGATACCTCAGCTCCTTAAATCCTTTCTCAGGAGAAGGAATGCTTGGTAATTGCATGTATGAAGGAACAAATAAGTGCTGATAGCAAAACAGTCCCAAGAAGGAAGAGGAGAGGAGTTCTCAGGCTCTGCCCGGGTTCATGTTTACAAGAGTGTGTTTACAGTGATGAATTTGGCAGGAGTAAGCAAAAGAAACCTTCCCCAGGTAGCAAACACTGCAGCTTTGCCTCTAATGAGTTGATGCCCCTGTAAAATTGCCTCAGGATTTTTAAACCAGCAAAGCAGTGACCATTTCAGGCCAACATGAACATAAAAGCTTGAAATTCAGCCTCCTGCAGTGATTGCTTATGAATTCTTTAATCTTTTTCTTTTGCAGCCCTGAAGATTGCAGTTGTAGATATCTACCACTCCCGGTTAAAGGAAAGACAGAGATGGAAAAAGTGAGTTTTGAAGCAGTAACTGTGTTCTTTCCTTCCCTGTGCAATGAGGATGGATTACACATCATTAATTTCCTACTTCAGGGAAAAAAAAAATCCTGCCAGACTGTGACCGATTGCTGGACCCCCAGTTTTTCCCCAGAAATATTTGCATCATTATTTGTAATTCCTAGTGATCCCTAAGTTAGTTTTCCACACTGAGCATAACTCTATTGCTGACGTGGGGTTGAATAATTTATTCAGCTCATTTGACAGTGTTCTGGAATGACTCAATCTATTAATTAAATTAAGTTTTATTATAACTTTGAAATACTTCATTCAATATTTAAAATTATGTCTTGCTGGATTACTCCCTGCTGGAAGAATTAGTGATTTGAAGTGAGGCAGCTCCAGCCCTTCTCATAAAACTCCCCAGCTCTGCTGAATGACAGGAAGGATTGACCTGGTTCTTTATAATTCATAAATAAAAAGTGTTTATGTGGTGTAATTGCCATGATGATCAATCTTGTCATACTGAAGGAAAGGTGCCACAGGGCTCTTCATAACTCTTGTGGCTACATCAGTGTCAGGTTTTGTGAAGTTTCTACAGCAGGATGGGACAAAAGTCTGGAAAACAACCCAAAAGTGCTGATGTCACTCTCAGGAAGGTGACTCTGCATGGGACAGGAAGGTTTTGTACACAGCAGAGGAAAGGAAATGGATTTTATAGAGCAAGTTCTGACTGACCTTGCCAGCCCAGCTCTGTGGTATGTTATTTGCCAGAGTGGAGTCACCACAGAGCAGTGAGCACGTGGCACTGCTCGAGCTGGTGACAGAGGTGGCAGGCACCTACTTTTCCCTCTGCTCCTTCCCCTGCTCCCATCAGGAGCACTTCAAACCCAGAGTTAGCTCCATCATCTCTTTAAAATCCAAGCTGCCATGGAAAAATGTCTTTCTCCTCTTCCCAGTGGTGGCATTTACAGCCCAGCCCTACCCTGTGCTTTAGCAGAGGGATGTTTGTCTGTCTGAAGCTGGAAATCATGTTCATGAGACATTCATTACCTCTGATTTTGGAAGGACAAGTTATATAAGATGCTGTAGATGTGAAATCTGTCCCTAAAGAAGCAATTTCCAACCTTTAAAGTGATTGCAGCTCCCTTTGTGCTCAGGGCTAATGCACAGCCCTGTCCAAAATGTACCCTGATTAAAGACACTCCATCATGTTTCCATTCCAGCCAGCCCAGGGCTTATGGAAATTTCACTCATGTTTAGTTTTAGACCCCTCTGATGGTTTAAATCAAAGTTTCTTCTGAAGCCTTTGTGTTTGTGAGGCAATGGAGGAGTAATGGCCTTTATTAATATAATTTTCTTTCATTTCCAGAATTATAAGAGATCATGGCCTGATCAACCTCAGAAAATTTCAGAGTGAGTATCAGGTGTAACTGCTTCACTTCAAAGTGGCAAAACTTCACACATTCACCATTTCCAGGTCACCAGTGTGGTTTGTTCATACTGGAACACATTCAGGTGTTCTAAATTCCAGCAGATTTCCTGCCCCAACTCTTTCCAGCCGTCTGGTTCTAACTACTCCCAGCTCAGCGTTTGAGTTGTTGCCTCAAAATTGCCCTTCAGAAGCATTTTTGGCTCTGCTGAGTGGGGACAAAGGGGGAAGGTGAAATCCAGGCCTTTTAAGTGCACCTCACTCTCGTGAGAAATGACCAAACAACGTTTAAATACCACCCTTGGTGCTTTAAGCATTTGCAGGGCTGTAACTTTGGTTGCTTTTTTACTCAGCAATGTGTGCCTGTGGCACCAAAACATCCAAGAATGCCCAAAGGTGGATTTTTAGGCAGCCCCGAGGTTGGCGCTCACGGCAGCCCCCACAGAGGCGTTTTCTCCTGGCAGCAGCAAGGGCAATGAGTGGCACTTTTCCCCCCTGTAGTTCTGGAGAGGCGCTACCCCAAGGAGGTGCAGGAGCTGTACGAGACCATGAGGAGGTTTGCCCGGATCCTGGGCCCCGTGGAGCACGACAAGTTCATCGAGAGCCACGCGCGTGAGTGCGGCACGGCTGGGCGGCCCACGGGGAGGGCTTGCACCAGCTGCTCCCTAAATATATCCCTCTCCTGCAGGGCAGGAGGTGGTTTCTTCTCCTCCTCGCCCATCTAACTACCTCAGGAAAACAAATACATTTGTGGTTTGATACGTTGAATGAGCAGCGAGTGGGTTTTTTCCACTAAGCTGTGTCCGAGCTCTTTGTTTGAGTTCGCAGTTGGCTGAACATGCTGGTCACGTGTTAGAGGTAATACTTTTTTATCTAAAGACCACTGTTTATTTACTGGGACTCTGTATCAGGGGAAGAATAAAATCCCTCTATTATGTCTGTGCGGAGAGATTGGGAGCTGGCAGCAAACCGAATTCTTTGAAAGACACACGTTAAACTATTATATGTCACATAATTATATATAGTGCAGTGGTCATTATGTCCTAACCTTAGGGGAGAGGCATTGTTCCATCCCTGAATCATCCCATAACCTGCATTTAGGCAGATTCCAGTCCGAGTCACCACATCCTGCTTCGTTCTGTGACTTCAACTGGGAGAACTGTTGCTCATTAGAAAGAACAAAGCATTTACACAGTTGTGCCCATGTTTTCAGGACACTCTGTGTGAAATACCAAAAGCATGACCCTGCAAAAGCATGAGTCCTACATGGGACCTGGTTTTGTTGTTGTAGTGGCAGCAGATCCTCAGGTGAACCTGACAGTCAGGTACAAGGCACTCCACAGATCTCCTGAGCAGCAGCAGGAAACAAATTCCCAAGGAAACTTGCTCCCTGTAAAACTGAGCAGTGCTGGAAGGCAGCTGATGAAAGCAGCAGACAGGAAATATCTCTGAGCAAAAGAAACATTTAATAATTTCATCTTACTGACTGCAGGGAAAGAATTGTCTGCAAGGAAAAATTTTGGAAGGTCCAGTTAGGAAAATCTTAGTTCCAAGAGAATATTGGATGTCGAAGGAGCCAGGCTGGAGTAGTTCATCAAACCTATTGAAATGCCTTCCAGAAATCCCACATTATTGTTATTTGCCTTGTCCAGGGTATGGCAAAGCATGAAGAGAAAATGCCTTTTCTGAGCACACAAATGCTGGAAACCAACTGAAATCTATGACCAAGGAGCTTTGAGACACAGAGAGTTTGGGATCTTGTGGAGGGAGGTTAACCCTGGCTGTGGTTTGTGTGTTCAGAGCTGACCTGTGCAGGCAGAGCTGCATTCCCAGTCCACCCCACTGAGCCACTTTTGCTTTTTGGTTTTTCCCTCCTGCCAACCGATGGGGTCCAACAGTGGAATTTGAGCTGCGCAGGGAAATAAAGAGACTCCAGGAATACAGAGCAGCAGGAATCACCAATTTCTGCAGTAAGTACCTGATGCATTATTCAGCCCATTCCCATCCATCAAGGAAGGGAAGGATGATTTTACAACATTCAGGATATGTTGAATAAAAAGACACTTAGTTCTGAGAGGCATTTGCCTGGCTCTGGAGCTGAGCAAGGCTTCAGCAATGATGCACAGTCCAGCTGGGCTGGTTTAGAGCTGATTCAAGCCATCAGCTTGGAGATCACAGTGTCTAACACAGCTCTGCTCTGGGCACCACTTTGCAAAAGCTTCATTAAAAAAATATTTATGTCAGGGCACAGTGGTCTCAGGGCTTCATCTCAGGACACTTTCTCACTTGTCAACACTCGCTGGAGAGAGGCCTAAGACCTCCACATCAATGAAATGGCCTGTTTTATCCTGGAATTAGCCTTTTTTGTTCATTTTTGGCCTAAAATTAACAGGAGGGAAGGGTGCAGGGTGGAATCCAATCCCTTCTGCTGCCAAGTAGTCATCACGAGGGAGAACAGCAGAGTAGAGGTACTTCCCAATATTTCCTGAAGCGGGGAAAAGCCAATCTGGACTTTGTGTGTGCCAGAGGTGCTGAGGGCAGGGTGTGTGTGTGCCACAGGTGCTGAGGGCAGGGTGTGTGTGTGTGCCACAGGTGCCAGGACCTACGACCACCTGAAGAAGAGCCGGGACGAGGAGCGGCTGAAGCGCACGATGCTCTCGGAGGTGCTGCAGTACATCCAGGACAGCAGCGCCTGCCAGCAGTGGCTCAGCCGCCAGGCAGACATGTAAGCACTGCCACGGGGTGTCCAGGGAACCTGCCCCATCCCTGGGAGCATCCATGGAGAGCTTGGATGGGGTTTGGAGCAACCTTCTCCAGTGGAAGGTGTCCCTGCCCACGGGACACGATGAGCTTTAAGGTCCTTTCCAACCCAAACCTTCTTGGCATTCTGTGGTTTGGTTTGCATCAAACACATTTTTCCTGCCTGATGGTAACAAATTCATTCCCAATTTGTTAAAGTAGGAACAGCCTGCAAAATTCAGAAGGGCAGAAAAGATGAGTGCAGGCAAAGGAAGGGACTCCAACCCCTCAGTTTTATGTCTCAGGAGCTGAACTGCTGTTCCTAAAGTCAAGGAGGGAAATGAGCTCTTTATGGATATTAATGAGGGCACAGCTGACGCCTGAAATATTTCAGATGATTTTAGATGTAGCAGCATTATTAATGTGTCATCACCCTGCATGAGCCCTTGGATTTAAGGAGCAACGTAAAGGAAGTGCCCCATGTGTGCAGGACATGGCTTGGAATTTCCCCACTCAGTCTCCACTGTGTTTTTAATTGTGTCTCCCTCCACATTTCTTTGTCGGGTTTTTTAACAGGTTTCAGACATATTCTTCAATGTGGGAACACTAAATATTTATAAATCCTGTTGGCTCCTAGTTGGGGCTTGGGTTATGCAAGTTGAATTGTATAATTATTACAAGTAGTGGAAGAAGCACTTTCAGGGCCAACACATGCAGTTATTCTTAAAAAACATGAAGGCAATTTGAAAATCTCCTTTCTTTTCAGTGATTCTGGCCTGACTCCCACGGTACCAGTTCCTTCAACTACAGGTAAGTGTTATATGATGTATGCTAAAAACCCAGTAATGTCTTTCTGACAGCCTTTTTCTGACTATTTCTTGAGTGCCAGAGTGTCAGTCCTCAAGCCTCATGGTTAAACACTGCTTAAGTCAACACTTCCTCAATCTGCAAGTCATTCCACTCACATATCCTGCAGGACTTTTTGCTGAATTTCTAGACTTTTCTGACTAGAGGTCAACACCCATCCTAAAGCTACATTAGCAAGGCAGGAAGCAAAAGAATTTTCACATTCTCTAAGCACAAATTAGGGTTTTTTCCACCAACAGGATCCCATCTTCTTTCAGTGCCCAGTAAGGACAGATTGAAGGGTCAGTCAAGGTCCCCGTGAACAAGACTTAAATAAATTCCTATCCCATTTGTTGAGGTCATGGGGTGACCAAGACTGGGATAAAGTTTTACTACAAGGTTGTTAAATGTGCCAGGGAAAATGGCTTTGGCCCTGTCCCTACACCCATTTTTTTTTATGTGGATGCTGTTAAACCACTTGAATCAAACCTCTCAGAGGTGGACACTGGGTCTGTCAGGTCTTCCTCATCTCTTCCAGGAGCCTCGGAAATTTGGGTCAGAATACCAAGCAGTGAGTCAGAGCACTACAGACTGTTCTAAAACTCTTTGGTGCTTGCTAAGATCTGGTATTTTGGAGAAAAAACACAGCTGTGTGTATCTCAGGGCATCAGAGCCCGTGAAGGGAGGACAGTGTCCTCCAGCTGACGCTCTGGATGAGGGATGAACTTCCTTTTTTATCAAGGATCCAGTGTCCCACGAAGGGGAAGAGCCTGGGAGCACAGGGATTGTGTTGCCTGTGGAGCTGTGATAGCACACAGTGTTTACAAGCAGCATCACATGTGGAACAAAACCCAAACAAAATACCATAGAGCTGCTAATTAAGCAAACATCCTGCCCAGGGAACGGCGGATGCTGGGGAAGAGCTGCCACGTGGCTCTAATTAAAGGCTGCATCACTCTGAATATACAAGAGGGCAAATTAATGCTTCACTTCTAGATTCTAAGCTCTTGACTTTGCAGCCTTCATATGTTTTCTTTAATGGAGTTTGCCTGTGTGTGTGTGTGTGCTATTTTCCGGGTTTATAAAAAAACCGAATTGTCGTGTCTCATCCTGGCACAGTCGCCCCATGCCATAGGAAGAGGGAGCAGTGCTGGGAGATAACTTCCTTTACACCTCCCACAGGCTCACACTCCAGCTCCTCTCCAGTCCCTCAGCTCTCTCTGCTCAGGCTCCTCACACCCAGCCAGATCCCGTCTGTTCCTGCAGATGCCCAGGAGACAGAGAGACTTCCCAGTGCCAGGGGCAGGACCTGGGCAGGGCAGGGTCTGGAGGAGCTGCTAGCAGTCCTTGGGAAAACACAATGGCACATTTCCCAAGGCCTCATCACTTTGCCAAATTTGGGAAGTTATCCTAGGACAGAGACCTCTCTCTAACAGTGCTAAATATACAACCCACAGCGTAGGGGTGGGAGACTTTTTCCAGTGTGAATAAATAACCCAAACTTTGTCCTGAGCTCTGCAAGTTACAAAATAAATACTATTAGAAATAAAAGCCAAACCTGCATGCAGACAGCCCTTGTGAAAGTTTAGGCTGTGCCAGGTAAGGTCCAGCAAAGTTACAAACAATAGTGAAAGTGAGAAATATCAGATGACCTTGTGATAAATGCTCCTTTCAGAACTGTTTATCATAACAGACAAAAAATAAATCCCCAAACTGCATTTGCCTTGCAAAACCTGCATCATTTGAAGAAAACTCTGCCTCATGAAGTTGTCAGTAATGCCAGAGAGAAATTGGCTGCTTAATCACACCAATAAATAGTCTGAGCATCCTTACAAGGTGCTGGTTTCAGCACACCTGGCACACCCTCCCTGGAGCTGGGATAGTCAGGAGGCTCAGCCCAGCTGAGCCATGCCCAGTGCCAGTCTGACACAAAGCTTTTGTCTTGCAGTTCCTCCCAAAAACCATCAGCTCACGAGTCTCACGCAACATTCACAGAGCTTAAAATTGCAAAACCAAACCTTTTGTCACATCAGCAGAGCTTTGTGCTAAGCCCTAAATAACCCTGTCTGTAAACACTTGGCTCAAACTGGGTTGAATTTCCTCCCTAGCACACCCCAGGAACCTCCAAACTGCTCCGGTTCTCCAGCGTTTCCTTTCTCGTCCCACAGGCAGACGGAGTGCCCCACCACTGAACCTCACAGGCCTGCCAGGCACGGAGAAACTCAACGAGAAGGAGAAGGAGGTGAGGAAAGGATGGAAAGATCATCTCTAGAAACTGTGTCTCGGCAGCGCAGGGCTGCCCACACCATGTCTGGGGAGCTGTGAATATCACCTCGCTTACAGGCCCTCACTACTCTTCCTTTCTCACAAAAATCATTCAGGTTTTCCAGTTGGCTTCTTAATTTTCTGTGCTACACATAGAGCACAAAGTGGCTGATTTAGCAAAGAAAGGAGAGAGCACCAGGCTGTTATTTGGTGCTGTTGCAGCATCCATCTCCCTGCCTGCACTGTGAGGCTGGGCTGAGCAGAGGGGTTCATTTTTCTTAATGAACACGGATTGTTTTTCAGCCCAGTGCAGGCCTGTCCTCTAACTCAGTGTAAAATTATTGAAATAAGAAATTATTTTTTAACAGAAGTCCTGGTGTGTCCTTAGACTGCCCAAGGCAGGTTGCAGTGCCCATGAAGCACAGCTGGATCTCAGCCTCCCCTCTCCGTGTGTTTCCTTTGGCTGGAGCTGGCAGCATTGGGAATCAGCTCATGGCTCCTTGTGGAACTGGCATTTCTGGCTCCTTTCGGCACAGGAATAGTGGTGGCAGGGCATCAGTGTGTGTGGAATCTGATTTCCTGGTCAGCTGAGACAGAAAGTCTGAGGTCTGAGGAATTCTGCAATTTCCTATCCGTGAGGAATGAGCATGAAGCATTTCCTTATTAAAGGGAGGAGACAGACAGTTTCTCCAGCGGGAGCAAGGCCGTGCTCCTGGAAGGCAGCTGGTATTTGGGAGCTAAACAGGAGCTGTGCAGCCAAACAGCTCAGGGGCTGTGGAAAGCCATTCCTCACCGAACTTCCAAACACGGAATGCCTTCCCTGCTCAGCTTCCATGCCAGACTTCCAGAGGGGGCCGGCGGAGCTGCTTTTGTAGGAGGTATTAAAGCCTGAGTCTGCAGGGGATTAGCAGCCAGATGCCCTCCCTGGCTCCTGGCCAGCGAACTGAATTGCTGCTTCCAAGTCTGCCATGTGTGCTTCCCGGGCTTTGGAAGGAGCAACGCCCACACAGGACACACTCAGAGCTGTGCTCCTGCGAGCCCAGGGCTTGCTATCACCCTCTTCCTTTATTTTTCCATCAGGAATGTTTTTGAATGCAGCAGCCAGCAGGCTCCTCCCCTCCCTACCTGTGGATCCAAACAGCTCGTCATGGCATTCCCGTGTGCCTCCCCTGTGTAAAGAAACACTGGAAGTGTTCTCAGAAAAATATTCCCCGTGTTCCTCCCCCAGCAGGGCTCTGGGAAGGGAAGAACATGACAAGTGTTGGTGTTTATTAACTTCACCTTTTGTCTTGCAGCTCTGTCAGATGGTGAGGCTGGTCCCTGGAGCCTATTTGGAATATAAAGCTGCTTTAGTGAACGAGTGCAACAAACAGGGAGGCCTGAGACTGGCGCAGGCTCGAGCCCTCATCAAGATCGATGTGAACAAAACCAGGAAAATCTATGACTTCCTGATCAGAGAAGGGTACATCACAAAGGCCTGAGGACAGGCAGCAGTTCTTGGCTGGAGCAGGCAGATGTGGAGAAGCTTTGAAGTCGCTTTGACAGCACTGAAAGATTTTACCAGTGTTGAATGAAGGACATTTCCTTTTGTTTAAAACCTTTCGGGGCTTTTTTTTTTTTTTTTTTTTGTAAAAACAAGTAGGGAGCTTTGTTAAATTGTATGAATGCTGACATTTGTCTGGGTTCCTTTTGACTCTGCTGTTGTCAGAATTGCGCTGCCTCGGAGCGCTGGGAAGGATCACATGCCTCATAAGCTAATCTTAAACGTGAATGGGCATTCATTCCTCACACCTCCTGTGACTACAGAGAGGATCACGGTACTTTTATGCTGACGGTGACACAGAATAAGGACAGAGTCACACTTTGTGCAGTACAGGGTATAGAAATGCAGTCCCTCCCTCCTTGTGTTCCTTCCTAAATCAGCAGCAGCTTTCAGAGGCAACAGCACGTGCCCAAGTGTGTAAAAATAGAGCTTGCAGTGGTCCAGTCTTTTTAACTTAATTGTGATAAAGGATGGTAAAGGACATGGCAGGGAAGCTCCTCAACAGTTGTTACTTTTATGTGGTATTAGCACATATCCCAGCAGGAGGGCTCTACACAAACCAAGGAGCTTCAGCTACTCCCCCCGTGATTTGGGATTGTCAAGTTATATATAATCCCTCAGTTTCAGTCTTCTGCTCGTTGGGAAGGCTGGAAGTTACAGCCACTGCAGCTTTTGGGAACAGGAATAAAAAGGTTCTCGGGACCCTGATGTTCTCCCACAGAAAATGAGTGAAGAGCACGAAGCTCCTGTTTGTGGGGTCTCATTCCCTCAGCCTGAGGAGGTGCCACAAGTAACTACTCAAACACAACCCTCCATCACATCAGCTGATCCCTGAGCTTCAGCACCAAACGTTTGGATTTGGCAATCAGTTGGATGACGAAGATGGTTCTCTGCAGGGGCAGCTTGTTCCTTTATTGCACAGTAAATTGTTTGTCAGACAGCTTCCTGCTAAGGTGCAATGCTGGCACAATGTCCCATAGGAAACCTGACTTGGATGCTCCCAAGTTTGGGATCTCATGGAAGAGCCTAACTGAGCTACAGCTGCACCAATACTTATCGAAGGTATTGAGGTTTGGGTTGTTGTTGTGTTCCCCAAGAGTAATTGTCCTGTGGACCTGAGGTGCCATTGAATGTGAAGTATTTTGTTTTGTAATAAAATCAAAATGACTTGAAACAATCTTACATCCCCGTCCCTGGACTCCGAGTGAGACTGTAAAGGTCACACAGCTGCCTGGATCTATATCCATCAGCTCCTCACCACGAGAGAGGAGATAAACGCCCAACAGCGGCCGTAGGGATGTGGTGACTGCATTTCCTAGAATATATTACTATTTAAAGAAAAGCAGCAGTAATAAACTACATGTTGAAGATTAAAGTCTAGAAATTGAGACCAGGAATGCCAAGGGAAAGGGCATAGTAAGCTGTAAAACCTTGGGAATGTTTTTTCCCACTTGTCTTTTAACATTAAACAGCCAAACTGCCTTTGTTTTGCCCAGCCTCTTGGGTGACTTGCACCCGAAGGCAGGAAAGGAGCCAAGGACACTGGAACCATCCTGGGGTTGGTGTTGGTGGGCAGCTGCCTCTGGCTCAGGAATGCCAGCCCTCGCTGCACCCCAGGCTCATGGCTGGGGGGTGCAGATGCCTTAATTACAGACTCGGGTGGACATGAAACATTAAATATGGAACAAGGCCGGGGACAGGAGGGAGACAGGCACTTTGGGATCATGGGACCTGCGGAATTGGTGACACCAGGGCCGAGGTGACTCGGGGAAGCTGCTGCTGCTCCAGCCCCGCGCAGGCTTAGTCACAGCACTGAGGTATGCACGGCATGAGCCTTCCCAGGGCTGTGCTATCCGCCTGTCATTAAAGCATCAGTGCTGGGGGTTTTTTTTGGGACTCACAGCTGCCGTCACCCCAGCAGCAAACGCACTGGGCCCGCTGGTGACTCAGCCTGGGAGGTGGGGGCTGCCTGGAGCAGATCCCGGGGGGCTCCTGCCGCCCCAGCAGCAGCTCCGCGCTCCCCACGGCCGCGCAGCGGAGCAGATAACGCCGGCACACAAGGAGCCCTAGTTTTAGTCCCTGCTCAAATTCCCATCAGGTGGGGCCTGTGAAACCTAAACTGCCTCCTTGGGATTTGAACACCACACTGGAGCAGCAGCTTTTGAGCCATGGTTAGAGAAACCCCGGGGCTGCCATCCTGGGGAGAACAGAAAAGGGAAAAATCCAAACCACGTAGTGCTGCCCCATAGTGATCTCTGCCCTTCCAGCAAACTGGCTCAGTGACCTTCCAGGAAAAGCCAGTGGGGATTTATTGGTGACTGTGGAGAAAGCACACGCCGTGGCACAGGCAGAGCAGACACATTCCCACAGCACTCCCTGTGACCGGAGCTGATGGACAGTGCTGGGAGTGAACCCACCAGCAGCATCAGGTACACCAATTCCTGCAGCCCCCAGCCCACTGTGCCTCTTCCCACCTGGCTGCTCCCCAGGGAGGTGAACACAATTCCACAGGGGAACCACAGCCAGGCCACACATCCCAGCTGTGTGTTGTCACACCCGGCAGCGCTGGGTCAGGACCACGTGGGAACCCAACAAGGAGTAGGAAGAGCGTAGAGAACCCAGAGACGGGGTCAAGCATCCGCTCAGAGCACACAGGTGTCCAGCATTTTGGGTTTCGTGGAATGGGAACTGTTGGGCAATGCCTGCCCCACCGCAGGCTCTCCAAGGCCACAAGCAAGGATCACTCTTTGCTCCAGGGAATGCCCCCTGGCAACTCCTGAGCTCCGTACAATCACCAACATCTCATTTCTTTTGCAAAGCCTGTCTGGAAAGTCAATGTTTTATGAACCGGGCGCCAGCACTCCCCAACCCCTTTCACAAAATGGGATGGGGACAGGAGCTCGGAGCTTCCTCCAGGCCAAGCTTCCAGGGGATGTCTGGGGTCCCTGGGACAGGCCAGCCCCCAGCTCAGCTGCCCAGGAGGCAGGCAGTGATGGGCTGGGGAGGGAGGGAGCAGCGAGCGCCCTGGGCAGGCTGAGCTGCCAGGCCACGTCAGCCCTCGCTCCCCAGCCTGGCCACAGAGCCTGGCCCTGGGGTGTGGAGAGAGGGGTCGGGGAAGGACGCGGAGCATCCCCTGGCTGCTCAGCCCCTGACTCAGCGGGCGAGCACACGGTGAAACTCACCCCACCCTCCCGAGACAAAGCAGCACCCTGGCACCCCTCTGTGCCTGGCATCTCGCTGCCAAAGGCAGCTGCCAAAACACGGCCCACGCCACGGGGGCCCTGAGCTACACACCAGCCCTGCATCCCTCTGCCCAGTGAGGGGCCAGTCAGTGCAACGAGGGGACCCCAAACACAGCGAACACAAACAGCAGAGCTGCTCCTCCTGACCCTGGGGAGCCCATGGTCACCCGCAGTCCATCAGAGGGAAAACTGGCCTTGGGGGACAGCACTTTCCTCCATGAGGCACCATGGTGGCCAGGAGCAGGCAGGGATCCTGGGATGCAGGTGGTGACTAAGCCTGTGGCACACGTTGTGGCTGCTCCCCACAGCCCAACACGCCCGAGCTGTGGAAACACTTCCCGTTTCACCCACTGACCCCGTGGATCAGAGCACCCCGTGGATTTGGAAAGTGTCACATGCCCTCAAGACCAACTGCCCAGCCACGTCCGGGGAGCCCCTCAGCCAAAATCCCCCTGCCCAGGGAACTTGGATTGGAATTCGCTCCCCTTCTGCTCCTTGTGCCGCTGGAAAGCGAACAAACCCTGCCGTGCTGTGACTGCCCTGCAGCGCTTGACATCCCTGTGGAGCTGTGACATTCCTGCCTCCTCAGCGAGGCCTCCGCTGACCCACATTCGGCCACCGAAGCCCCACGTGGTGACCCAAGCTGGGGTTTTGTTCTCGCCCATTAAGGAGCCGCAGCCTGAGCGCCTGCTCGGGGATCTCTGCTCCAACGCTGTCACCTCGCATCGAGCGGCAGGCGGCCGATGGCCCCGCGCCTGGATTTATCCCCCGGAGATCATTCTCTGCCTCCCCTGGGTCCCTGCTGCCATCAGGGAGGCGAGGAGGGGAAGGCAGCACCCCAAACCAGCGCCTCCAAGGCTCCCTTTGGCTGGTCTGGGGGTGCTGCCGGGGCGCTCAGCGCCTGTCGCTCCGCGGCCCGACCACCCTGGATGCAGCTGTTGCTCCCAAAAAACAGGAGGTCCCAGTCCCTGGGCTTTTTGCCTCGCACAGGGATCCTTTTTTACATCACGCCCGTGCAGGCTGTCAAAGGCGGGGAAGAGTAAACTCCGGCGTAGCCATGGCAACTGGAGAGGGTGGATTCATGGATGGATGGATGGATGGCAGTTGTGGAAGGCAGCACTTGCTCCCCTCTCAGCAGGCCTTCGTGACCCTGAGCACACCCCCGGCGGAGTAGGGGAACACCCGTGATTAAGATAAAAGCCCTAATGACCAGCTAATGGCCCGTGGTCAGGCGCACCCTTCGGGAATGTGCCCGGGACCCACCCCAGCGGGCATCTGCCAAGCTGGCTGGGTAAGGTGGGTTCACAGAATCACGGAATATCCCCACCCACAAGGATCAGAGTCCAAGTCCTGACCCTTCCAAAGCCATCACCCCCAAAGGCACCACGGGGTGCCATCAAGCGGAGCTGGTCTTCGAGCATCCATCCCTACTCTGTCTTTAGAACCTTCCCGAGAGAGTTCCTTTGGGAAGG
Organism: Erpornis zantholeuca; assembly: GCA_013400515.1. Classification (NCBI taxonomy): domain Eukaryota; kingdom Metazoa; phylum Chordata; class Aves; order Passeriformes; family Timaliidae; genus Erpornis; species Erpornis zantholeuca. Next base: position 506,619 of record VZTN01009270.1, read on the forward strand.
GGGAAAACCTGCTCACAAGATGATGTCTGCCTTAGAGGAGAACTGCTGCTGCTGCCCCACAGCCCCTGGGCTGTACGGGTGGGAGCTCAGGCTGCCTTCCCCGGGCTGGGGGTCCCACGGAGGCCCTGCTGTCTCCTGATGCCAGGGCAGAGAGCAAAAGCACCCAGTGCCTGACACCTCCCCCGTGCTCAAGAGCAAACCCTCGCAGTCCCACCTGCCCCTCAAACATCCATCCTGGACAAAGCAGCTCTTGGCAGGAGGGGGCTTGGCAGGACACCAGCCCTCAGCAGCCTCCAGCCACCCACCGAGTGCCCCCAGCTCCCGTGAGAGACCTCCTGACCAGGGTTGAGTGTGGGAGGGAGCTGACATTCCCTTTTAGCTTTGTTCCCTGCTGTGTCCTCGGGTCAAAGGCCTCCCAGGTTTCCCTCATTGCATCCTCTGTCCCACACCGAACACACATAAAGCTCCCGGCAGGGTGAAGGTTAAAAGCACGAGTTGCACCATCATTAAAAACACCTTTGCAGTTGCATGAGTAGCTAAAAACTGCCCGGGATGAGCAACTGGAGCTGTGCAAGAGCCTTTTTCTCATTCCGTGGTGGTGAGGGGGAATGAGGGGTTTAGATGCTCGTGGAGGGAATCCCACAGGCTGCCACTCAAAACCCATCCTCGTCTCTCCTTCTGCTGCCCGTGGCCAACAAACAGCACCCCAGGCTTGCACTGCCGGGGCTCCGAGCCCCCAGCACAGGGACCCCAGCTCCAGGGGGACACCCCAGGGGCTCCTCTGTCTCTCAGCTTCTCACAGACTTGAGATCACCCAGGGATTCGTCTCTGCCCCGGAGATGGTTGCAGCTCCGAGGAAGGCAGCAGAACTGATGCAACGTGGAGGAAAAGCAAACCTTGAGCTCAGAGAGCCAAAACCCTCACATTTTCATTTTTTGGCCTTTTGAGGTTTTCTTAATTTGTCTATTTTTGTTCCTCGCCCACCTCCGCGCTGAGTGTGACGCGAGCCCTCGCTGGAGAGGCAGGGTTTTAAGGGAGAGCTCTGGCTGTTATAAAGCAGCGAGGTTCTTGGAAAAACAGCCTCTGGAGCAATAAACAGATTTGGAGCTGAGGGCTGTGAGGGACGGCTCCATCTGGGCTGCTGAGTCATGAAACCTGCCCGAGCGAGATACCAGCCGAGGGCTCGGGCTGGGGGAAGCTTCCTATGAGGGATTTGGGCTATTTCAGTCCGAGCGTGCGACAACAAAACCAGAAAGCGAACAAAAGCAGGCTGGGGTGGCCACGCTTCGCTCCAGCAGCCGCGGGGTTAAGCAGAGGCTGCCCTCCTCCTCCTCCACCTCCTCCTCCTCCTCCTCCTCCTCTCCCAGTGCCAGCCTTGTCCCGTCCCTGCCATGGTGGTGAGCCGGTGGGGGCACAGCCTTCACCTTAATCCCACAGCTTCCAGCCAGACTCTCTGTCCCCTTTGCTGTGTGGATCCTGGAGCTCATGCCATCCCTCCCTGGGGATCCCAGCCCGTGCCATCTCTCCACAGAGACCTGAGCCCACCCTACCCTGGGCAAGGGTCCAGCCTGGTCCCCAGCACGGTGCCACAAGAAGCCCTGGGAGCCTCAGGACCACCTGCCATGCCTTCACCATGCTCCCCGCGTGGGGAGTCCCAAGTCATGAAAACCAGGCTCCTCTCTCAGTCTCAAGGAGCTAGCCCCCTCCCCAGTGAGCACCCACCGAGCCGAGGGGCTCTGGCATGTCCCAAGGGACCCCATGGTGTCCCCACACACGCTGGCAGGGACATGATACGTCCCATCCCCAACAAGGGACGTCGTGGGCCCTGCCACATCTGCACACGCTTGTCCTGTCCTCACCGGGACCCTGCCACCTCCCCGTGCCCACAGGGACCACCTCTCCCTGCCATGTCTCTTCAGTGACTCTGACACATCCCATCCCCACAGGGCACCTGCCGTGTTCCCACAGGGATCCCACTGCCTCCATCCCCACAGCGACCCCGCCATGTCCCCATTGAAACCCTCACTTGTTTCCATCCCCACATGGACCCCCACTTATCCCCACACAGAATCACATCCCCACCGGGACCCCGATGTGTCCCCACAGGGTGCTTCGCTTTTCCCCTTCCCCACAGAGCCCCCGTGTTTTCTCCACAGGGACGCTCGCTTGGCCCCAACCCCACGGGGACTCCTGCACGTCCCCACACACGGTCATGTCCCCACTGGGACCCCATCATGTCCACCACTTTTTCCCGTTCCCACAGAGCTCCCCGGTGTCCCCACGGTGGGTCCCGTGCCCACAGAGCCCGCGGGCCCCGGCGGCGGCGGCGCCTTTAAGCGGGGCCGGTCTCCCGGAGCCCCCGCCCGGGGGCCGGG
>VZTN01009270.1:509257-559006 GCA_013400515.1 Erpornis zantholeuca
AAGGAGCGGGACGAGGCAAGAACCCGCTGTCCGGTGCTCAAACCCCGGCTGAGCCCGGCGGGTGAGCGGGGGGCACCTCAGAGCTGCACCGGAGCAGCCACCGACAGAGCTCCGGTGGTTCCTCGACGTGGAACCAGCCCCGCCACGGGCTGTGCCGTAACAGCGCTCCCATCCCTGGATCCTGCCCTCGACACCTCCAGCTCAGCGCTCATCCCTGCATCCCTGCCCTGGGCACCTATCCTTGGATCCTGCCCTTGCACCCCTCCTTGGCCCGTCAGTGTGCCGGAGTGCAGCGCCCATCCCTGGCTCCTGCCCTTGCACCCATCCCTGGCCCCTGCCCTCCACACCCCCGGCTCCCAGGGCACCCCGGTGCCACCAAAGCCCCGCTGGTGCCTGCGGCTGCCCGGCCTCACATCCAGAGTCAAGGTTGTGTGCGCGGCCCTTGACTCAGCTCCGGAGCAGCTGCTCTGAGCAACACCAGTAATCAATGAGTGGCATTTGGCTGTAGGGAGATGGGGCAGGGTTATAACCTGTTCGACTGGGCAGCAAATGAGCCTTTTATTCTGGAGGTCTGAGTGCTGGCAGATGCCCTAATATCATGTTGCAAGTTCAGTTTATCCCCAATGCCCCTGCCTCGGGAATGGTGGAGGATTAGCACTGACAAAATACTGTTTTCCCTTGTGATACACCGGATCAGCTGCCCCTGCTCTGGCAGGGAGTGCATTCCTCCCCCAGGCCTCCCTGTAAACCTTGGTGCGTTCTGTGTTCTCGGTAGCTGGGACGGGCTCTGTGGCACTCTCATTCCCAAGGAATGAGGAGGAAGGATCCCTCATTTGGGGCACACGTGCCATTCCCTGCTGGCAGAGATCTGCTGCCACGACTTGGCTGACGTGACCCTGGTGAACGTCAGGGGAGCAATAATGCAGCAGGTTTTAATCGATTTATGCCTGGAAGGTGTGAACGTGCAGCTCTGCCTGTCCTTCCTGCCCCCGAGGGCTTGCCTGGGTCCTGGACAGGGACACCGACTTCTCGGATTCCTCCAGGAACAAAGGTGAAATCCCAGGGATTTCATCCCAGCCCTTGCTGTGCTGCGGGGTCTGCTCTGGGCTGTGGCACTGCTTCCTTGTTGGTCAGGGCAAGATGGAAATTTGCATGGCTTAATTCAATACCTGATCCCAGCTGGAATCTCGGAGCTGGAAAGCCAGAGAGCTCACGCTGCTCTAGTGCTAGGAACCTACATGTGCGGGGGGGAATCTTCTGCCTGAGCCAGGCTCCATGGGAGGGAGGAAAGGGATGCAGAGCCAGCACAATAAAGTCTCAGATCTCTGCTCTGGGAGCCAGAACCAGCTTTGTCCCAGAGACCCAGCCACCTGCCCGCCTGGGCACGCAGGAGGAGGTTGGGAATGAGGAGTGGGGAAAAGGCACCTGGGCAGGGCAGTGGGGCCTGGGAGCACCACACACTGAGCCCACCAGAACCATCTACACAAGGCTCTTCACCAGAGAAGCCTTCCAGGCTTCCTGGCACCACTGCAGGACCTTCCTTCCAGAGTGGTTTTCCCTAGAAGGTGGGGTAGCACCTCAAACCAGGCACGGGAGCTTCTCCCAGCCCCTCCTCTCCGGATACACAACCCTCAGCCCAGACACACACATTTATCCCTTTGAAAAGGACCCTCTGAGCAACCATAACGCAAAGGGAACCATCTAGCAGAGAGGCTCCGGCATTTGGAAATAGCTGAGGAATCTCTGAACAGGAGCCCCAGATCCTTGGATGCTTGGGAATAAAGCCAGGAACTGGGAGGCAAAGGCACTTCCCACCCTTCCCGGGGCACCTGTAGTGCAGGCAGCGCGTGGGCTCGGCTCACACAGCTACTCCCCTGCTTTAAAAATAGTATGAAATTATAATGAGCAGGCAGGTTTGGGGTTCCCAGCAGGAAGGATCAACAGGTGCTGCCACAGTCATCCCCTGGCCAGGGGGGTCAGGGTTTCCAGGCTAATGAGAATTAATTTTCACCATCCCACCCCACGTTGTGGGGGGGGTCTGTGGGTCCCTCCCTTCGGGGGCGGGAGTCCTTCATGGAAGAAACGTGAATTTGCACAGCATCCCTGGAAAAGAGAATTCCCCCCAGCCTGGAGCAGCTGGAGCTGAGGGGCGCTGCTCACAGGGGAAGCTCCCTGTGAAAACTCCATTTACCCCCGATTAAAACTGGCCTCTCTTCCCGTTACCCTACACAACCCCATCGATGTGCTCAGGGGTGACCTCATTCCTTACAGCTGCTGTGGGCACATCCCGCTGCTTCCCCCTTCGCCTGCTTCCACCCTGCCCGGCCTTGGGAAGCGTGGGGAAAGTGTGGGCAGCCCCTGCCCGCCGGGAATCCTTCCGGAGGGGAATGTGTCACCATCGGGTTCATCAGGGTGCCAGGCTTTGGGACCCCCTGAGAAGCCAGGCAGCTGAGAGCATGCACCAGTTGGCATTGCCCCTGGAAAAGGCCCGGGTGAGCGCCAGCGTGGAGGCACCGGCCCGTTTCCAGGACACGTTGCAGTGAATTTGCAGCTGCCTTCAATTTTATGGGCTCCGGGGTGGGCTGGGGCAGAGCCCAGCGCCGCGGCCCTGCCACACCAGCAGGCAGGCACAGCCCTGGGCCCGGCGGGGTCACACACGAGCAAACACATCAGGTCCCTGCGTTTTGTTCGGCTAACAGGGAAGAGATTGTGTCCCTCCTGTCAGCTGTGACTGCGCAGGGCACGGCTCTGGAAAAAACAAGGCTCCATCTTGCAGCACCCCGGGAGCCGGAGCCAGGCATGGGTCTGCTCCCTGAATGTGCCCCTCCTGCGCTCCATCTGCATCCCTCAGGGTCGCACTTGGACATGGGGAGCAAGGGATGGAGCAGAGGAGCTTTCCTGAACTCCACCTGCAGTCCAGATGCCATCAGCTGGTGCTGGAATAATCTGTACTGCTCCAGAACAGGCGGTATCTCCAGTCGGGGCTGGAAAACAGCCCTCGGTGTTCAGCCGAGTAGGGAACCGATGCTGCACACAACTGTCGGATCCCATTCGTGGTTCCTCGGGGATTAAAGCTGGTTTTTAAAGCATTTCCTGCACCTGCCAAGAGTTTTAAAGCAGGGTGCAGGTGGCCACACCACTGCTCTGTACTGGGGGAGCCCCATGGCCCCGCTGCACTCTCCTGGTGACCAGCAGCACACAGAGCGTGGTGTGCAGAGCCCGTGGCTCCGAAAGCAAAGACGTGGCTTTTAAAAGAAAGATGGTTTGTTTTTCTTGCATCAAATCCTCTTGCTGCTTGCCGAGGGTGGCTTGTCCTCAGAGCAGGGATTTATAAATACCAGCGCGCTCCAGGTTGCGCCCGCTCCCCGTCTCGCTCCGTGGCTGTGGCCGGAGGTTTGGCTGGCAGCTGGCAGGATCCAGCTGCCGGGTGGAGAGGGAGCAGCCCTGCCTGCTCCCACTGCGGAGGGGGCAGCTGCACGGCAGGGATCACAGGGTGACAGGCATCACAGCGTGCCCGTGGGCAGCTCAGCTGTCACCGGAGTTGGTGACAGTGGGAACTGAGAGGCAGCCGAGCTGCTGCCCTACCTGGCGGCCTGGGACCCTGCCCAACAGGCCGAGTGGCATCCTCGGGTGGATCCTTCCAAAAGCCTCACCGCCCGTTTTTCCTGCTGCGGGGAGAATGGCGAGTCGGGGAGCGAGCCTTTGGCTGGCAGTGAGGAGGGGCCGAGGGGCTGGCAGCGCTCAGCTGGGGCACCTCGGCTGGGTTAGAGTCGGCACCCCTCAGCCTGGTGCCAGCCTGGAGCGAGCAGAGCCTGCCTGGGGAGGGTGAATCACCTCAGCAGAGGCAGGAGGCAGCGGGGGAGCCTCACCAAGCCCCGGCCTCAGCCGGGGCACCAGGCACCCCACTGGTGCCAGCAGGAGGGACATGGGCCGTGGCACAGGAGTGTCAGCTGTCACCCTTCTGCAGGCAGCAGCTGGGACAGGCTCCCGAGGGATTGCCAGCCTTGCAGCCTGGATTCCAGGCACGGGGGAGAGGCAGGACTCTGTGCTTGAGGACTAAGCTGCTTGATCTGGGGTCGTTGGAGAGCCCGGGACTGTTTGCAGGGTGTCTCATTGTGCGTTTTGGACATAATTCCCCTTTCCGTGGATCCTCTGGGCAGTTGCTGGTGTGTTCTGGCAAGCGCGGGGACCCGGCTGTGCTGGGAGCTGCACAAGCAGCCAGGCCTGCTCAGAGCTCCGGGCAGACAGATTATTATCTTGATTTAACATCTGACAGCTCCCATCCTGCTCGGAGAGGCCAGCACAGGCTGCCAGCAGAATCAATCAGGGGCTGGTCGCAGCATCCTCCGTCTCAGCCCAGATCACCCTGCCTGCTCCCTTTCCTTCTTTCCCGTTCCAAACCCGAACCGCTCGACCTTTCCATCGTGAGGATGTGCCGATGGCTCTGACCCACGTGAGAGGAGCCCGTAATAGCCTCAGGAGCACAAGCAGAGGCAGGAGAGCAGAGCCCCAGCAGAGCAAAGGGCTGCGGGAGGGCCGGGAAGAGGAGTGAGGAGCCGGCGGCTCCCACACGTCCTCTCCCCTCCCAGCTCCACTTCAGACTTCCCTGGACTCGGCACAAGCCAGCGCTGACCCGAGAATGGCTGCAGTTTGTGCTCTCTGCTGAAATTTATTTGAAATGCCACTCTCCAGGACCATTTCTGAAGCAATTTGCTGTTCAGCCTGGCTGGGAAGAGCCCTGAGCAGGCTCGTTCATTCAGCGCCTGCGATATTGACTCTTCTCTTTACTGCAGGATTAGAGAGCATTTGTCATCTCCAAAATGAATAACTTTTCCTCTCCTGGGAGGGGGGAGAAGCCTGCCTCAGTACTGACATTTTGCGCACCCAGCCCACAAACCTGCCTCGAATCCCAGATGATGATCTGGGAATTAAACCAGGGGCTTCAGTGTCCCTGCTCCATGAGCAGAGCAGGGCCCCCCCTGCACTAAACCTCTGCTGTCCAGAGGGAGAGGAGCCTGGGGGAGCTCTCACCTGTTCAGGTACCAGCCCCACAGTTGTGTTAGTGGCACACAACCCAACAGAAACTCAAGTCCCTCAGGGACAAGGCACAGCCTCTGCTCTCAAGACAGAGGAGCTGTGTTTAAAAAAAAAATAGGAAAAAAAACCCTTTAAAACTCAGAGCAAACCACCCAGCAGCACCAGAATAAGAAGGCAGAAGCTCAGACTTGCCAACTCATTGTCTAGAGCCCGACCAGTTCTCCCTCCTGTCCTGGAGATCACAGTATTTAACTCACAAATTCACCCTGTTTGCCTCTGTCATTTGAGCTTCCAGAGGTGTTTTCAAGCCTTTCTCAGGCACCAGCAGTGCTTTCCCATGGGAATTTCAGGCTTTGTTAACAGGGCTGCGTTCCCAGGAATGAAAGCAAGAGAAACAAACTCCAGCTGTTGCAAGATTTGGAAGAGCAGAGCCACGAGCGTTGCCGGCAGCAACCTTTCGAGGGGGCTGCACCACCAAAACACCAACCACGGCATCGGGACTGCTGCACTGCTTTGGAAACCCTCTGAACTGAAAAGGAGCTGCTCTGAGGCTGGGAGATCCAGCCCAGGTGGGACACAAGCAGCCTTCCATGGGAGCAGCTACCCCGGGCTAAGCACCTGCCCCTCCTCCTGAGACAGGTGAACCACGAAGCTCAGCCTCGAGGTGCAGCAGAAGGACCCACCTGAGCTGTGGAGCTGCAGAGAGCAGGGTGAGATCCAGGCTGGATGGCTGCTGGAGAAGTGTCCCCTCGCCATAAACCCGAGGATGGTGCTGGCCAGGAGCGCTGGGAAAGGACCTGGAGGCTTTGAAGAGCAGAGTGTTCTCCAGGCTGTAATTACCCACTGGCTTCCCCCACCCCTGATTATGCAGAGGAGGGAGATGGCAGAACCCACCAGTCTGCCGGGGAGGGAGGAGGCTGCTCTGGTCCTGCCCCTGCCACTCCAGGGACCCCCTGCCACCCCAGTGTCCCAGCCCTCCCCACGGGACACTGGCTGGGCTCTGCACATGGGCAAGACCAAGGCACAGTCTGGAAAGGGATTTACTGTGGGTCAGGGCTGCTACGAGATGAATTAATTCATTAACTGGAGTCAGCTCAGGAAAAGGAGGATGTGATGGCAGGAACACCTGGTTGCTACCAGCCCACTGCCAGCCAGTGTTCACCCGAAGGACCATCTGCACCCTCTGGGAATGTCAGCCCTTTGCAGGAAACCCCAATGACATTCCAGCTCCTTTGGAAGGCACTTTCAGCGCTGCTTTAGGGACGGTTCTGGATCCAGCCCCTCGGCAGGACAGTCAGGCCAGGCTCCAGCACCCTGGGACACAGGCTTTGGGCTGGAGTGACTCCCCAAGCCTGCGCCAGCACTCAGAAACCCCAAACAAGGAGAAATGGGAGAGGAGGTGGGGTTTTTATTTCACACCCTGGGGTGTGCCCTGCGCTCCCCCCAGCAGCGCAGAGGCTGAAGGAGTTGGCCTGTGCCTCTCCCTGTGCCCTGCCAGGAGCCCCTTGTGCCACCAGCCTTCCCAGGCACAGCCACGCCAGGCTGTGTGCGTGCTTTGTTCCATCTTCAGCGATTTGCTTTTTTTTTTTCCTGCGCTCAACAGCGGCTGGGAAGAGGCTTTTCATTCCTTTTCTCTTCTTCTGCCCCGGCACAATGGCGGGAATGGCTGCGTGAAGAGCGAGAGTGCTGGATTACAGCAGGATGAGGCGGGTGTGCTGGGAAAGGCAGAGGGAGTTTCACGGGAGCAGAGCAGGGGCCTTTGGGCCGGGCAGGAGGGGTGCAGCCCTGGGGACAGATGAAGGCTGGGGCAGCTCCCGATCTCCGCCAAAGGCACCGCACCCAGCAGGAGCCGCTGCCAGCGCAGGCAGACGAGGCCCCTTCCACTCCCAGCTCCCCGCACGCCAGCAGCTGCTCAGCCTGGTGTGTGTGGGCAGCAGCGTGGCTCTGTCACATGCCCGAGACAGCACGTCGCAGTCGGTGGCATCCCAGCCAGCTCCCGCTGCGAGCGCCGGAACACGGGAGGGGACTCTGGCACCCACCCCGCTGCCTTGGGGGCTGTCCCCCGGTGCCTGGGCACCACCAGCCCCCAGGCACGTGGGCTGCGGGCACAGCAGCCTTATCTCTCACTTAAATAAGGAGCTTCTCTCCAAAACGCTCAGTCCTCCTGCCTGAGAGCTGCTCTGGATCGGGTAGAAGCTGTGCCGCCCGCTGTCAGCCGTTCTGAGCCCCGGGGATGCCGTGTGGAGCTGGGGTGTAACAGGTTGTATGGTGCAGCTGTGGCTGCCCCTGGATCCCTGGCAGTGTCCAAGGCCAGGTTGGACGGGGCTTGGAGCCACCTGGGACAGTAGAAGGTGTCCTTGCCCGTGGCAGGATGAGATGAGCGGGCGTTTGCCGCTGGCACGGCAGCCCCAGAGTCGGCAGAGCGAGCCCAGCCTGTCACATGCAAATCCCGGGAGAAGTTCCTGCCTGCAAACAGGAACCGCTTTATGGAAAGCAGCAGAGCCCTTCCCAAAGCGCCCCAGGAGTGTCCTGGCTCCCCCAGGAACAGCTGGAGGGTCTGCCTTGCTCTGAGCTGGTCTGGGGCAGGCGCTGCTCTCGCTCTGCCGGAGTCCAGCTGCGTTTCCCAGGTGATTCTCCTCCGCTCTGGGGGCTCGTGGGAAAAGAAGGGGAAGCTGGCCCCATCCTCGAGAGCAGGATGCTGTGGCTCTGGCATCAGCTCTGTCCCTTCCCATTCACCCAGTGGGTGGCTTTGGGCACTGTCAGAAGGACACAGACGTGCCCCAGCTGTCTGGGCCTGGGCAGGTGCTAAAGGAGACATTAGAGAAAATTAATTACTTAAATGACTTAATTTTTTTTGAGCCATGACTTTTGTGCCAGCCTCAGATTCCTCTGGGCTGGCCGTGATTTTGAGCGCCGCCTTGGCAGGAATTGGTGACGTTACAGTGTCGGCAGCCGGTGCCACCCTGAGTCCTCAGTCTCTCCCTGGGGAAGCCATGGTCCTCCCTTCCAGTTCTTGGACAAGCACCTAATTAGAGTCCAGAGCAGATCCCAGTAAAATCCATGTTCTTTTCTCTCCCCAGCTCAGTGTTGGACACACTCTATGAGCCATCCCAGCCTCAGCAGCCCAGAGCGCCCGGGTGCCGCTCCGTGATTTAGAGCAGGACTTTGTTACCAAGCGTAAGTGCCCGAATCCTTTGCACTGTCAGTAAGAGCTGTTTGAGAGCAGGGATTTCCCCTGCTCAGAGAACTTTTTTCCTTTGAAAACGACACACCTTTCCTGGCTGCTCCAGCTGGGTGACTGGTGGGGGGAAGCTGAGTGCTCGCAGCTGCAGCAAAAACCTTGTTGGGGCAGGAACTTTTGCAGCTTTGGGTCCACAGCTTCAGGAGCTGCTCAAGTAGCTGCCAGCAGGGAAGAGCCACGGAGGAGGCCATGTTTTGCTCATTAAGTTTCTGTAGCACAGAGCCAAAAACCCACTGGCAGCATCACCATCCACTGCTGGGACCTGCCTGTGCTTCCCAGAGCCTGGGATGAGGGCAGACAGCTGAGGGCTGGGGAAGCCACAGTCAGGGCTTCCAGCTCTTTAAGGACCCTCTTAACACAATCAAGAATTGCTGGAGGGACAGATCCCTCTTCCCAAGGCCCTGAGCATTCCCCCTGCTTCTCCCCTGGCCTTGGAGGTGCCCCAAAGGAGTAGGGGGAGTCAGAGCAGGGGCCCTCCAGGGCGGCGTGGCTCAGGCAGGCAATCCTGGGCCTCGGGAGCGTCTCTCTCCCAAGCATTAGTCAGTCATTAAAGCAGCACAGGAACCTCCCCTGTCCCAGCCTCTGCTCGGGTTTTACTCTCAGCTTCTGACATAACCAGGTCACTCTTTCCACACTTCCCCTGCCTCCACGAGAGCCGATGACTGATGGGGATGGACGTGACTCACCGCCTGTCCTAATGAGCGACTTTCCTCTGTTGATGTGCTTTGGCGGGGCCTTTCCTACACCTAAAAAAGGACAAGGGTGGCACTGGGGAGAGGGCAGCGTGCTGGAAATTGCTGGCGTCTGCTGTTCCTCGCCATCCCTTTGAACTCTGGCCAGCTGTGAAGCTGCTGTGTTTGAGCCTGGAAGAGGTGTAGCTCATTTTCCACGTGCTGATTGGGGTGAGATGCTGTCCAGGCCCACAGGTAAACCCTTGGCGAGTAATTGGAGCTAATTAGGCTGGAAGATTTTTTTTTGTTGTTTTTTTTTTTTGTTATTATCTGTCCAGGCAGTGCCTGGGGGACAGTGGTTAATGAGCACAGTGAAACCAGCCCCACCTTCCCCACGGAGCCTTGCCAAGCCACTGCAGGGCGAGCTGGGGTTTCCTTTTCCCTCGCACAGACACAGATCAGGGACAGCTCCCCACTGATGTGGCCTCACTTGTGTTTTGCAGTGACTAAGCAGCAGGAGCTCTCGCTGTCCTGCCACCACCAGCCCAGACAATCCCTCCCTTGGCTGAAGATCCCGTTGGCTCTCTTCCCATAATGGAAGCGTGAGTGCCAAGATCCTCCATGACCTCCAGAAACCACAACTCCCTGCCGAGAACTCTGATGGCTCCACGAATGCTCTCCGAAGGCGCCCTGGGGGGCATCGCCCAGATCACCCCCTCGCTCTACCTGAGCCGGGGCAGCGTCGCCTCCAACCGGCACCTGCTGCTGTCCCGGGGCATCACCTGCATCATCAACGCCACCATCGAGATCCCCAACTTCAACTGGCCGCAGTTTGAGTACGTGAAAGTGCCTTTGGCTGACATGCCCACCGCCCCCATCTCCCTGTACTTCGACAGCGTGGCCGACAAGATCCACAGCGTGGCTCGGAAGCACGGGGCCGCCCTGGTGCACTGCGCCGCCGGCGTCAGCAGGTCGGCCACGCTCTGCATCGCCTTCCTCATGAAGTACCACAAGGTCTCCCTGGTCGAGGCCTACAACTGGGTCAAGTCGCGGCGCCCCGTGATCCGGCCCAACGTGGGCTTCTGGAGGCAGCTGATAGACTACGAGAGGAAGCTCTTTGGGAAGACCACGGTTAAAATGGTACAGACACCCTATGGCATCATCCCAGACATTTACGAGAGAGAGAGGAGACCCCTGATGCCTTACTGGGGAATTTAACGGGACTGCAGGCGGGAAGCACAGCGGAAGGGACGCGCGGTTCCGAGTCGACCAGGCCGGAGACATTCCCTTCTCCTTCTACAGCCAACTTTGGTTCTTTACCATACAGCGGAACCTCAAGTCTCACCTCACTAACCTGCAAGGCCAACGATTCCCTTCAAAGCATTTTTCTCTATGGGGATTTCCCATCTGCATCTCTGATTTAGCAAAACCAGGCCTCATTATAAGTTTATTCCCTCCATAAAGCCTCCGTCTTTTTTTTCTTTTTTTAGTCAGTTTATTAGGATCCTACGAAGAAAGGCCTAAGAGGCACTGGGCAGAGTTGATGACCTAAGTGCGTTTCATGAGGTGGTAGCAGCCTGGATATTTTGTTAGAGCTTGTTTGCTTCCTTGCAAAACCCTGTAGTGGCTCAGGAGCAGCACTAGTGAGGCCCTGCTCCACAGCAGCAGGTTTTCCAAGCACCAGGGAGGCAGGAATACAGGGGCTGTGGTGCTAGTGCTGGTGTTTTCTTCAACATCCGTAGTGACTCTCAGTATATAGTGTTTGAGATCTTTAGTCAGCTCTTAATCGTATTCAAAGTTAGGAAAAAAAAATAGGGGAAAAAAAAAGGAAAAAAAAAAAAAAAAAGAGCGAATCAGTCCATGTCGGCCTCAAGTAAAATAAAATTTGAGTAATTCAAATCAAATAAATACAAGATCCTTTTTCACTCATTCCATGCCAGGGCAATAGTCCTGGAATACACTTCAACTGCTGGAAAATGCTGGTGCGTTTTGTGGGTGGAAAGCTGACAGCTCTTGTCCAGATGTGGCTCAAGAGAGAAGCGAGAGGGTTGAGGCCGCTGGGCAGCCAAAGAGACGCTCAGGAATCCGTGCGTGGCCCCGTGCCCGGGGCTGGGCTGTGCCGACATTCCCGCCCGGTCCTGCAGCGCCCGTGCCGGCGGTGCCCTGCCTTAGCCCCTCCTGCCTCCCTCCACGCCGTCCTCCAGGTTATGCTGCATCCCAGGACTGCTCCGCTCTGTCCCCTCCGCACCGGGTGGGTGGCAGAGGCTCGGCCTCGCTCCGAGGGTGCCGGCAGCGATTCCAGCCCCAGCCCTTCCCTGGGAGAAGCCTTCCCGTGGCTCCTGGCCGGGGGTAGGGACTGGGTCCTTGGAATGTGACAGGAGCCCGGGGCAGCCCCGCTCCCGAGGAGGCAGCGGCGCTGCTGTTGCCTCTGGAGGAGGAGCAGGCAGGGCGCTGCGATCGCTGTCTGATTTCAATGAGATTCTATACTTGTAAAAAAAAAAATAAAAAAATAAAAAATCAATAAAAATTAAAGCAGAACATGTGTTGGTTTCCTGTTCCAAACGGCACTGACAGAGCTCCAGCAGCAGCCCCAGGCCCAGCAGTGCCTTTAAACAACTCTGGCTGAAGGAAGTTTTCTGCTGCTTTTCCCCCACTGAAATAAAGGTGAGGTTTGCCATCAGCTGCTCCCAGCTCAGGTTCCACGGCTGCATCCCAGTTCCAGTGGCAGGCAGACACCGGAGACTCATCTCCCTAATTTAGCAGGAGTTAAACTTAAGCCAGGGAAATGGTAATGGAGAGTGAAAACCAAGATTAATCATTGGTCTGGAGACGTTCGAACACATGACATTTTAAAGGGAAAAAATTGCTAAAAACTGAAATCTGCTCACAAAATTAAACTTTACCTAAAAATGGGCAAAGTAGGACTTAACAGCATTTTTTGTATAAAAACTGGAAGGTTAAAAATTCTCCACTTTGAATTATTCCATAGACTTTATACACACACTGGCCAAGGACTGAGGGGAGGGGGAGATGCTGATGTTCAGCCAAGAAGGCACCAAAGGCTGGCTTGAAACACAAGGGAAAGTTAGACCTATAAAAAGTGAAATTGCCTAATAAAGCCCATGAGGAAACAAAGAATGCCCCTGAAATCCCCATCCAAGGTTGCATTACAGTGTTAGTGCTTGTGGGTGTTTCATTGCAAAAGCTCCTCTTGTGTTCACTACAGCAAAAAATTTTACAAGAGCGTTTTCCCCCTCAAAATCCATTTTTTTCTTCATTCTCAGATCTATAGAAACCAAAGAAGAGAGAGCCCTGGTTTAGCTTGGATTACTGTGAGCACACCCACTGGCTTTGAGGGGAACACCCCTTTTCCTGCTCCCCATGGGCTTTTCCAAATGGTATCTTAATTGTCTGAAAAGTATTTTATATCTTTCAATAGTGGGTGAGACACCTCCCCCATCCCAGCCACAAAGCAGGTTCCACTTACATTATGATATAAATATTTCAGCTTCCCAGGCTGGTCAGATATGAAATGAGCTTTTTATTGAACACCAGGTTTGAATCTCAACACAGGATTTATAAATCATCGCAGGAATTAAGGGAGTAAACAAGGGTCTAAAGTCAATTAATAACACTTATCGGATTTAAAATATCAGCAGCAACTCCAGCACAGCACAAACCCAAGCAGCTCCAACTAATAATCACAAAACCACTTCTGGAAGAAAAATAACATTTGCCCAGAGGGCAGGAGAAGAATCACAATAGAAAGAGAAGTTTTCTGATCACTCTTCTTCATAAAATTATGACATTCCTCCTTTAACATTGAGAACTGGAATTAAATACAGGTCCAGAATGAAAAATAAACCCAGAGCAGCAGTTTGTACCATAGCAGCTTTTATTGGAAAGGCAGGTTTTGTTTGAAGTTTGTGACTCCCAGCGTAGCTGACAGGACTTGGAGCATTCTGTGGGTGCAACCTGGGGCTGAACTTCACCCTCACTCCCACACCCTGCACGGATTCCAGGGAAGGAGCTGCTCCCACCAAACCCAGCGAGGAGAAGCTGCTGCCAGGGAGGAAAAGTCCTTGGAATGAACAGTCAGTGCAGGAGGTGACAATTCCCAGGGCACCTCCGAGGGGCTGCAGGGACTCAAGGCCAAACAGGGAGAGGGAGGGGCAGGGAGGAGGCTGGAGCAGCCCCCAAGTGCCAGGGAAAAGCTGCCACCCACGGCCACGGCACGGAAGCACCAGGAATACAAGGGGGTTAAGCTATAAATACATTAAATAACCGAGCAAATAATTCCTTACAACTCCAAATATACACAAGAGAGACAGAACCCCCACTTTCCACAGGTCATGCCAAGGCAGCCCCACGTAGATTAAAAAAAAAAAAGTAAAATCTTATTTTTCTTTCCCAGTGAGAGAATCCATGCAGGAAAAGGAGCTACAGGTCTGAGTGGGACACAAGCAAAGGGGGCCTGCAGCAGAGGCAGGGGGGGAAGGTGGGCTCTGACAATCCTGTCACCTTGGATACAGCTTGGAAGGACACTGGGCTTTGGCTGGCAGCAACATCCGAGAGGATGCTGAATGCTCCAGTGAGTCATTGGAATGACTGGGATCTGTGAGCTGATCCTCCTTGAGCAATGCCTTTATCGAGGGGATCTCCATGCAAACGTTCCCTGTGTTCCCGTGGCAGAAGCCTTCCTGCTCCCCACACACAGGGATGGTGCCTCCTGCTCTCCCTTCTGCAGGAGCAAAGCAGCAGTGTCACCCTCCAGTGAGCTCTGCTGCAATTGGAATTGTAAATGTCCACTCCTTATTTTCATGGGCCAAAAGCCATGCTGGGTGCAGCCCAGAGAGGGCTGGCCTGGGGACAGGGACAGGACAACCAGCACTGGACGATGCTGCTGTGACAGCACAGCTGGTGCTTTCCTTTTCACACCGTGGCCTCTTATTTGTGGCATTTTCTTTTAATTAGGGAAAAAAGATTCCTCTCTAGCAAAGTGTTGTGGAGCTGTGGTGGAAACCCAGGCTGACAGTAACTCCCTTTTCCCAATACAGCATTCCCTCAGCCTCTCCCAACCACTGGAGAATGCCTGCCAGTGGCTCCCTGTCCCCAAACTCCTGTGGGAACACTGGAAAAGGGCACAGCAGCCCCTGACTGTGCTGGAAAGTAAAGGGCTGTGGGCACAAGCTGTGGGGCTGGAGCTCTCTCCCTCCTAATGAAAGAAAGGGAGAGAATGAATGAGTGGCTTCCCTGGTTTTTTGGTAATTCCTGGGCAGGATGTGGGAAGCACAGCACAGGAAATCTGCCTCTGGATCAGCCAGAGCTGGAGGCACACGGTGCTTTATTTCATGAATGAGCTAATTTGAGGCAGCAAGGAGATTTATTGTAATTGGTGTAAGGAAGGAGCCAGACACCTCTGAGCCAAGATTCTTTCATTTGGGCTAATTAATAGTTTCGTATAACTAAGCCTGTTTGTTTTTTAAATACAAAGCATCATTTCCCTCATTGTAATTTCTGTTTCAGCAAATAACCACAGGTCAGTGTCAGGTACTCGAAATGGGGGCAGGATTAACTTGAAGAAGCTGTTGGGATCTCTGGAGAAAAGGGACAGGTCTGGGAGACGAAGCCAAAGAATTAAGGAGAAAGTTGTACCCCATGGATTTACACCCCCCTTCATTCCCTGCAGACCTAGACATGACCGTGGGATGTCTCCTGTAACACCCTGAAGCTCCCACAGGTTTAAAATGCTGTAACCAGCACTCAACTGACTGCACTGTGCTCTGGATATTGGATCTGAAGGAGGAACCAGGTACTTCAGAGGTACAGGTAACGTTTAGTGAGAGTCTGTTACTCAATCCTGTCCAGAGAGGCACCTACAAAAGCCACAAACCAGCAGGGACACAATACCTGCTTCCATCATCAGCTTGCTGAGACCACCAAATTCCAGGGTTAAATCCCTTTGGCTGTTGAATCCCACTCCCTGCTGCAGGAGCCACCTCTGTGCTGCCAGCTCTGAGTCACAGGAACACGTTACTGCAGGTAGCACCAGGCTGCACGAGTCACACACAACCACCCCATCCCATCAGGAGCAGCACCTCCACAGCCAAAAAAGGTAAGGTATCTACACAGCAGCAGATGTGCTGCATCAGCAGAGTCCAGCTTTCAGCAGGGCTGCAGCTCCCAAAGGTCAGGAGAGACAAAAATCAGACCTGGAGCTCAGGACAAATCCAGGGAAGTTTATCTGTATTTACAACACAGACTGTGAGTTTTAAACTCCAGCTGCCTGCACTCCAGAATCCAGACAGCACAGGGAGAACCATGACAGTTTTCCAGTCCTCACCTCCCAGCACTAATCAGGTCTGCATCCAGCACAACTTCCAGCACAGAGCAGTGGAAGTACAGACACCCAGCAGCTTCTCCCTCCGAGTCAATAATTCATTCTGCCTCGGATGCTGCTGTGACTCATGTGCTGTGATATCACAGCAGCAAATACTTCAAGAACATCAAGGCCCATGTCCCAAAAACGCTGAAGAAAAGATTTGCTTGCAAATACAGACTTCAAGTATTTAAGCAGTCGTTTCTATGCAAATCAGCCCAGCATTCCAGGTTCTCTGGGAAGCTCCATGCTGGCCTCTCCCACGTTTATGCACATGCTTACCAGGCTGCTTTTACACAGGATAACGTTTGCATCTTCAGAAAGACTGGAATGCCACTTTTTTTTTTTTTTGCCAAACTACATATTTTCTGGTTATTTCTGAAACCTTGGCCATGACGAGTGAATTCTTCACTGTCTGTAACAGTGGCTTTAATCTGTTGATTTTTGGTCCAAAAATCAACCCCAAACATTTCAAACCCTGACCCCAGCTCCAGCCTCTCCACTACAGCAGTTACCCCAAGTCCTGTGTGATCAGACCCAAAGCTCCACCTGCAGTGCAGCTGCTTTCAGAGCAGGTCTGGCAGGATGAGACCTGGAGGTTTGGGCTCCACGCAGTTGATCCAGAAGTTTGCACAGCTGGCATGATACTGGTGCCCTCCATATGCCAGCTTGAAGTTATCTGTCTCGGAATTAAAGGCCTGCAAGAAGAATTGGAACGAGTGTGAGACAGTCTGATCCCCTCCAGGGTCTAAACCTAGAGTGGAAAATGGCACAGGACCCTCCCCTGAGCACCCCACTCCAAAAACTCAATTTGATTTTAGTTGCAGGTGGACAAAACCTTCAGCCATCACACCTGAGCCAACCTACACCTGCAGGAAGGGAGCCCTGACCTGACCCCTGGCAGATAACTTACCTTGTTTCCTGCACCTTCAGTTCTGTTCCATCTCCCTGCTGAGGGGAAAGCCTGTCCTGCTTGCCAGCAGACAGCTCCTACATTTATTTCCCTGGCTCCAGCCTGGCTGTGGCTTAGGCAGGTGCAATTCTTGCTATTAGTGTTATTTCAGGTTGAATTTGATCTACTTCCTCCTGTTAATTGAAACTGCTTTACAATAGGAGCCTCTGAGCGTGTGAAGCCATGAACAGGCTGAAACCACCCCAGTGTTTGTTGCTAGGAGATACTTTCCAGTGCCTCACAGCTCCCTATTTAAAAAAATATCCCAGCCCTGCTCTCCACACCCTGGATTTCCTGCAGAGATTTCTAAAAATGCCACTGCCTGCTACACAAAGCCAAAAGTCAATATTTCTAGCACAAAGCCCCTGAAACCCCCCCCTCTCCTGCCACAGACACACAGGCAGCACAGACTCAGGAACTCAGGGATTTTCTGTCACACAACAGAAGGAGCACAAACCCAGAGAGCTGAGCACAAGGCACAGGCATGCAGACAGACAAGGACAGGCTCTGGAGCATGTTAGTTGATCAGATCGAGTTAAGGGCCACAAAACACGACTGGAGAAGAGGATTAATGATTGGTACAATTGAGAATGACAGCTGAGAGCCCATTAGCAGCTCAGCCTTCCACACTCAAGAAGAATGAGTCCAGAAAGAATGTTTTTTTACGGGTTCATACTTTTTTGGGAAGTTCTTCCACAGGTTTCTCTTCTTTCTGAAATAATGTTGAAACCAAAAAGTCAGGAAAAAGTGCCTCTATTTTTAACTGGTTGGCACAACCCTGCACATGTCCTGGGAGTCCCTCCCAGCTCTGCTAATGGCAACAGTCCCCTCTGGCGAGCCATTTCATGGAGAAAAGTCATTAACAGATTTTTATTTGTTAAAAAAATATGTACACTTTTAAAAATCTTACTATCCCAGTTTCTTCCCCCTTATGAAAAATTAAACTCAACCCTATCTCCACAGCTGTGTCACACCAAAGCCCAAGGAACACTGGATATTTGATTAGAGGATTTTACTGAGACCCATCTATAGGTCAGAGTTTACAAATCATAACCATGAGCACTTTTTCAATGCACCCACCCCTGCAAGTGTCCAAGGCCAGGCTGGACACCCTGGGACAGTGCAAGGTGTCCCTGCCCATGGCCCAGGGTGGCAGTGGATGAGCTCTAAGGTCCCTTCCAACCCAAACCAGTCTGAGATTCTGTATGAAAGCCCAAACTGTAAATTCAAAAGGAGTTTAACCACCACACTTACTTTGCTTCTGGAGTCCACGTTTAGGAGACACACTCCACAGGCAAGATCCTGGGCATTTTTAATCCCCGGGCGCAGCATACAAGAAGAGAAATCCAGGGAGTTTTCATCTGGCTACAGGAAGGAGACAGTGACATTTGGGCATTTTCAGTACCTGAGAAGGTTTCAGACATCAGGATGAAAACTGCTGAGCACCAAGAGCCACCCAGGCACGGCAGGGCTGGCACCCATCAAAGCTGTCGGGATGGGTTTGCCATCCCCACTCATTTATAACACTCCAAGTCTTGAAAAAAAGGCCTCGACTACAAAGGAAGGAATTCTTGAGTTGCACATTCCCACATCCAGAGGGGAAGGAGCAAACAGAGGCTCTGCAGGTGTTTGTGCAGCTGTGGGGAGGGAGCTCTCCCAGTCTGCCCTGGAGAGGTGGCTGCAGCAGGATTTGTTGTCCTGGACTCCAAGATGTTGCCTCATCAAAAAAGGGCAGCTGGTATTCTCTTTTGGGTTTTTTTTTTGGTTTTTTTTTAACCTACAACATGGCAGAGCAGTACAAAATGGGATATTAAGGTTAAACAAACCATGGAATTCAGGCCACCAGCCATACACAAGCTCAGGTTAAAGAGAGGCAAAGGGTGAGGGAATAAGCCTGTAAATAATAAATTAATGTGGTCACTTTGCCAGTGCATAACCTCACATTTCAGCCACAGGATAAATGATCAATTAAAACATTGCATAAAGGGGATATAAAACTGTTCAAATTTTGCCTGAAAGCAGTAATGCAAATAAAAGCAATGACTAGAAATGCAAGAAGCTTAAAAAATGGTGTGATCCCAGGCCATGTGTGTCTTAATCCACACCCTGGGCATGCTGCTCACACTGCCCTGCTGAATGGCTGGAGAATCATTGGAATCCTGAAAAAAACACACCCTTTAATCTCTAAGCAGATCAATCAAATTAATAAAGGCACTCTATCATTTGTTTACCAAATGCATGAGTGAAGCAAATGAGAAGGTCATCCTGCAATTTGCTGTGAAAAACCACAAGGCTGTGCATAAAATTACCTTGTAACAAAATCCTTTAAAAGATAAAATTAACCTTCCCAAGCACATGCCTGGGAGCTGGAATACTGCTCTGCAGTTAATTGGCACTTCTGCTTCATTTAGGAGCCGTGACTGCAACGCCAGAGGTGTGGGTTCCACCCCTTCCAGTGAATCCCGTGGGGAAGAGAAGCAAAAAAAGGGTGATTTGGAGAATTATAGGAGTCATGAGTCCCTGGTTTTTAGTAAATTCAGCTGGACTATGTGTGCATGTGAGAAGTCACTGTTTTCAGCTCCTAATGTGCTTAAAATTTAGCTGGAGCTACGAGCCAGGAGCTGCTGTGGCTCAGAGAACACGTGGCCAAGCTTTGGACTTTCAGGTAATCCCTGTAATCTTCCAAGGAAAAGCACTTTAGGAACTGTATTTTAATCCACCTGTTTAAATTAGGAAAATATCCTGAGAGCTCTTGGGATTGTTGCAATCAACAATGCCAGAGTTCAAACAGGTGAATCCAGCTCTATCAGCTTCCTCTGCCAAGCAGTAAAACACTGAGGACATAAATTCCCTAGGATGTCAGGACCTGTGCATCACAGGACCATCACCAAAATACCTGGGCAGGTTTAAAATGTGCAAAAGGTGTATAAAAAGGGACTGATCATCTATAATCCCTGCCTTGCAGGGAATGCCAGTGAGCTGGAGAGGGGTACATCTAGCAGAAACCAAGTATTCCAGGCCTTACTTATAAATGAGTGTTTATTGGGAAGGAAAAGCCTTTTGTGGCCACAGCTGCAGTGCAAGGAGGAAGCCACAAATTAAAATGCTCAGTGGAAACCTCCCCATGGTAATGATGTGCTCAGTGATGCTTGGTGTGATGTGCTGATCCTGAGAGCTGAAGGCTCCTTGGATGTGCACTGAGTTAAAGGGATCCACTGTGCAAGTCAGTGTAAAGCACACACAGATGGGTGATTCCCTAAAAATACCAGTTTTTCCATGGTGAAAGGAAATAATTTTGCACATTGTACCTCCTGTAACACAAACACACAAACCACACAAGGAATTTCAAGGCAGGGTGATTTTCCTGCCTTCTATTTGTGTCTGTTCTGCACCTCTGTGTGCCCCTTTTCTTCCCATGGGATGCTCCTGCTCTAAAGGGCCACCCCTCAGATCACCCCTGCCTCTACCCCTCACCCAGCTATGTCCAAAGCTCTCCAGCTCCCTACCAGGCTGTCTGGGAGCAATGCAGCTTTTCCTGGCAGTCCAGAGCAGGAAGAGCTGTTTAGTCTGTGGCAGGAACTAAAACAAACTCAGGCATTTCCAAACACAGAGAGAAGGGAGAACAGTTCAGTTGTTCCTGTGTGGCTGCTCTGTGTGGTTGGGAACTGTGAGCATTAAAACCACAATTTGATATTGAAAAACAAGACATGTCCATGTCCTTTTGGGTTTGCAAAATGGCTTATTTGGATTTTATCAAACTTGCCTTACTGGAGATGTGCACAGACACCCAGGATATCACCTACACCATTAAGGCACTAAGTAAGACACCATTGTGTTTGTGCATAAATAACAGTTTTCTTAGAGGGTTTTAAACTGGCTTTCACAAATAAGTTCATTTCCATTTTCCGAGAGAAGAAACACAAACTGTCCAGAGTCTCTTTAAATATAATTATGACATTTGTTTTGGTAACCAGGCAGTTTGTTTGGGTCTTACCGTTAAAGCAGCCAGGGACATGAAGCTGATCAGGTTGTTCCACACTTTATCAATATCCTTCAGCAGCTGCTGGAGCTTCTCACTGCAAACAGCAGTTGCTTTGATGCCCAGCTCCACCCTCTTTGTTACTCTGTAGACTTCAACAACCCCTGTGGATGTAAAACAGGGGAGGATTGCAGAGAATTCACTGGATCCTGAGCCTTGAACTCAGAAATGGCAAAACCAGACGTGGCACGGGAGGGGTGGCCATGGAGGGTTAGTTCTAAGCTGGGGTTACATTTGTTTGGCAGAACATTTTTCATTATTTAGGTGCAGGCAAAGATTAAGATAAAAAGGAATGCCATTTGGGGAGGAGTGATTCTGTATCCCTGGTTTTTAGAGAAGAACTCTCAGTGTAAAACATGTGGAAAATTAAAACATACCCAGTAAATATTCCATGCCTTGAGCAGACTGGATAACTTCAGTGCAAACAGATGAACTGCTTATTCCATTTAAGGTGTCATTTGCTTTCTTTATGACCTGGTGGAAATGAATTTCATAAAATGATGGGATTTCTGTCTTTAAATAATCATTAAAACAAGACCGCCCCCAGCAGAAACTGTTATTCAAAAAAGGAGGCAAATTAAACAAGAAATGATTGCCACACTCCATCACGTTTTTATACACTCCTGTTTAAGGAGATCAGGGGCAAGTATGAGCATTTAAAACCTTAATGTATTCCCCCCAACATTGTCATTACCACAGTAAGAGTTTTAGGAGCATGCATGCTTTGCTATCTAGTTTACTAAGAGCATTCACAAGCTCTCTAATACTCCAATGCAAAGGAGAAATGTTGAGGAGCACTGATGTGGCTGTGAAATCTCTGACAGCAGCACATGAATGGTCCCTGGGCACAGCACATCAACAACTCTGTTCCTCAGGAAGCCCTGAGGAGCCAGGCACTGGTACCAGTGCCCTGAACACCACAATACTGGGCACCCAAACACGGGACCACCCCACTAACCAGAGAGCTGGAATATTTAGGGAAAAGCCAAACTAATCCCCAGTGACAAGGGAGATTAGTGTAGGGTGCTTAGCTGAGGAGGTGGCAGCTTTTGATTTAAAAACTGTAATTCCCAGGGCTGATTCCCACACTTTCCCTGCTGTTGGTTTCAAACACGGAGTGAGGTGGTTCCTGCAGGGAGGAGGGAAGGATTTGGAGGAGGAGGAGGTGCCACACTCACCTGCAGGGCACTCTCCAGGCATCTCTGCCACTCATAGGCGTACCTCTCACTCTCCTAGTGCAAAGGAAAGGACAGGCTCAGTCTTGTTCCTACATACATTTCCCTCCCTTCCTCCTACACAACAGACACAGCACCACAGGTATTTTAAGAGTATTTGCAGATCAGCTGTGTGAACTTCAGATCTATTCCTAATTTTCCCCCATTCTTTCAAGATTTTCCATGCACCTGAACTCTAAATTTTGATTTTTGGAAGTCAGAAGGAGTTTCAAAACAAAGAACATATAGGAGTGGGCAAAAGGTTTCACTGCACACACCTCCTGACACATTTGTTACAGTCTGCTGTTCTAGCAGCGGGGATTAGCAGAATTTAATCTGAGTCCTTTTCCCATCTCTTCTCAGGAGGAGCAGGAGAAATAACTACCAGGCAGCCAAAAAGTGATGCCATTTCCCAAAGCAAACGGCCTCGGTGCCAAAGCTGGGATTAGATTTAAACTGTAACTAATTTCCAGTCATAAGCTTAGGCTGCAAGGTCAAGTGATTCTGTGTTTCAGACCACAGCACTTTCCCACTTCCCTTTAGAGACGCGAGAGAAGAAACTCCCAGGTTCCACTCACAACATCCAGCTGCACCTGGACACCACCTCGCAGTCACAGCCACATGCAAAGAGCTAAAGCCCCAAAAAGCTGGATCCAGAACCCCCTTGACGTCAGTGGAAGCTGAGCTGTGCTGCAGACAGTTCCTTACCTCCACCTCCCCAGTCAGGTCCTTGTACTTGTCCCTGATCACGGGCAGCGCTGGCTTCTCGCTCAGAGTGTTTGAGCGGTCCCTGAACGGCTGCTCCAGGGCTGGCAGAGGTGAGGAGCGACTGATTTCCCTGTCCCCCAGGCTCAGGCTCCTCTTATGAGACCCTAAAAAGTCAGGTTATAAAAAGTTATTCCTTTACTCTAAAGACCCAGGCTATTTAAAATGAACGAAGTGGCAGCAAGGGTTGTCCTGTTCCACCAGAAGAACAAATATTTCTCTTTACTCAGTGACTGCTGCAGATTTCCCCAGTCCCTCAATTCTTACAGGTTTTTGGCACAACAAATATTTTCCTTGCAGAAAAAGACCTGATCCAAATGCCACAGAAATCAATGAGACGATTCAGGTCGTTTCCAGCAGCCTTCAGAACAATCCCCATTAGCTAATTTATAATTCAATTAGGAAAATCAGCCTTTGATAAGCACATGCATCATGAGGTTCCCCCACCATGGGCAGGCTTACCTTGCACAGACAGGTCAAAGGTAGCCAGCTCACTCTTGATCATCTCCTCACTGGATTTCACTTTGCCTTGCGAAGTTGCCACCAGGAAGTCGAACTTGCTGATTTTCGGTTTTTCACTTTGGAACTCTCCGAAGTCATCTGTGGCCTCTCTCCGCAGCTCAGAGGAGACTCCAGAGAGGAAATCAGTGCCCAGGGCTGGGTCAGCCACTGCTCCATCCTGAGCTTCCAGGGGAGGCCTGGCGAAATCCCCGAAGTCTCCGACGTCGTCGTCGCTCGGAGCGCCGCAGACCGGCCCGGAGTCTTTAAAGTTCGCAAAGGCTGTGAAGGAAACATCCTGCAGAGCATCCTCGCTGGAGAAGGTTGTCACTTTGGAAACTGTCGTCATGGTGATGTTTTCTGAGCTGCCAAACAAGGTCTCCTTCTTCTGGAGCACAGAGGTGGCCGCGGAGGAGCTGCTCCCCGAGGGCTGGGCGAAGCAGGAGAGCTTCTTGCCCTGCTGGACGTCGTCCTTGTCGGAGCCGGACCAGTCGTAGCTCGCCAGGCTGCTGACTGCAGAGCCACTGTGACAGCTTCCAAACGGGCCACCCTTTAAGTCATCCACATCTGAAACAAACCCCCACAATTAGGAGCTGAAGTTCAAACGTTAAACTCTCTACGCCGCCTAAAGAACGACTTGCTGAGAGCCCGGAGGAACTGCAAGAACAAACACAGGGAATTGTTGTCTGGCTGAGGCTTGAACTGGAGTTTGCACAAAAGTCATCTGGAAAATACCTGAGCATTTAATACAAAAATTTCATCTGTTCAATGAATGTAAGCCTTGACCTCTGAATGCCGTCTTATATTTTAAGCTGAAAAGTCACTATACCACTATGATAGTGAAGAAACACTAAAAAAAAAAAATCAGTTTCTGGCCAGTCCAGGCTGCACAGATCACCAGTTGAGTTTTCTGGCTGCAGAATCTACAATCAAAATATAAATGTTACAACTCAAACACCTTTAATGCGCTATTTCATCTTATCAAATCCAACCACACAGAAGACTGGGCTGACTTTTCCATTCCTCTGATAAAAGTATTAATACACTTTAATTTTATATTCATGCTTTGATACAAATAACGTATAAAAATGTGCTGCAAGAACCTAAAAAAGCCTAGAAATCCTGTGTGAGCTTATCAGGGCTCCTGCAGCGCTGCACGGCCGACTCGTCAAACTCCCAGGTGCCAGCACTGACAGGGGCATTGAGGAGATCATGTTTTAACTGAATAAATAGTTTGTAAAAGCTAGGTCTAGAGAAAATCCAATTATTTTGCAGAAAGCTCCAAACATTTATACCCACCTGGTGATTACATGGCCCAATAGGTTCTTCTCCCTGCCAGGGGCAGGTGTGAGATGGGAGCCCTGCAGTGCCTGGGGGCTCTGGCTGCTCCCACCCAACTTGATCTTTCACCTCCAGACTGAGCCTGATCTCCAGCGAAGGCACATGGAGCCAAGAGCTGGGCAGTTTTCATCAGAGCATGAACCCCCCCTGCCCAACAAACCAGCCCTGCTATCCTACATTTGGCATTTGTTTTCCAGCAGGAACGATTGTCAGTTTGGATTAGAGCCGCAGCTGCTGTGCAGCGCCCGGGGTCCAGCGGCTCCAGGGACAGCAAAGCCAGACCACAAAATGTTCTTCCTGAGCCTCTCTGGAGCTGAGATCCTGGTGCTGAACACCACGGGCTGGCACAGTGGGGTTTAACACAGCCACGGTGGGAACAAGCTGCCTTCCCAGCTGTCCTCTTTATTCCATCCAGCCACACCAGCCCGAGGATTAAACCATTCTAACAAACCAATTCCGCCTTGGTTTATTCATCTCGCTGCAAGGGGAGAGCAGGCCAGGCTCCAGGCTGCTTCCCGGGCATGACCCACATACATGGCTAATGAAAACCCTACCGAATACACAAGACAGCGCTGGAGTTTAATGGCCACTGCCACGGGTCAGCGAGGCACAGTGTGTCATCCATCAGCTCCTCCCCGGGGCCCTCCTGCAGCTGCCGCTTAGCCCACGACAGCATCCCAAAGCCAGGCCCGAGCCCCCTGCACACAGACAAGATTTCCACTCGAATTCTGCACGTGCAGAGCAGCAGTTTGCAGAGGGTAAACACGGAGAGATGAAATCACCTGCTCCCGGCACAGAAAGAAGGCTCGGGGGTGAAAGGAGCCGCCCGGAGAGGGGTCGGTGATTTATCACCACAGACCACACCTTGTGCTCTCAGGCTTTTGTTTAAAGAAGGGAAATGAAAGCTTTGCATGAAAGAGAGAGCCAGAACCACCTCGGACACGTGAGCCAGCTGTAATTAATCCTGGGATCCTGGAAATACCACCAGGTACCCGGCAACCTCTGTTTTCCCTTTGCTTTGTGTTGACTCCAAAACCCAGCAAAGATTTGAGCCTTGCCATTGTTCGGTGCTCCCTGGGAGGGAAAGGGAAGAGTGATGATCCCACTCCGAGGATCAGCACACTCAATCTTGTTGGGAATTATTCCTTTGATAACTGCTAAGATTTTGAGCTGCAAACACATCCTAAAGGACCAGGTCAGGCCCTGGATCAGGCAGAATCAGCAGCAGGCTCTGGGGGAAATGTGAACTCACCTCTGCAATCAATAGGGCAGGGCAGGGGAGGCAGAACTGTAGTTTAATTATTCACAAACTAAGATTCAAGATTCTCTGTGTGTGAATTCAGGCAGACACGAAACCTCTGCAGAGGTGCAAGGGCTGAGGTGAAATGTAATGGTTCAATTCTGTACATTTGATTTTTTTGGATAATTCCAGAAGGATCACTCCAGTGAATAAACTTTTTGCTAGGAACGTTATATTACAGGAGAAACACTGCGTTCAGAGTTGGCCTTTACAGCTCAAGCAGTCCTAAAACAATTCAGTGAGAAGTATGAAAAATAAGAATGTGGAACCCAAAGTCCAAGCTGCCTGATCATCACCTGGGACCAGCTGCACCTGCAAGAGCCAGCCAAGGCAAAGCACTGGCTGCCAAGTTAATACACAGTTAAAATAATACAGCTAAAATACTGTTCCCCAGTGTAATCTCATCTCCAGAAAAACTTGCCACCCCTGATTTGAGCCAACTATAATAATTTATTTCAACTACCAAGGATTAAGTTATGGCTGGAGGCAAATTACAAGCTGGAGCCTTCAATGTCAACAGTTTAATCATTTAAGGAAAACCCTTGACAGCATTAGTGACTGTCTAAAGAAAACTGAAAAAGACAATTCAGAGACATTGGAATTAATTTGGGGATTTTAGCCAGTGCAGGAGGCTTCCAGGTTTCTGTATTTCAGTGGATATTAAATTCTGATGAATAAATATAACTCTGGTGTCACGTTTTGGTTGTTAGGGTGACACAGGTGGTGGCTGTGGAGCTGTGTTCCCAGCAGAACAGCATCAGTGCTGTTACCCTGGGAACATCCCCTGCAGCCTGAGCAGGAATCCAGAGCCTGGATGGGGGACAGGCACCAGCTGCTCACTGCTTCCAGTGGGTCTCCACCTGATAAAAGGAGATGAGACTGGAAGAATACAGAGTTTCATGCACTGCTGCTATCAGTGTCAGCAACCAGAAAAATCCAAAGCCCATTTCTCAGCTGGGGAAGCCTGGAACAGTTAACAATAAACCATTTGCTTTCCCTAAAGAATGGGTGTAGGTAAGATGGAAACCATCAAGAATGCTGACTGTAAGATAAAAATGCAGGGAATAGAAAAGCCTCCAAACCCACATCAGCCAGGGTTTGCTAATTATTTTGAAATGATCATGCTAAACAACGTTTCACAGCAAAATAAAGGCCCCGAGCTGACACTGGGAGCTCAGTCCCACAGAGGCCCTTGGGAAGGCTGTGGCAAACCATGGCAAACACATCCACACCCTCCCTGTCAGAGGCCTTCCCGGGATAAACCAGGGTGGATGAGCTCTGCTGTGTACAGAATTAACCCAAATGAGGGCAAGGGAGTCAATCTGACTGTCAAGTCTGGACAAAAATGTAATAAATACAGTCATGAACATCCCTCTCCCTCCTCCAGGAATGACTGGCTCAACAAACACAAACAGCACGAGCCCTGCAGAATTAGGTCTCAGCTTTGTGTTCAAAGCTTTGGTTTAAAAACCTTTAGGGCTGGGCACAACCAGCTGATCTCCAGATTCAAGGAGGGTTGGTTGTTGTGGTTTTCTCCCTTTTTCTTTTTTTTTTTTTCCTTTTTAAGTCTCTCCAGCTCGGTGTAAAGAAGAAAAGCCACATTCTGCTTCCTGGGCTGGGTTTTTGCTCTTGCAGCAACTCCAAAACCCCACAACATTTTAACTATTCCACATCTCAATTATTTTTAGCTTTTTACCTTGTCTACTAATTTGATGCTAATCCCAAGCTGTCAGTGGCTCAGGATTTGGAGGAATTTGAAGTGACATAATTGCGTGCCACAAATTTGCAGCTGTCATTCATGTTTGCAACTTCCAATATTTAGAAGGCAGAACTTCCCAAATGGAAAATTTACTTGGGGGCTCTGGTTAACTCACACTGGATTAGATAAATAAATATCAGAATATTATTTAGTGGGCTTCTACTCATAAAAGTCTAGATAACAACACAGTTTTCCAGTGCCAGCTCACAGAAACAGCCCTGCTACCACACATTTCCTCCAGTCTATCCCTCTCAAACACAGATATTTGGAAAAATATTATTTAGACTGATATGTAAAGATTAGAAGGTCACAGGGAGCGAGGTCAAAGCGTTGGAAGAGGAGAAAGAAGCTCACCCACACCCTGCTCTGCTAGAGAAAAGCACCCACCAGCTTAAGGGGATACCAGAACCTTAAACTCTGTATTTTTGAGGAAAAAGAGATACATTGCTGGTTTGCAACAAATCACACACATCCCCACGTTTTCAAAATATGCCAAGATAATATTTATTAACACAGCAGGACTTACAGATCACAAAAGATAGTGATACAGAGGAGCTCGGGAGGGCGGTATCAGAGTAAAGCATGCAGGTCAATACTTGCAGAAGAGAGATATCAAAGCAGATCTGAAAAGGCACATTCACACAGGAAATGTTTAGTTGAAATCAGACATTAGAAAAAGCAGCAAAAAAACCTGAAGTTGATTAAAATATACAGAGATCTCCAGTAATGCCAAAGAAAAAGGTACTTTACAGGTGTGTCAGTGCAGCTGATAACCCTTTGAGAGCGCCCGGGGCAGGGCTCCTCTCGCTGCAACCTTTGGCAGGAAGAACAAATCAGGTTCACCCAAGAGGAGCAGGTGCTCATTCAAATGCTTTCAACTCGGAGTGAAACGCAAATTTGGTGTAAAAGAAGCAGCCTGGTTCAAACTAACAGCATGCAGCCAGTGCTCAAAGGGTTATACGGAGTAAATGCAAGAGAAATCAGGCAACATTAGTATCATCTACCTTCCACACAGAGAGTTAGAGCTGAGTTTAAAGAGACTGCATCCCCTTTGAAGAGAGAAAAACTGGAAACCTTTCATCCCTCAAGAGACCATAGGCCCTGGCATGGGAAGCAAGCCAAGGATTTCTCTCTAATTCCCAGCATAAGCACCTACCTGCCCATACCTGGAAGCTATAAATGTCAAACCTCACAGCCAAGGGACAAACACCTCTGTGCGGGCACGTCACTAAGTGAAATCATCTCTCAGCACCTCTGTCCTGCTGCTGTTCCACTGGAGATGTGACACAGGGCTTGCAGACTTGCAGCTCCCCAGGACAAGTCTCCCATTTCCCAGCAGTGAGGTGACAAAGGGATACTGTCCCTTTTTGACATTAGATTTACAGATCGAAGGAAATGATGGTGGGGGGGAAAAAAAAAATCTGCTTTTTAACTTCATGTAAACTGGAAAGAAAAAAAAAAGGACTTGACTATCAGCAGTTCACAGCTTGAAATGCATCAAACACACAGAAAGGAACACATGAGCACAGGAGTGTTTGTAGCAGAGTGTCCAGAGCACGTCCTGCTACGAAATCCAAACAGTTAAATGGAGCAAAACTCTCCCTTTTGGAATAACATCTAACTTGGCACCATAGGAGAATACAGACTTGTTTAAGTTTAATAAAAATAGCTTCTAATTAATACTTCAGAGTTCAAAAGTTTAGCAACGAGCACATGGAGGGCTAACCCCTTTAAACAAACCAAGAAAAAGAGGCTTTCCTGCCACAAATGGCAATTATTCATCACGGATTGCTGTGGCAAAAGCACACGTCCTGTAAAGAGCTACAGAAGTCAAACTACCACCAAAAGAGGCTAGAAAAATATTAGGAAAAAGTGCTTTCAAACCCAAAGTAAACATTCAAGAATACACTGTAGGTGCTACGTTTTGACAGCTCACTCAACTTGGAGTTTTCCCAAGCAGTAATATGAAAACTAAATGTCTTTGCTAATAAATTATTCCTGATATTTTGTACCCTGTTAGAGAGTATCTTCCACATCGAAGTTGCCAACTTAATTCTCTCCCCTACTTAAAAATATCATATAATGCAAAATTACAGTACTGTATTGTTTTTTCTCTACCCACATCTGCAAAAAATGGAAGAAATAGTTCATGTGGAAAAAACCAATTCTTGCAGTAAGAGCTTTTACATTTACAGTTTGTATGTTCCCCCTGTTCAGAAAAGCCTTTGACTGCATAAAACTTGTCCTAGAACACAGTAATGGTTCCCGTGTCGTTGAAGGCCACAGAACATTTAACTACAGCTTATCTCCTATGTATATATGAAAAGAAAAAGCAGGACACTTGGGAAATTTGTTTTATGATTGGTGATCAGGTCAGAGATGGTCAGTTCACTCCCTCAGGAATATTGTCATAAAGGGAAATTAAAGAAGGTGGAAACCTGATAAGGATAAAGTGAAAATCCTATGGTTTAAATTTAGGTTCAAGAGTTCCCAATGATGAGACCAGCACCTGCAGCCCCTTGGAACAATGATTCCCAAGAGGGATTTAACACTGGAAGGTGTGTAAAATACTCTAAAACTGCAGTCCTGCAAAATCCTGGCTACCCAGACTGAGCCCCACTGGAAGGGGAATACACTGGTGTTGGTGATTAGTCAGCTTCTCATTAACAGCCCCAATTAGTGACCCTTGGGAAGCGCCGAGTGGGGGAAGTCCCCAAGCCAAATGCTTTGTGGAAAACAAGAGATTAAAGTGAGACTCTGCCATCATCTTGCTGATATAAATGGAATGACATTGTTTGCACTGGAACATTTTCCACTCGAGTCCCTTAAGTGCCAATAGGTACCAGTATGATGTTAAATCTGAAAAATAAACTGGCCAGGAGTTCAAACTGTTCCAGCTATTTATACTTACAGTCTTCTAAGACAAAAACTAAAGAGCGCCCTGCTGAGGGGCCGTGGCTGGCGGGGACACACACTGAGGAGTCTTCCACTACTGAAAGACGAGTGCATAATACTGTAATTGAGCACAGAGAACACGGAATCTGCACCACCTACGTTACCAGAGCAATCTAACCAGTTCCTCACCTGCTGCTGGTGGATGCTGGCCACTAACTGTTGGCAAATCCAAAGAGCTATCAGACATGACATGCTTAAGATCTCCTCCCACATCAGCCAGTTTCATGTCAAACTGAACCGACAGCGCGTCTTCGGAGTCCTCCTTGCCCACGCTGCTGCCGCCGATGGAGGGCAGATCCAGGGATTTCACCGAAGCAGAGTCTTCTTTGGCCTGCTTGAAAGCTGCCACTTTGTCCACCAGCGACTTCTCGGCGCCGCTGGAAGAAAACTTGTTGGAGTGGAAGTCAGCAAAGTCATCATCGCTCTTCACCGAGGAGAGCGCGCTGTCCTTGGCCTCCTCGAAGCCCGCTCCGGAGCCTTCCAGGGACAGCTGCTTGAAGATGTCATATTTGGTGGGCGTAGCAGTGGTGGCAGAGCTCTGCCCACCCTTCACTGCGCTGGCAGAGGAGCCAGCCTGAGCACCAGGGCCGGCCTCCAGCTTGAGTGCATTGTATTTGTCATCAGGTTTCTGTTCGGAAAAGCCCCCGCTGTTGTTGAAAGCCATGAAATCTGCAAAGTCATCCTGTCCACTGGCTGATGCGCCGTTAGAAAATTCCCCAAAAAGGTTGAACTCTCCAAAGTCATCAGCTAAGCTGGAAGTTTTGCTGGGTGCTGGCTGGGCAGAGGCGGACGGAAGGGTTGGCGGGGGAAAGGAGCCCGGTTTAGAGGCGTTAAACGCAGGCGGGAAGGATGGCTGCTTGTTTTCTCCAGGAGAGGAAAAGAGCTCCAAGTCTGCCAGATTCAAAGGGGCCTTGGGTTGTGCTGGCTGTTTTGGCTGAGCAGGCAGAGGAGGGAAGGGTGCAGGGAAGGTTTTGTCTTTTGAGGGTGGCTCTAGCGGGGAGATGCTGTCAGCGGTTTTGAAATCTGTGAAACCATCGTCGGCTCCCGCGGGCTTGAACTCTGCAAGGTTTTCTCCTGGGAATGAAAACAGGGAGAAAACAACAGTTAAACCCTGCACAATAAATACAGCACATTTCACACCATGCAAGCAAGCAAATTGTTTCACACAGTGTCAGAAGGTTTTATGCAAACTGTTTAAATTAAAGACCTCGGGATGCACACGGAACTGCAAACTCAACTGCCATGAACCACATAAGTGTCAAGGTCAGTGATTCTACTTTTCACACCAGCAAACACTTAATTCTCTCAAATAGCCTCAAAGTCATATTAAACTCCCTTTACACTGAGTTAATATCAAAACACACCATGACAAATAGATTCAAAAGGAGATCAATACTGTCTTGTTCGGCCTCCATGCAAGTTCTTCTCCCCAGCCCATCCTCCTCGTGTTTGCCAAGCAGTGAATGTAATTTTGAATTTCACTTTTACCAATACAGTATTTGCTTTTTGTGGAAGCAATTCCTCCCTTCCTCCTTCTGAAATATTGCAGCTTTTTCAGGGGGGATCACCAGAGGGCCGAGACAAAACCAACATGAGGTAACAATGTTTTCACTGAATTTACATACAATAGTTTGGTGTAATAATTTTAAAACTTTCTTCTTTTGACCATGAAAACATTGTTTAACCCATTCACCAGCATGTACATACCTGAACTACTCATAATTTAAAAGTATTGATGCTTACTTTAAGACAAGTGTCCCATAAATAGATTTTTTTCTGTTTTAGAAACACACCACTAGCATTTTATTCTCAAACCACTCAGTGTCATACTTTAAATTAGCTTAGCTGAGATTTACAGAAGACTCTTCATAGTGGTACAACTACGCCTGACCTTTCATTCCATTCTCCCTCCCTCCAAACCAATTCATTTGGCTCATCAACAACATAAAACATTCCTGAAACTGCTACTCATTGATCAAAATTGCAACAGCACAGCAAACTACACTTACTGAAGAATTGCAAACTTTTCCATTAGAAATGTAAGCTGGTGAAAGGGTTAAGAGAGGTCAGACCTTGACAGCAGGCAAATACAGCAACTTTCTATATTTCAGAACATGTATAGAAAGAGATCAAATGTTATTTCATTTTACTGCAAGCATTTAATCCTGAAGAGGTTCTGAGCATGAGAAGCTCACAAAACACCACAGGGGTTTCATAAATGAATGACTCCTTACTTAAAACAAATTCCAACCACATTATTACTTTAAAATAAAACTCAGGAGCACCCAGAAGAGATGCCAGTCCTCCAGAAATACCATCAGCACATTGTTCCAGGAGGATATTGCCCTGTTTTTTCAAGACACTTCCTACCAGGGTTTTTAGAAAAGCAGCACCACCATTATTTTAGAATTGCAGGGATGGAAATTCTGCAGCTCAAAGAAAAATGCTAAAAATGATAATGAAAATATGTTAAACCCCCAGTGCTTACCCAAGTATTTGCTCTCTGCTGGCTGCTCTAATTCCCGGAAAGCACTGTACTTGTCCCCTCCATCTAGAGAACAGGAGAAAAGAAACATATTTACACAGAGAAATTATGAATTCATACAGTAAATGGTATCTAAATTGCTCTGATTTTTAAAT
This sequence comes from Erpornis zantholeuca, assembly GCA_013400515.1. NCBI lineage: Eukaryota > Metazoa > Chordata > Aves > Passeriformes > Timaliidae > Erpornis > Erpornis zantholeuca. The sequence goes on from VZTN01009270.1 coordinate 542,049, forward strand.
ATTAACATCTTATCAATGCCAGAAAGAAGATGCATGAAATTTTACAATAAATTGCTCATAGGGGTTGTGTATTTGTCCTTTTACCTCCAAAAGCAGCTGCACTCTCAGAAGGCTTCTCAGCTGCCATTCCTTTAAACACAGCATATTTATCAGCTGGTGAGAGCGGCTTATTACCTGGGAGTGGCACTAGTAAAGAAGGAACACTAAAAACAAAAGAGACAAAAGCAAAGTTCCTTAATTGATCCATAAGAAATCTACATTTCCAGGTTTTATTTAAAAGACCCTCTTATTATGACTACAGAATTTGGATCCTAAACCTAAGTTTATGCCTTAATGAGTGCTTAATGTAAATTACCTCAGCTAGGTAAATTCTCCCTTTATCTCACCCAATCATATTTCTTTAGGCCAGAAGTCACTTTGCACCATTCTTGATTTTAATTTCTATCAAAACCATGAACAAAACTCTCCAGAACTTTACACCAAGGAATTTGTAGCCCAGGAGAGAACAAACACACAGACACACCCCAGGAATCACTCCTGCTTAATTCATCCCTTTGAAAATTCCCCCTGATAAAACTAGCTACAGTAAAGAGTTAAAACTGCACGAGATTTTGATAGCTCCATACTTTCAGCTTATCTGATTCTGATTATATCTCATTACATATTGAAAAATTAAGATAATAAAGTGGGATCACTGTTCAAAGGAAGGAAAGAATAACATTGAATTTCTGTCAGTGCCAATCAGTGAGTTTAGGCAGGTATCTAGTCAGCAAAATAAGGATTAGTGCACAGTTACACAAACAAGTCTTTTTGCATAAACACACTCTACTTTATCCAGTAAAACTGCCACAACAACCTAACACCTTGTTAGCAAATGCTGCAAGATTTAGGAGAGAGCTTTGCTTGCCCTCCACACAAGCCCTGTTATCAGACCTTGGCAGCTCCACACAACAACATCCTTTACATATGAATGACGCATTTTACCTCCAGTTTGTGTCACTCACATTGAAAACCTGAATGAATTTCTATTGCATTCTTCAGCCTGGAGCAAGACTCTTTCCAGAGCCATTTAAATCTCCTTATCAGCAGCCTACAAGCAACACACAAACGAAGCACTTGCACACATGTGCTGATGCTGGTTTGTGATGCTTGCAGACAGACAGTGCAATGGCAAAAAAATAGAGCTTATGGTAATATAATTAAATTTCCCATCCCTGCAAAGCAGGCTATTAGATATGCAATCTTGGCAAATGGAATGGTTAATCAGCTGTACTCCACAGATGGCTTTTTTTTAAATAAAGCTCCATAAGCAATTAGATTATAGCTCATTGTACCATTTTGTTCAAAACTGAACGCTTTCACAACTGAATAAAGAGAACTGCTGCAGTGAAAAAGAAACACCATTTCTTGAAATATTTTTTCATGATTCTCTACTTCCCATTGTGCAATTTACAAACAGTTTTTTGTCAAAACTTCCAGTAACAGATTAGCTTCAGCTGAAAAATGACATCTAACACAAGATATACTTAAATCAGCATCTTCAGATCCATGTGGCATTGACATCCCTGGGAGTGTCCAAGGCCAGGCTGGACACAGGCTTGGAGCAATTTGGTCTAATGGAAGGTGTCCCTGCCCATGGCAGGGGGTGGAACTGATGATCTTTAATGTCCCTTCCAAACCAAAACATTCTGGAATCCTATGCCATCAGCAAAATTAAATTTCTTACACAGAACCCATTTGCTGAGGTGTAAGAGAACAACTGGGCTGAGCATCCCCATTTGATGTCACTGCTGAGGAAGCACCTGGTAATCAGGGCTCACATGGAATTCAGAGCTCTGTTTGCCACAAAGAACAGCCAGGTCCTACCCAGAAAACGTGTCTGGCTACAATTAGACACCTGGGAGGTGCATAAAGAGGAGAAAAGGCTGACATTTTCCAGTCTTTGTAGACCTTGAAAGGCTGATCGTAAACTATCAAAGGAGCAAACATGTTTATTTTGTTATACAAAACCTGCCTGATCTGGAATTACCTCCTGTCTCTTGCTGGAGTCTGAATGATGTTTCAATTGAGGTTTATAGTCATGTATCAAAAGTTTAGGCCCTGGCCAGAGAAATGACAGAAACACCGAGGATCTGGTACCTGCTCCGGTGCTGTGAGCTGGCTGCTTTGGCTGCATCCCCCTGGAAGTCAGTGAAGGAGTCATCCAGGGAGCCAGATTTTGAGGCATCCTGAAACTCCTGGAAGTCATCATCTTCTGGTTTTACTACCTGAGTTACAAACAGCATGTAAATTGCTACGCTGTTGGCTCTTCAAATTGTCACATGGCATGAAAGCAGCTCGGAGCAGTGTGATTAAAAGGGAAAAAAAGAAGGAAAGGAACCTTTCAACACAAGCATCATCAGCGTTTCCACTCTGTCTGCACCTCACCCAACTCAAACACACACAGGATTACAGGGGGCAAGAATGAACAGGAGGAACTGTACTCCTTTCACAATAAATGTGTTACTGATCACAGCCATGTCACCTTTTAATTCAGGACAAATGAATAATTTAAAATTAATAGCACTGCAATAAATATTTTCTGAAGGATGAGCCACATCTGCAAACAGCAAAATTTATCCCCCACGTGATTTACCTTTGTAAACTGAAGGTTTTCAGAGTTCTCAGCTGCTTCTGAAAACTCCTATTTTACCAGCTATCAGTCTGTTGTGCAGTTTAACCTAAAATTCCATTTTATGTGCATTACAAAATCCTAACTAAAATCCTCTTTGTAATACAGAACACTTTTGTACCTCTTCTAATACCACCGGAAAGAGCTGAAAAAATAAAAGAACGCCCTCGGTGGCACTTCACGTTTTCAGACGTCACGTGCTGCATTTCAGCTCTGGCTTCTTGCCATTTCAAACCTGTTACCACCACGTAGGTTTGGAAGTGCCAGGCTGATTCCCTTGCCAGGGAAGGTTTCCCAGGCAGGGAGAGAGCTCACCTGGCCGGGTGGGTAGGAGGGCAGGAATGCTCCAGAAGGCTGTGCTGCAGCTCCTCCTGATGGAGCCGGGGCTGGAGCCGGGGCAGGAGCGGGAGCTGGAGCAGGAGCAGGGGTGGGAAGGCTCATGCCCATGACGGAGGGCCCGATGCCCAGCCCCACGGAGGCCGGGGGGGCCGCAGGCAGCAGCGGGGGCTGGCTCACCCCGCCTGGCAGCGGCACCGGGAAGCCAGAGAGGGTGGGCACGGGCGCGGCTGGAAACTGGTTCAGCACGTCGGGGCTCACGGCAGGGATCCCTCTCTGCAGAGGCAGCACACACAGACAGTGACACGTGCAGCGTTGATAAAAGGCTGCATTGTGTCCTCAGCTCCAGCACGCAGCTTGTGCTGCTGAAGCCGACAGCGAGCAGGGCACTGGTGAAGCTCCCAGTAAACCTCCCACACCCAAACATGCCACCGAGAGCCACGTAAGTGGGTCATATTCAATATGGTATTATTGAGGTAGGAAAAGGTCTCCAAGGGCATCAAGACCCACCCTGTCACCCAGCCCAGAGCACTGAGTGCCACATCGAGTCGTTCCTTGGACACCTCCAAGGATGGGGATTCCACCACCTCCCTGGGCAGCCCCTGCCAATGCTTAATAATCCTTTCCATGAATAAATTCTTCCTGATATTCCAGCTGAAACTCCCCTTGCATAGCTTGAGGCCCTGTATTCTTGTCCTGTCACTTCTTGCATTTGATATTAAAAATACATATATGTGTGTTTCGTAAGTATATCTAAGAACTTCAACTAACAGTAAAGAAAAGAGTTAATTGAAATGTGATGGAACTGATAAAATTATAATCCCTCTGAAGTTACAAGGGCAGTTTGTCCTCTAGGTTTCAACAGAAGCAGTATTTTACTGGCCCTGGTGCTGACCCACGGCCCAGGGCAGGCTGCTCAGGGAGCTGCCAGGTGAGAGCCATACCTGAGTCACTGCTATCATGGCCAGCACGGAGTAGAGCTCCTCCTTGGTGAGCTTGCCGGGGGTGGTGCGGTTGGCCAAAGCCCAGATCTGCCCCAGGGTCTCCCTGGGCAGTCCCGACGACATCAGGATGGGATAGAGCTTGGCTGTGTCTATTCCAGCAGGAGTCAGAGTGGTTTCTAGGATTTTCTTATACAGCTCTGTTGGGAGGGAGGCGGTGTTAAAACAGTGACAACTGGTCTTTTCAAATAATATTGCTTTTCTATGTTGTCTCAGACTCAACAAGATATCAAATCAGCAGCACTAAGGTAAGGCAACAGCATTCTGGCACTGTATGGTATCATCATGTTTCATATAAATGTGTTATTGGATGGTCTTTACAGGCAAGTTTAACTCAAGCAGAGAAATATTTTATATAAAATACACTTAGTGCTGCATTTCAGACCACGTTTCTTTAATGAAATTGCAGGATAAACCATATAAAAAGACAGTTTCCAAGAGCTTTATGTATTTAAACCTCAGTGTAATCAATATTTACTACAGCATTTAATTTTCTATTCACTATGTTATCTACACATAGAAGACAAATAGCCTTCAGAAATGAGCCTGCCTAATTACAAGACATGCCAAAGACCAGAATACACACGAAAGCAGCATTAGCAGCAATGCAACCTCTACTGGGATAAGCTGCTGGCATTTAATGTAGAATTTGTTAACGTGCTCGAGTAAAACTCGTATTTCTTTAAATGAAAATAAAGCCACCATAAATATGGAATATATCACAGATACAGGATTCATTTGATGAGGGAACAAGGCTTTGATCAGTAAGTGGCCACACGAGCACAGGCACGTTCACACCTTGCACTGCCCACCTGGCCAAATGCCCACTGGTTGGTTTACCTGGGACCAAGCTGTCATTGTAAATCCAGGGAGGCATCATCTGCTGGATGGGGTCCTGGGGAGGGAACACTCCAACTCCTAAATGTATTCCATTCAGTAAGAAAAACAGTTGTGTTAGGACAGAGTGCAATGATCTTAAGAGTACACCACAGCTGGTCAGCATCATTCAGCATTTCAGGCAAAGATTTCAGATAGGAATCACTGTGCTCAGAGGAAAAACAGATACTGCAGGAATATGAAATAATAACGAGAACGATTTGGCAGTAACAGATTATAGTTTTATATGTAATGAAATAAGGAGCTCCTCACGTGCCTCCCTCTTCATGCCCAGATGTACACAACCTAAAATCTCACTGTCTTCAAGTTTCACAGCAGCAGTTCTGTGTCGTAACAAATTCAGCTTCCCATCCACTCCCTGCTATTAGGGCTATTCATGGAATAAATAAATCCATACCTACCATAAAGCCCACAGTGTTCCCTCAGAACATCCTCCCCTGGGAAATCCACAGACAGTTTATTGATTGAACCTCAGCAAGATCCTATCCCACGCCCACAAACCCATAGCCATTGCTCCCAGTCTTCAGCTCCAGGGGACGCCACAGCCACCTCCTCTACTACAGGCTTTTGTAACACGATCTGCCACACTTCACTCCCTGAAAATCGGTTATTTCCTCCTCCACTCTGTGGACTCTTCCCCTCAGTCTCCCTCAGCAGGTTTTATGCTCATCTTGGATGGAGCTCTGACCAAAATCAGCATCATTTCGGATTTCGTTGTCTTTCCAAGTGCCCCTGCATCTCCTGTCTTCCACACTGATTCCCTCCTTTACTGATTTTCTACTCATCCCACAACTCCGAGCATATTCTAATATAAGCAATTCCTTTCATTTCACCAACCAAGTAAAATAAATTTGCTACTTCCTCAGGTCTCATTATCCATACTCACTTAACAGTTTTAATAAAATCCACGCTGGAACAAAACCTTGTTTTAAGTTTTCAGCTAGCGCATCTTTTAAATTTTCATCCCTGAAGTACAGCTGGTTTTAGACAAAACATGTATGAGCAGCAAACTGTCTGAGAAACAAGTATTAACTAGCTAAGAGTTTTAACCTAGGAAGGTTTTATCCCCTCCAGCTTAAAAGATTAAAACCCACCACGACATTGACCATCTTTAGTGGTAAGTTTCCCTACATAGTTTTCAAAAATATCTTTAGAGAGCACAACTTCTTTTTCCCCAAGACAGGACAGAATGTTTTAAAACAGCAAACCTGATTAAACAAACATGTTAAGGTTGATTACAACAATAAACTCACAGGGAGAAAGTTCAGAGCAAAATCATGGCAGTTACACTTTGAGCAAGGAGCAGGAGGCACTGACATATTATTCAAGCAGGCGTTCAGAGCAAAATTACGCAGGGCTGGCCTTGGAATTAGTGAACAGAGCGTTAGCACCAAGCAGCATCTCATTAGACTGAAATTCTGTCAAATGTTTCAATTGCTCACCACACTCTTCAACTGCTCTGTTTTGTTCTGAAGCCTTGTGCACCTCTGCAGCAGCACTGGGACCACTTTCATGTCCACCTACAACATCCCAGTCACTGCTGGTGAGACTGGGATGGGCTTGGCTTGCAGCCGAGGCTTTGTGCCCAACTTCGGACGTTTTAACTTTGGTTTGCTCTTGTTCAGATTCATCTGAGCCATTAGCTAAGGCTTTCTCCTCCAAGGAAGAGCCTGAATAAACAGCAGGAGGAATTATTTATACTTTGTTATGAACTGCCCAGACTGCAATTATACACTTTTCAAAGGAAAAGTACTTTTGGTACCACTGATGAGTTAGAGACGATCAGCCCCAGCTCAGAGCAGCAGCACCACCCTCTCTGGACACTTTCAGAGCCCGATTCTGCCCTTTACTTACCACAAACACAAATTCAACAAGCAAAAAAACAAGTAAGAGGAGGAAGACACCAAACTATTTCCTGTATTAGGATTACTGTTGCATAATAATCCAGGCATCAGAAGTGGCCAGTATCTACTTATATCTCCAAAATTCTTCATCTCACCAACATCCCTTCAGCCTCCAAGGGAGGAAGCACACAAGTGCTCCACAGCAGCATCATCATTATTTCTTATACCACCATCTCAACTGTGTCTTTTTCTACCACACAGACTTGTGTGTTAAAACACAAGACTGAATTCACCTAAGATCAGGTATGTGTATTTTTAGCAGTATTTGGATCCACACACAACTTGCTTTTACAGGCAGTTCTCAGGAAAGGGAGAAAGGGACTTAAATCATCTTTTCCCATGGATCAGAAGGTTTCTGCTTAATTGCCTACATATTATTTCTTCCAGCCAGACTGAAAAAAAAAACCCAACAAAATAAGCAAAGACTCTTTGTAGCTCAGAAGTTGACATGTAAAAGAAGATACTTTAGAGTTACCTGTTTTATGGGTATTGGATGCAGAGGTAGGAAAATAAGGAACCTGCCCAGTTGTACCATGCAGGGTGGATAACACTGGAGCCTGGGCTGGAGGGACAGGTTGGAGCACAGCCCTCTCTGAAAGCAGCTGCCCAGCCTCAGTGGCAGGATGGAAAGGCTGAGAGGTGGATTGAGGCACCACTTTGGGGCTTTCAACAGGCCCTTGCATAAAGTCACTAAACTCTTCATCATCGAGAAAAGCAGAATGGGAAACAGATACAGCAGAATGGGATGGTGTGGGATGATCTGCAAATGGAATGAACACACAAGGCAAAGTGATGAGGAATAAGGGTCACGGGTGGGAATGTGGGCAAAGGGGCAAACACTGGGAATACACAGCAAATGGGTGAGGAGGAGCAGCATGGAATATGGGGGCTGACAGATGTGAAGGTTGCCATTGCTACCGTAGCAAACACAAGGTAAAACTGAGCGGCCACTTCCAACCAGGCATCTTCTCTCCCAGGTTTTCAGGATGTAAACACTGAAACTTGGTTCTTAATGCTGGCTGTGGAAGTATTCTGTCTGCTTTAAGCAGACGGGGTCAAAACAAATCCAGAGGTAATATTTCAAACTGGACATAATGGGGTCTGTCAGGGGGACATTCTCCCTCAAAGGAATGTTTTATCCACAGAAACTCAGCAATATATCATAAGATACAAAAGAAATGTCTGCTCATGTCGACAATTTTCTGCTTGATCCCTTCCAGTGTTACCCATTTTAACAGAAATGGTGACGGACAGGCAAATCTACAGACAAAAGGAAGTTGTCAGAAACCACCTGATAAACAAACTTATCAAAGAGTGCATCCACACCAGAGACACAAATTTTATACAGGAAAAAGCTCACCTAGATAAGCTTTGTTTCAAGCTAGACACTAAAAAACCTACATTACAGACCATAAGAAATCTGAAGTGACAATTGTTGCAAGTGTAATTACTGAGAACACAGAGGCTTGGTTTGACCATGCCCAACGACACATCAGTCAGCTGTGACACCCCACTCAAGTCTTTATACACTGTTTTGATCATTCTTAGCACTTAAATAGCACTTCTCATCTTCAAAAGCACTCTGCAAAACATTAATTAATGCTTTGACTAGAAAAGAACAAACGCTTTATCAATTTCCTTGATGTTTCACATTTAGCACAGCACATCAGGCTTTCTGTTAAAGATTTCAAGTCTTTTAATAAAGGCTGATATCTAATATTTCACCCTCATACCCTGACCAAGCAAACCGTTGCTAGAATGACATTTGATTTCACGAAACTCTTAATCCACTCATTTTGTACCACCAAATAAAAATACTTCCCCTGCTGAGGATTTCAAACAAGTTTTATTTTCAGTTGGAAAATAAGAAAAATTACAAACCTGGCTTTTTTGGATGTGTTGCTGGTGTTGGGTGCATTTTAGCATCTCTAGAAAAGCCATCTAAGTTCCCTTTAATGGCTTCCAAAGCATCATCTCTACTTTTTTCACCTGTCTGAAACACCACAGAAAACATTTTGAAAAATTCACACAACAGCTCAGTTTTCTTTCAACACCCACACTTCTTCAATAGCAGAATTAACAATGCTGCTGGCAGAGTGTGCAAAGGACTGACTCTTCCAGAGGTTTTTCAAGCCATACTCTGGCGTCTCATGCAATTCCCCACTGATTTGCTTGTTGAAAGAGACCCTCCCTTTAAAAAGCTATTAAAAAAACCTGAAGAAAGAAACACCCCACTCCTTCTCAGGCCATACCTTCGGTTTCACGCTGCTCAGGAGTCTCAGCTTCTGTTTCTGCTCTTCAAACTGCCGCCGTTTTCTTTCCTCCTCCAAGAATTTCTGCTGGTGCTCAAACCTCTTCCTGAAGGGAAATGATTTTAAAAATATACCTATATAAATAATTTGAATGAGGATTTTCGTGGCAGGTTCACGCTTGATTCCTCCACTTCTGCTGTCTCAAAGTCAGACAGCTCGGTGCACACATCCCTGCTTTTTCTCAGGCCTGGACGAGCACTACAAACTTCAGAGGCAATGGAATACTCAGCAATATGGATGCTGCTCCAGGGAAACTGCACCTCCCCCTCACAAAAGGGTTCCCTGAGAGTCAGTAAAGTGTCACTTACTGCTGCTCCTCTGCAAACTGCTTCTGCATGTCCGGGGTGTACTGCGGGGCGGCCGGGCGCATTCCCAGGAACGGGGCCTGTCCCATGTAAGGCATTCCAGCCGCGGGCATCGGCCCTAAGGCCATGCCACCCTACAAACAAACAAGCCATACAGCTCCAGGGTACTTTTTTTCCAACTCCAGGAAAGCCAAGCTGATGCCAGAATGATTTTTTCCTTTTCATTTTACACTCCTCTTACATACCCTTTTGTGTATTTTTATGTATTCTTAGTGCTTTTAGCCTACGTACTTGTAACTTTCCAAGCCTCATAACTCAGCTAAAACCCACGACACTGTTAAACCAAAAAACCAAACAATCAAGAAACCCCAAACATCAAAGTCTTCTCCAAAACATATTTTTGTAAACTAAGATAAGCCCATCAAAAAAAAAAAAAGTTCCTCAAAACAAGAAGTTCACTCAAGCCTCTCATTAAAAAATCTTTAAGACATATATTAATTTTGCAAGCCTATAATTGTGTGTATTTCAGTGTGAGTGAGTGGTGCACGCATTTTCAAAGCATTCCACCTAAACAAAGCACTGTACCCCAAGATCCTAAAATAAATACCGAAGTAAAAACCCCTTTTCCCCAAAAACCGTGTTTTAGTTTTAAGACCAGAGAAAGGCACCAAAACCACTGGCAATGCCAAGCTGCAAAGAGGGTCGAGCCCATGAAGTTGGAGTGTTAGGGAGTGCTGGAGGAGCAGGGGCTGAGCAGACAGCAGCTGCCCTCAGTAGATGGCACTCTTCCCTCTCCACAAGGACTCTCAGTCCTCACAGCATTTGGGAAGTCGCTGTCAAAAACCAGGCCTTCAAATCCATACAGCCTGCCCCAAGAGCAGGAAGGCTACAGCCATCCTAGACTGCTCAGTCCGGGTTTTCTCAAGGTTTTTGTTTCCTGCTCTAAGCGATTTCATAATACTTTTATATTCCCTGCTGGAGGGCACACTCCTACCAACCATGGATGCTGGAAAATGTGGTCAAGTCATTTCCCAGACATTTCCAGGGAACCAACAATGCATGGCAACAGCCAAGAGGAACCTTGTCTGAATAAACTGTATCAGAAACATTTGCTGAGAAATATATTCTGCGACATTTAGAGCAGCAAAGCTGCCTAATATAGAAGGAGCCAGAAAATAATTTACTTTTCTTACCATTCATTTTGCATTTGGTCTCAGAACACGTAGGAAGAGAACAAAAGTTGTTTATTATTTTTAGACCAGCTCTCATAAAAACATCTCCCTACTATAAATTTTGCAAAAATAACATAATAAATTCCAGGTGGGGGAGGGAAGGGAGTGTAAGGAGATGGCAAAACACCATAAATTCAATTTGTGACACAGCAATTTGGTTAGAAAGTCATGCAAAAACATTAAATTTCAGCAAAGTGCGAATTTGTACATAAGCACATATGGTGCTAAATAGAAAACAATAGGTTAAAAGAGAGAAAACATAATATTAGATGCTCATATTTCATTCTTATTCCTCAATTAGCAACAGCAGCACTAAAGACAAAATTACTTTAAGGAAAAAGAAAAATGAGACAAATACGGGAAGTTGGACAAATGGGAAAACAAATGGGTCACATGAGAAAACACAGCACATTGAAGACATTCCCTCTCCCTAGAACAAGATATTTAAAAAGGAAGTTTATGATTTGTCACCTACACTCAGGAAACTTAATTCTATTGATTCCAGCACACGCTGCAGCCACTCCTCAGCAGCTCAGAAAGGTCTCATTTTGAACAGCACACGATGCACCACCACAAAACCAACGACGGGAAGACAAAGCACGAAGGAAAATTCAAAAGGCAGGGGAGATCCACTGTGGTAGGTTTGAATTCTGAACAATTCCACACCAGTACTAACCCCACCTGGGAGTGGGTGGCATCTGGGAGCTTTCCAACACGTTGCTGATGCTGTTGTTTCCTTCCCTGCTCAGACCAGGCTGCTCTGATCGCACTCAGGTGTCACAACATGTACAGTGACATCAAAGTTCACTTTCTGACACCTCTGAGTGGGCTAAAACCTCCAAGTTACCTTAATTACTACTGATGCTGTCCTTGCACTACACCCTCATCTCTCGTCTCCAACGGTGAGTAATGTGTGCCAAACTCCCCCGCTCTCTATCCAGATCCCCAGAAAACTTGAAGAATTCTTTAAATCATCAGAAGTATCTTCAAAGGGAATACTACAGAAGAGATGTCCCACAACAGACTAACACCCACACTTCAGCTGCCAGCCAAGTTCCACCCTCTTACCCCACTACAGTCATGACAGCACCATGGCCCCAGCTGTCCCCTCGCAGCCAAGCCCAAGGCATCTCGTGTCCTTGGACAGGGACCTTCCACAAGGGAATGCAGTGATAGGACAGAGGGAATGGTCTGAACCTGAAGGAGGGCAGGGTTAGATGGGATATTAGAGAGAAATTCTTCCCTGTGAGGGTGGGGAGGCCCTGGCACAGGTTGCCCAGAGAGGTTGTGGACTCCCCATCCCTGGGAAGTGCTCAAGGCCAGGTTGGACAGGGCTTGGAGCAACTTTGGATAGTGGAAGGTGTCCCTGCCCGTGGCAGGGGGTGGAATTGGATGAGTTTTCATGTCCCTTACAACCCAAACCAGTCTGGGGTTCTGCAGTCTCAGCCCACATTTTAATGCCACACACCTGCATGGTCATGGGTCCAGGAGGCATCTGAGAGCCATAATTCATTCCCATCATCCCTGGCATATTGGTCTGCATGACAGGAACCATTGGAAATCCTTGCTGTTGCATAGGAATCATCCCTGCAATCAAACATCAAACAGGTTGAGTGCCCAGTTAATGTTAAACCTTTTTTTCTCCCCTTCCCTAACCCTGCCTCCCCACTTTAATTGTTGGGTTTTTTTGTTTGTTTTTTTGTTTGTTTTTTTTTTTTACTAAACCAGCAAAGGAAAGTAAAAAACAGTCTTGCTGGACTGTTTAAAAATAAAAATAATAAAAATTGCTACACTGCAGGCAGCCACAGAATTTCCATAGTTTAGACACTGGTCAGTCTACAGGGAAAAATGTTACAGAGCTCTTCAGTAACTAAGCTGATGAATTCTCCCACCATCCTAAAGATTCTCTGTGGGTTTCTTCCCATATGATTTCTGAAAGGGTCATTTCCAATTAAAAAGATGTAATTAACCAGGGTGACTGGTGATGGTAATTCCCCTTTCCCTTGAAACCAGCAGCTTCTGAAAATAAATCTTGGGAAATAAAGGCAATCTTTCACAAGGCAACTTCACACTCTGACCTGGCTGGATAACTTGTCTGTAGGTTAATTAACACACTTTAGGTTAATCAGCCATTCTAACATGTGTTAGAATGGTAACAATATTTGTCAGTAAAAGCTGAACTTGAACAAAATTGGATGAATCAAGCTGGAATGTGTTAATTCACTGAGTAAAGCAAGTGGGTTATGTTTCAGTATCTTCCTATCTCACATTTTGCTGTCTTGGGAGACAAACACTAACACACACTCGTTACCAGCACACCATGAGATGATTATGCAAAAACACTCCAGGAGGGCATGACACAGGCAGGAATAATCCATGAATCAGTCCCTGAGATTTTAATAAAAAACCTCTCAATTTTCCCCATAAGTTCTCTGCATATTTCCCCCTAATTAAACAAACAGCACTGCATCAGGAATGAGAACAAAGGCAATTTAAGGCTGAGGCTCTCCTATTGTATTAATACTTTCCACACAGGTTGTGACTCTTGTCCCAGGGTCTTGCTGTGCTTTGTAAATATTTACCAGGTCTTGCAACACCCACACAATATGGGCATACACAGCTGGGAGATGAAGCAGAGAGAGGTGAAATACCACACTCAAAATAACACCAGAATCTAAAAGGCAAATTCAGGTTAAAAAGGGAGATGCAGCTTTCCAGACCTTTAGTCTGGATCCTGGTGGCACTACTTCAACAACACACAGAAGGTTTTACCAACAGAGGGGTGAGGGTCATTGTAGCAGAGCTGAATTCAAGGGCAAAAACCAGCTACGGAGTTCAATTAATAATCACAGCTCTGAACATCATTGCAGAACTGGTTTAGGTCTAATTTATACAAATGAAGTAAAGAACTTTGTGCTCAAAATGTGAAGTTGGTACATACATACCTTGAGGGGGACCTAAACCGCCTGCGACGGGAAACATGAAGCTGCGGGAGGGAAACAAGAGTACGTGAAATTCTGTCGTTTTAGGGCAAATATCCATGATTGAAAATCCACCTCAACTTCCACGTCAGCACCATCACCAGGAGCCTCCCACCTTCTGCTCAGCACTTGCATCAGCTCCTGCAGGTCCCACAGAACCCAACCCCATCGCGAGGACAAACATCATTCCTCAGCGGGATCCCCAGAGCAGCGGAGAGCCCCAGAGCACCTCAGTGCTACCACGGGCTGCAGAGCCAGGAAAAACAGATCTGATCCTCCCAGCAGCCCTGAGATGGCTTTGACTCATCCACATCACCCACAAGAGAGTTTCGGCACCCACACAGGCTGGGAACAGGTCAGTTTGTTGTGTAGGCTAAGTACAGAATGAATAAACATCTCCCCTTAGAAGTATCTGACTCAGCAGGACCACTAACTGCACCAAACAACACTTCTCAGCTGCTTAGGAACAGCTTTTATGAAGAAAAATAAACTACCCACAAAACCCCATCACTTTTTGCCCCCTTTGAAACATCAAGTATCACAAAATAACGGAGTTTCTATTCTCTCAGTTATCTAATTACAACAACAATAGCACCTTGGAGAAAATATTCATTCACATATCAAGGGTCAAGTGCACCTGGAGGAAAAACCATTAAATTTCAACTAAAATCCCAATGGAAATTGCTAGCCCTCGCTCTCGAACAGCTGCCACACAGCAAAAAAGAACCTAGTTTAAAATTCTCATTTGCAAGCAACTTGCAGAAACCCACGTCAGCAGCAATCTCCCAAACAAGAACCTCGCTCAGTGTCCCAGGCAGTTATTACATCCAAGTGCTGTGGAAGACAAACACACTTATAGATATTCAATGTTCAATTCCGAGAGTGGATGTAAAAGAAACTGCCAAAGAGTACAAGAGAAAATGCCACCAGAAATGGCTGCAGGAAGTCCTGAAAGCCAACCTGGTTTATAAATATAAAAGAGCTGTGTAATATGAGCACTAAGACAAAATAAGGAATTTAAATTATGCATTTATCCAGGAGCAAATTGCACCTCCCCACTGTACAGACAGTGGGTCACACGGTCACCAAGACAACACATTTGCTCTTCACTTCATCCTCTAATCAGGATCTTCATCATCCTGAAGCTTTCTTCAGCCCTGACCACTGTGTGCTGATTTCTCCTTCCACAGCCACCACACAACTGTGCTTTCCAGTGGGTCCAGTCTCGCCACCCTCAATCCCCATCATTTGGGGTTCTCTCTTTCAAGCACTGTGCAGATTCACACACCTCAGCCCCAAATACGTGCAGGGCTTGGTTCTCACCATAGTCAAGGTCTGTTTAACTCAAAATTCAGTCCTATTAATCCAGTCCTTGGCGTACAATATCAACGTGAAGACAAACAGACTTACTTCAGTCAGAATGATGAAATATTAAATGTAATTTCTGAAGATCTCCTAAGCATGTGGAAGTGTTCTAAGCTTCACGTTTTCCTTCTTGTTGGAGAACCTGGTCAACGAGAATTCTCCAAACCAGCGAATGCAATGTAAACTGAACAAGCATCAGGAGGTACCACTGCTTGTTGGAAGCAAGTAAAGGCCAAACTATTAAATATTTATCCCTTTCTACAGAGCTCCTGGTTTATTTATAAGTCTCTGCCGAAAAAAATAAAAAGAAACAATCAACAAAAAAAAACCCCCAGCTAATTAGAGGGCAGTGGAAGATGAGCTAGTCCAAAGCAGCCAAGCGAGCTCTGGCAGCACAGCCCCGTACGTGCCGCTCGGATCCACCACGGATTCACTCCAGGATTCAGCTGTGCAACTGCCAGCACCAGCCACACTGGGCACGGCCACAAACCATCCCAGCTTCATTCCAGCCACGGGAATTCATCACTGAACTGCTTTTTTTTTTTGGAGATGCAAAAATGCCCAGAGCAATCAGTGAAAGCAGCTGGTTCTCGTGGCTGAGGGAGCCGGCGAGGGGATGGCCCTGGGTGAGACTGACCTGGGATATGCTGCACAGATACAATAAAGAGAAGGGAACAAAGCAAGCACCCTACAACAGACCTCTTAAAGCAGTACTATAAATCCATAAATTCCTACTAAATGGGTATTTAAAATATGGAGCTAAAAAAAAAAACCACCAGGAAGCCCCAAACCAACCAAGCAACAGCTTCAGGCAAAACACAGGAGCACAGGGAGAAGCAACTCCTTTTCTGAATTGAAACTTCACTATAGCAGCTCCAAACCACACTGAACACCTTCCCATCCACAAGTGGATTTTTAAACCCCTTAATTCCCAAGCAGTACAACTCTATTGATGCAACAAACTGTCAGAGTATTTTTGAATGGCAGAAATGCACAAAAATTGAAGGGAAATAAGGCAAAGAACCCACACAGACACAGAACAGAACTTTTCCTCTACCTCCAGGATTTGTCCTCAAAGAAACCAAAATACTATCAATGGGAAATGGTGATTTTTAAAATCTTTTATTTTTCAGAATGTATTTCACTGACAAACATACTGAATAACCCTGACAAAACCATGGGCTTTGGATAGCCAAGACAACTCAATGAACTCAATTGTCAAAAGCAAAATTTACTCAGCCTTCCTAGAAGCAGGACAAGAGCGCACAAGAGCCTACACTGAAAAAACATTACTAGAGTCTTCAAAGGTAGTGAAATCCAGTTTTCCAACCTTTCCAGAAACACAACAACATCACTTTTAACACCGGTTCTTTCTCCTGACACAGTTCCTCAGTCCTCCCTCTGGCCAAGGTGCCCTTTTATGAGGAGGGGAAAAGGGAAGTCTCCAGGGAGGCTCCATCCCAGGAGGCCACAAACAGACCTGCCTGGCGGTGACAGGAACATCTCCTGCTGCCAACACTGGTGGCACCCGAGCAGGGCTGGCTGGCAGAACCCCCAAATCCTTCCCACCCCAACATCTGAGATTGCAGCCACAGAGCCTGATGGCAAACCGGGACACACCAAGGGGGATGAGCTTGGTGGATGAGCCCCCAAAAATGTGAATAAATCTCAGCAAAACGCAGAGCTACAAACCGTGGGTGCGTTCAGCACAACACACCTGGGACCCCCCCTCTCCACTCAGGACCCACGTACTCCACCCAGGACCGCACCACATCCTGCCTGGGACCTCGATGCTCCATCCAGGATCACAGGTACTACACCTGGGACCCTCGCACCCCACCCAAGACCCCACAAAGCTCCCTTGACAACCCGTGAACCGCACCCGGGACTCCCACCCCACACCCCACGTATCACACCTGGGACCCCACATCCCACCCAGGACCCCGCGTACCAC
>VZTN01009270.1:559027-591669 GCA_013400515.1 Erpornis zantholeuca
GGCGGCGGCTTCCGGGGCCGGCCCGGGCAGGCACCGCCTACGGCCCCGCCGCTCCCCCGGTTACAGCCCCTCCGCTCCTCCGCAGAACCACAGCATCAAAGCGCCTCCGTTTCCCAGCCCTCCAACTGTGTTCCACAGCCCCGCAGCCCCTCAGTTCCTTAGCCCCAGGGCGCTCCCCTTCCTCGGCTCCACACCCACACAGCCGGCTGGGTTCCTCGGTTCCACAGCCCCGGAGCGTTCCCGTTCCTCGGCTCCACACCCACACAACCGGCTGGGTTCCTCGGTTCCACAGCCCCGCGGTGACCCGGGAACGGCCTGGGATGGAATGAGCGGCCCCGGCTACCCCTCAGCAACGCCCGGGTTCTAGCGGCCAAAATACCGCTTTTCCGTAAAAAGGAAAAGAAAGTGCCGCCCTTCCGCCCGACCTCCCCCAGGGGTGACCTGGGGACATGTTACAAGAGCCTGGAGTGACGGGACGAGAGGGAATGGGTTCACACTTACAGAGGGAGGGTTAGATGGGATATTGGGAAGAAATTCCTCCCTGTGAGGGTGGGGAGGCCCTGGCAAAGGTTGCTCAAAGGAGATGTGGCTGCCCCATCCAAACTAGATTAAACCAAGACAATCCTGTTGAAGAATTCTCCCATAAAGGACTGTAGATGCAAAGAAGCCATGCCTGCCTGACTGGAATTCTGACACAACCAGAATTGTGGGCTGAGAACACAGTGGGCAGATGAAGACAAGGAAAACACACAGAGCTAGGCTGCTTTTGCCTGCAGACAGGCAGGTCTCTGAATTAGTATCTTATGACCTTGTTTATTCTGGTTTCAAGCTCAATTACAAAACAGTACAAAATTA
Source organism: Erpornis zantholeuca (assembly GCA_013400515.1). Classification (NCBI taxonomy): domain Eukaryota; kingdom Metazoa; phylum Chordata; class Aves; order Passeriformes; family Timaliidae; genus Erpornis; species Erpornis zantholeuca. The sequence goes on from VZTN01009270.1 coordinate 559,883, forward strand.
CTGGACATGTAAAGTATTAGTTATTTCAAAATAGTTTTATAGAAGAAAAAGAGTAGGAAGAGGAAGGCTTTACTTTCACATACCAGTGGGTTTGTTTTGGCTTTTTTGAAGTGTCCTGGGAAGTCTTTGACAGCTGCATTTATCAAACCTGACAGTAAACATTGTGTGGTTTTTGTCTCTGATTCTCCTGAAAGTGTCTGACAATTGTATTAGGGGCAATCTGAACAAGACAATACTTTCAAGGAACAATATGAAACTGTGTGCAAAATAACACAAACTGATGCTGGTTTTGAACTATTCTCAGAAATACACAGCATTCACTGCACGAGCACATGCTCCAGCTTCTGTAAGAAGCACCCAGGAATTCTCTCCTGGCATTTCAGTAGAGACTTCCTAGCATGTAAACCTTCACCCTCACCCAGAGGGAACATGAGAAATGTTTTTCTCTCTTCACCATCGCTGCCATCTTCATTCTTCTGTTCCAGCACAGACAGAGGTGTTAGCCCCAGCTCACCAGTCTGATTTCAGCTTTCTGAAACAGTCTGTAATTTACTGCCCTTTTTGTCTTCTTTACCCTTCTTCTTTTCCTTAATATTTTCCTTTGTAGTTTTCCTACAAGAAACACATTGGAGATAAGACACCTGAACATCACCAGAGGCTTAAACTCAGCTTGCTGTCACCTGACATGTGGTAAAATCTTGTCATTAATCCCATCTCCAGTGGACAGATACTGACACTAAAACTTCATCACTAAAACCATTATGACTAGGGACTTCATCCAAAAAAGTTATCTGTTACTTTCATTAAATCTTCTAGGCTGTTTCTGGATAAACAGCATCTCTTACCTTCTCTTCAGAAAAACCTACTTACATTTTGCTTTTGCCTTTCTTCAAGAAGCACTTTGGGGTGGTACAAATGGATTCTCTTGTCAAAGGCTTCTTAATGAATTTCTTCTTTTGTTTGCTGAGAACAACATTTGGTAAAGAATGATTAAATTACCAGGGTTTCTAGTTCAAGAAACTACTAAAAGTTATTAAAAAGCACTAAGTAAAAACTGGTAAACTGCTCAAATGAACATACCTCTGCAGTTTGGGCAAATGTTTTATGTATTCTGGCACGGGACAGCCAGCTCGCTGGATGACATTGGCAATGCTGGAAAGGAGAGAAGGGAAGAGATCAACTCCAGTGCTTCAACAAGTGATAAATACTTTTTGCGTATTTAACTGGCTGGTTTGTTGTTGGTGTTTTGTTTTGTGGTGATTTTTTCGAAAGCAAGAAATAAAGACATTATCAATAAAAGACATATTACCTCCGTAACAAAGGTTTATCATCTTCTGTAAAGAAAGTGACTGCCTTTCCTTTGTGTCCTGCTCTTCCAGTACGACCTGTCAAACACAGATTTTGCAGAGTAGAGATTTCACTTTAGACATCTCCCCTTACAGCTCCTCACAGCCCCAGCATCCTGATGTTCATAAACTAAGGATATCCCGAGCAACCAAACATCATTCCTACTGAATGAAAGCACAGCCGTGACTGAAACAGCTAAATAATGTTCACAGAATGCTGAGAAAAAACAAGAGCATCGACAGAAAAGACCTCAGAAATGGCAAAAAGGAGGTGATTCGTGAGCAATCCCTCACCTATCCTGTGGATGTATTCCACTGCACTCGTTGGCAAATCGTAATTGATGACCATATTGACACCTTTGAAGTCAATCCCTCGAGCCAGTAATGCCGAGCAGATGAGCACCCAGATCTTCCCAGCTCTGAAACTCTGCACTACTTTGTCTCTCTAGGAAAAGAACAGAAAAGATACTTGGAAACAGCCCAAATAGCAATTTGAGAAAGGAGGTGAACTTGTTTCCTTGAAGTTGTCAGGATGTTAAGGAATAAAATTAAACCTCTGAACAAAAACCTGCAGGAATTTGCTGCCACAGTTACCTGGAATTACATTCCAACACATTTTGCTTTTACCTTTCCTTCTAAAACATTTCTTGAAAAGAAATAAAATCCTCCTACCTGTTGCTGAGTCTTGTCTGCATGGATGACATCCACATTGATGCCTTCGTAAATAAGCTCGTGGAAGAGCTCTTTAGCCCTCTCAATAGACTGTACAAAAACAAGGACTGGAGGAGCAAAACCCTGCAAAAGAGTAAATTTATCTCAGCTTCCAAAGTCCTCTTCCTTGAAGAAACAGAGACACAGCAGATTTGGGCAATGGTTTAATGTGTATCACAGAGGAGTGTTTGACCTGGGAAACTGAGAGTCTCTGACAGAACACAGCTCAATTAAAAAGGAAGAAGAGCGTGCTCAGTCTCTCCAAAATACCTTTTTAACAAGCTCTCTCATTGCTGTTAGTTTTCCTGTCTCAGATCCAACAAACAGCAGCTCTTGTTCTACTGTCTCTGCTGCAGAGTTTCTGAAACCAGAAATCCAACAGAAAGACTTCAGTGGTTTTTATATACATTAACAAATGTTAATTTAAACATTACAATTAACATACATTAACAAAAACGTATCTGATATATTANTACTTTGAAAAGAGAAATACTGCAGAACAAAACTTATTTCACCAGTGCATGCTCCTAAAATTGATGTTTATTTGATGATAAAGTAATTGGCAAAGGAAAAGAACACTTTATTCAACACAAGAGAAAGATCTACGTGCCCACACCATTTTTTTCTGGAGACAAACAACCTGCAGTGCTGACTAACAACAGCCACAAAACCAAGCAGGCTGATGATGCAAAGAAAACAATTTCCCAAGAAATAATTAAAAAAAAAGAAGCAGAAAACACCTACCTTGCTCCAACAGACACCAGGACAACGCTGTCCAGGTTGAGCTTACACCACTCCTCCACGTCGTGGGCAAAGGTAGCACTGAACAGGGCCCTCCTGACCAGGTGGGAGGTACATGCCAGGAAGATGGAAGCCAGCTGGTCCCGGAACCCCGACTTCCCATCCTCAAACAGCTTGTCCGACTCATCCACCACCAGCCACTCCACACTAGGAACAGGAGGTTTGCTTTTCAGGAGAGCCACTGGGGGAGAAGTGCCACTTCTGAGTGGCACAGCACGTTGCAAACAGACTCTCATACCTGCTCAAGTCTATTGCTGGAGGATCTTCTTTCAGCAAATAGATGAGTCTGTTGGGAGTAGTAACCAGTATATCTTGTAAAAGAAAAGGAAAAGAAGCAGAATGTCAAAAAAGACACAAAATAAACCCAAGAAACAGAGCCCTGAGAAATGCCAGTTCCAACTGAATCTGCCAGAGGTACAGTTTAGCAGAGTCCATGTCAGACTCACTTCCCATTTCTCCCCTCTGGGTGTTGCATGACAGACTGCACACCCTGAGTGGCATTAACCATCTCTTTAAAACCACACAGCTCACAGAGAAAGCTCATTGACATTTTTTCAATTTTGAGAAACACTTCAGTCGTTAAAACAGTTACCAAATTTCTTGGAAGACTTGGGCCCAAACTTCTTGGCTGCCTCAGCTGCCTTGTGGATCATGTGGATTCTGAAGCCTGTGCCCTCCGCCAGCTTCACCAGCTCCCGGTGGGTCTGAAAAGGCAGCAGAGGTTGGATTTTTTGGGACAAACAGATAAACCTCTCGTAGCAATCTCAAGTAGGAAAGGAGGCTTTAAGAGCACCCGAGCATTGGGCAGTTTAAAATATGATCAAAGAATCTCGAGCCTCTAATCTAATCATTTAGATTAGACTCACATAATAGATACGTACCTACTTCACAGAGGTCAAAAGACTCGAAAGAAACATTTAAATTAGCTTTCTCTGACATGTGAGGGCAGCAAAGAAAAAATTGTATTTACTAAGCTGCTATTTTACTGATGCAGAGCGAAAACATTGAAATACATCAGTGTGAGATTCCCTCAACACACACCTGGCTGGCAAGTTCTCGGGTAGGTGATATGATCAGAGCCCTGAATCCTTTGTTCCTGGGCTGCTTCAGATGTGTTAAGAGAGGGATACAGAATGCCAGTGTTTTTCCAGACCCAGTAGGAGCTGAAGCCAGAAGCTCCCGACCCTGTAAGAAAAAAAAAAGGGTGTTACATTCCAGTAGAAAAACAAAAAAGGAGTAAAAATCACATTCCCATCAATATCAATGCTGCAAACTGACCCAGAGTACTTTAGGATGAGGAAAATTGTAATGGCCAAGCTTTCAGCTCTGATGCAGCTGATTCAGCTTTAAAACTGCCACAAACACACCCACGGCCCCAAATTTTGCCAGAATCCCTGAAATCCCAGAGAACCTACATGCAGCATGACAGGAATTGCCTGCATCTGGATGGGTGTTGGGACATGGAAGCCTGCAGCTTGAATATTCTCCATGACTTTAGGGTGGACTTTGTACTCCTTCTGAAGCTGATCGAAGGTGGCAATGGGGTCGGGGAGATCTGTCCCCTGAATGTTGATCCTGTGCTGGTTCCTGAAGCGATTTATCTACAAGGCAAAACACAAACTCTTTTCTTTAACTTAACACCATAAAACTCACCACGTATGGGGCCATCTCCTGGTTCTTCCCCCCACACTCAGCCACCCTCCTCCAATGAGGAATCACCACAAAAAAACCTCAATTTTCAGACTGAACACCCACAGAACACCAGGAACCTGTTGCTGCATCAGAATTCCCTGGTCCCACCTTTTCTCTCCTCAAGTGTTCAAGCTTCTCTGCAGTAGGTTTTTTGTCTTTGGCATCTTCTAATTTTGCTTCCAGAAAGGACATCCACTTTATTCCATTGTTTTCTGACAGCTCTGGCATTGATCCTGCTCCTGGAAGTTGCAAACAAATTAAAATTTCCTTTAGTAAAATACAGACATGCATTATTTGGAGACCAAAAAATCTCTGCACCTTTTGTCTCTCACTCTCAATCAAACGAATGAAGACTCTAGAAGGATGGCAACCACAACCCCAAGTCTCAGCACTGAATCTTGGCGCAGTTATCACATCAGCTCTGAGCCAGGCCAGCCAAGGAAGCCAGAACTGGAGGAGCTTTAAAGTCCCTTCTAACCCACACCAGTCTGGGGTTCTATGATTATTCTGCCAGGGATACACACATGTTTATACAAATACCTCGTGACTTCTTCTTTTTTCTTTTCCCTTCACTGCTTTCTGCCGTTCTTTTCCTCTTTCCTGCCACCTCTCCATCGTTTTTCCCCGCTCCATCATTCTGCTGCTTCACCTCCTCTTCAGCCCCTGCGAGCCCCCAGCCCTTCTCGGCAGACCCCTGAGGGGCTCCCTCCTTGTTCCCGAAGAAGTCGAGGCTCTCCAGCGAGACGCTGCCGCGGTTCCCTTTAACCACCTGCGGGAGAACAGGGAAAAGGGTGAGACGCCATGGCCAGGCCCCCGCTCCTCAGCGCCGCGGGCGGGAGGGTACGGCCCCCCGGAGACTGAACCGCGCAGGAGCCGGTCCCCCAGCCCTCCCCAGCCTCCCCTCGGTGTCCCCGCACCCCGAATCGCCGCGCGTCGAGCCCGAACCGCCGCACGTCAAAGCGAGCCCCGGCACCCAAGCGCCGGAACAGCTCGTGGGTCTCCATGCTGCCGCGCTCCCAGCCTCCCCCACGCCGCCGGCGGAAATGGGGATCGCTTCCGGCGCGGAGCGGCCGGGTGCCATGGCAACCGCCCCGCGGGGGCGACATGGCGACTCGTTGCTACGGCAACGGCGCGGTCAGGCTTCCCTGGGCCACAGCGGGCCCGAGACCACAGGAGGTGCCTCAGAGAGATGGGAGCGGCTGTCGCGACAACACCGGGGTGGCGAGGGAGGATTCCTTCCCCCCGTGGGGCTGTGGATGCCTCCATCTGGCCCCTTCCAGTTCTGCTGCAGTCCTGGAGTCTGGAAGGGAGCGGACAGGAGGATGTCGTTGCTGCGCTGGGCACAACCACTTTGCTTAATCCTTGATTTATACTATTACAGTCCAGCCTCTCAAGTGTGCCTGAAGAAACAAATGCTTGAGGCCGTGGCAGGAGCAACCCAGCAACTAGCTGAGCTCCTGAGGGCATTCAAGAAAGTTTGCCCAGATTAAGATCAGAATTTATTTAATTAATGTATTTATTCATTATGATAAACGTGAGAGCCAATAGCACAGGTAAATCTAGTACTCTGTATCAGATCAAAGAATACAGATTTTTCCTGGTTGTTCTTGAAGGAAAACAAACAGAAATCTAATTAGCAGCAACAAAAACTATTTAATGTAATAAAAGTCTCAAAGGCTAAAGGTTTACATTGCTGAAATCCAAATCTAAGACATATAGGCCATGGCTGTTCCTCCTGTAACATTCACTACTTTGATAATAAACTTTGAGATGAAAAATTGGGTAAACCTGATCCTCCCCTCCACCCTTCTCTGCCTGATTTATAGTGCTTTTTCTTTGCCAAACTTCTAATTTCCCAGCGAATGGGTGGAGGCAGACCCAGGGACCTGGGTGCAGAGCACCACAACGGTGACAATTCCCTCTCCTGTGTCCCCAGTGGTGTGTTTGCAGGGAATAAAGACTCAACTCCTCATCCTTCGTGCAGTTCCCAGGCTGAGGCTCCTGCTTCGCTGCTGGGAGCAGTGACTAATGGTTGCTGCGAGAGGATGGGGAAGAATGTGGAGGCATTTGTGTAACAAAGAACTATAAATCATCTCCAATATCCATCACTCACCAAGGGATGCTGTTGGCAGATTCAAGAGTGAGGAAACAGGGAATATTCCCTTCATCGGTCAGTGGGGAAATCCTTTTGTGTCAGGAGTGAGGAACTCTGCTTCCGAGGGCAGAGAGCCCTGTGCCAGGAGCAAGGGACCATGGAATATCCTGAGCTGGAAGGGACCCACAAGGATCACCCAGTCCAGCTCCTGGCACTGCACAGACACCCCAACAATCCCATCCTGTGCCTGAGAGTGTTGTCCAAATGCTCCTGGAGCTCTGGCAGCCTCAAGGCCGTGACCATTCCCTGGGGAGCCTGTGACCACCCTCTGGAGCTGCTGGGGCTCTTGTCACTCTGCTGCTCCCGCTCTGAGCAAGGCGACCTAAAGCCTCGCAGAGAAGGGCCTCCCTCAGGCACCAGCAGCAGAAACCCCACCAGGCAAAGGATGCCTCGCTTTGTTCCCTGCCATTGATCCAAACCTCCTCAGAGCCTCCTCACGGGGAGCTCCCACTCCAGCTGCGCCACAGCAAACAGGAAACATCTGCCTGTGCCCGCCTGAGGAGGCATCAACTCCCCCAGCCACAGCCACCTTGAGGGGGCAACAGCATTTACTGCAGCAGCTCGTGTCTTTCCTTGAAGGCCCTGTCCTGGCTGTGCGTGCCAAGGAACACGGTGCTTCCAGCACGACGGGGCTGGATACGGCCATAGCGGAGGAGGGAAGCACTGCTGTTCTGCCTGGAGTGGCTGGCAGGGTGCCCACAGGCTGGACTGGGCTGTGGGGGAAAGCTCAGGCTCTCTAGTTCCATTTGTTATCCTTGCAGGACTCCCTGGGACCGCAGCAAGTACAGGCAGATGGGGAATAGCCAGGCACACTCCTGACCCTGTCACAGCCCCGCTCCTCCAGGGGCTCAGGAATCTCTGGGGTGGTGCAGAGCAGCTCAGGTGAGATGTGTCCCTGGGCAGGTCACTGGGCAGTGCCTGAGAGGTGGAGCTGAAATAAAACCCCATAAGGTGGCAAAGCGAATCAGGTGAGTGCATTTATTCCATCACATGCACAGCCAGATCTGAGTTCCTTACCTGCAGGAGAAATCCAGCTAAGCCAGCATCCTCTCTGTGTGTGCCCATCTGTTCCACAGGTGTAGGGCAGGAATTAGAGGACAGTGGGACTTGCTGCACGTGTGCCCCCCACGCCCTGCCCTCCTGCTACATCATCATCGCTAATATGCACATAACAGTCAATTAGCCTGGCCGAGCACACTGCTGACCTCTGATCCCTGCTGTGTCCCCCGATCCATTAACAGGCCCTCAGCCCTTAGCTCTCAGTATGAATTGATGTAGCATCCATTCTCTTGCAGCAAAGAAACATGCGTCCTCATTCAGCTGTCCATTTCCACTTTCTGTTCCTTTGTCCTCCCCTTCTGTTCCCTGTGTTGCTAACCTGGTCACCACTTCTTGACCCCACGTCCTTGTCCCTCCCAAGGGTGTTGTAATCCCAACCACTACCAAAAAACTTTTACTTTTTTCCCCTTTACTCACGTCTTATTTAGCAAAAAATGCTTTCCAGCAGTGTGGGAGCTTTGATCCCCTATTCAAGAAATCCTTGCAATGTTTTTTTAAAGACCTTCTTTCTAAGGCAAATGAATTCTTCATAAAGGGGGAAATGGTGTGCTGGTTGGGCTCTGTTCATCTGAGGAAGACAAATGATCTGTTTTATTACTTGAAAAGCATAACAGTTGAGTGTGTAGATTTGTGATTTATCTGTAATTAAGAATCCATTTGAGCAGCATATTAATTACAGAGAGGAGAATTAATTTTGCTGAGTAGGAAAGTAAAATCAAAGTTCCTTGAATTAGAAGACACAGTAAAATGCCTGAGGATTGGGTTTTCTTGACTCTGCATTACGCCTACACTGGGACAGGACAACTCTAGGTCTCATTTGAATTTTTTGCCTTTTTTCTCCCTGGGTCAGAGAAATGAAGTCCAGGGGCTCAGAGAGCTCTCCCACCACATTCCCATTCTGCCTGAGCTGCTCACATCGTGCTGCACACGCCGCTCCTTTGCCTGGGGCTGCAGCAGGACCCACGGGTCTCCCACCACCCTCAGCAGGGAAAAAGGATCCTCCAGGATGAAATGGTCCCTTGGCTGCTGCAGGGAGCCCAGGCATGGCAGGGCAGCACCCGGAGCTGCAGGAACAATCGGAGATGCACTGGAGCGGGCAGAGAGGTTTTCTCTGGATGCTCAGTGCATTTTGAAGTGTTTGGGTGCAGGCTGAGGACAGTAAGCTGTTCCAGAGCTGCTCTGTTGGTCTTCCCGACTCACATCTCTGCCCCCATCAAACCTTTTCACGGACTGGTGAAGATCTCCTGCGAGCACATCATGGACACTCTGCATCAGTGGGAGATGGGATCAGCGCCACAGCACCTGGCACAGGGACTCCTCTGGCTCCAGTGCCTGCCCTGTGGCCAAACTGCAGCTGGCACCACCTGCACACAGCCTGGCCTCCCGGAGCAGGCACTCTCTGCATTCCTCTCTGTGTGAGTTTTATCCGTTTGGATAACACAACGAATTTTTGGAGTTTTTGTAAAGTGGAATTCAGAGTTATTAAGTACTTTTGTAAATTATCTTTTATATCAATTTAAAAACCGCCAGCAGCCCGACCAAACCCACTCAAAGGCTTCAAAGGCCGAGCGTGTTTGCGGTGCGCAGGGAATGCCAATGGTTTCCCTTGTGACCCGTGTGCGGGCTGCTCCCGCGGGGAGCACGGCCCCGGCCTCGGCACAGCCCCGCGCCGCCGCTGCTGCTGCTGCTGCCTTCCCTGCTGACATTCCCGGCAGATCCGGCCACTGGCTGGACTGGCAGAACGGGTCTGGAAAGCCCGCGTGTGTGAGCCGAGCTGTTGTGCAACTGCACCTTCCTTACGTGTGCACACACTCTGAGAGACCAGCTTAGAGTCGCTGAGATTGCTCGGCTGCGGTTTGGTGTCCCCACCGAGGCCCATCCCATGCCTTATGTCACACAGACCCATGGCAGCCCTGACCACAGCTGTTACCCCCTTGCCCTGGCAGCGCTGGGATTTGGGGAATTTTCCTTTGTACCCACACCTGCACTTTAAATTAAATGCAGCCTTGTCCTTGTGCCCATGAAGAAGGCTGCCGTTCACATGAAGAGACACTGCTAAAGCCTCGTGGCAGCCTGTGGATCCTCACGTGCAAGGAATTCCCTTATAAGCAGCTTTGAACCGTAAAACAATCACTCAGCCCTGTAAAACTGCATTGGTCATAAATGAACTTTGTCACGGTTCTGCTGGTTTGCTCCACAACAACTGCACCACACACAAACACCACGTGCCCGACAGCAACAGCAGGAAAGAAGTGTCTTGCAGGAGCTTCATTTGACATGACATCGCATTTTCCAGCAATTTAATGGGGCAGCCAGGGCACCTGTGGGAGCAAACACCCAACCCAGGGCTTCTCCCAGCAAGGTAAGGTCTGGCCAGGGACAGTCCAGCCCCAGCCCAGTTGCTGCAGACACTGTTCTGAGGAGTTTTGTGTGGTATTTACCGTCCAGAAACGTTTCCTCAGCCAGAGGTTAACTCAAATCAGAGGAAGCTTTCTCCCCACACAGGTATGTGTAGCACCCACAGCATCCTTAGCAACCTGTCCTGCTTCCCCCCTTCCCAGATCCTGCTGCCCAGGGATGGGAAGTGACAGCACACAACGCACTGTTCAGCAATTTCATAAACCCACACCTCTGGGGAAAGTACCATCTGTTATTAATCATTTGTTCTACTCGCAGTATGGACTTTATCCTGTCTGCTTCATCACACTCTGCTCCGTGGGAATCACCTGCTCCATCTGTGTCTTCGTTTGGCTGTATCCTATGCCTTTTCCCCCTTTTTTTGTTTTTGGCTCTGTCCCCTCTTCTTTCACCACGTCCCTCTCTGGTGGGGTCAATTCTCAAAGTCTCCTTTTCCCAATGTTTTCACCTACCCGCTCTGCTGAGCTGTCTGGAGAGCAGCACGGACCCTGGACCACCTACCAAAGGATTCTTCATACCCCAAGCTCCATCCTTTCAACCTGTGACTCTCTTACACTTGGTGCGGGAATCAAGCCCCTAAAGGTACTGCATCAGCTTAGCTGCAGCAGGTCTAGTGCCTCTTTCTCCCACCTGCATCCCACTGGATTGTCCATTCCTCCCTCTGCATGGCCAGTTCAACCTGGATTTGCATCAGCCAGGGAAGGCTTAATCCATTAACCTCACAAAGGTTCCACCCTTTTCCACTGCTGTGCTCAGAGTCACTCAGCTCTGTTAGCTCTTCACAATCAAGGATCTTTAAAAGCTTTCCAGCCCCTAGAGCACACCCTCCCACCTCCCCCTCGGGCTGCACTGACCCTCGGGCTCAGCATCCAAAGTGGATGGGGCTTGGCTTTGGCACTCCCCTCCTAATTGGTTTGCTTAGCACTCGGCTGCTAAAGTTAGCAGGGGATGAGGGAGAAACCGTGCTGGGCTAAGGGCAACATCATTAGGGCATCATTAGGAGGGTGAGGACATGGCTCTCCCCACCTCCAAAAGCCTCCTGCGATTTCTGGCTGAAACCTGGGGATTCACAGGAGACACTGGACTCCCCACATCCAGGCAGGGATAAACGGAGATGATCATTGCAAAGGGCAGCAGGGGGGATGTGCCACCAGCCTGTGTCCCTGTCAGCCCCACCTCTGCCAAACCACCACAGATGATCAATGCGGAATTCAGAGACCACACAGCAGCGAGGACTCAGAAGAAATGGTGTTTAATTATGGTATACATTAAATTAAATGTCATTCTGAATACTGGTCTCCAAATTCCTGATGACTTATTCACCACGGGGCAGCTCCAGTCAGTCCCAGCAAGGGTGAGGGTCCCACTGTGCCATACAACTGAGTCAAAGAGCTTTTCTCAGCCCAAAGAGAGCATCCAGTGTTCTTCTTAGCATGGTTATCTGTCCAGGGCACCTCCACTGCTGTCCACCTCTCTAAATCCCTCTCAGCACCTGGCATATGCCACAAAGTTAATGAAAAATCATCACAACTGGGGAGTATTAGATCCATCTACAGAGGGGAGCAGGTACGGAGGAGCTCATGTCTCACAGAGGGCAGACGATGCCTTGAACAGCTTCCATGGCTTTGGGAGGTGGGACTTGGGCACCCAAACTCCTCCAGGGTTCTGGTGTCTGTCCTCAGCGGGTGCCTGAAGGGCTGGACGTGCCCTCACAGCGGAGCTGGGATCATTCACAAGCTGGAGATCTTGCTGCAGAGCTTTCCATCCAGGAGCTGCTGCCAGGTGAGACAGGGCAGCAGCTGGAGCATTCACACCACAGCCCAGATTCCATCCATCCAGGGCACCACGAGGAAGAGGGCACCCTGTGCACTGGTAAGGGTGGAGCCAACAAGGCTCATCATCAGCTGCTGAAGGCAGGAAGAAGCCACCTGTACTGGCCATTTACTGGGCAGGAGATGAGGCAGTAACTGGGCACCCAATCCCTCTGCACCCCGAGGGAGGAGAAAAGGGAGACAGTCTCTGAACCCCATCTGGGGAAGATCCCATCAGAATTCTGTGTGGCCTCATTCACTCTGTAGCAGCAAATGCTCCAGGCTCGCCTGGAAGCTGCCGACACTTCCCAGCAGCTGGATGTGTTCACCAGGCTGCCGAGTCCTTCCCCACCCCACCAGAGCCCATCTCAGAGTCCCCAAAAGCAGGGAAGTCCATTGAGGTTAATTTGTAGTCGCAGTTGTCCTCACAGGGATCATCCAGGTCCTGCCAGGGCTCCGCTCAGCTCGCCCCATGCCCTTCCTTCACGTGGGATGTCACCGTGCAGAGGACACGTGTCTGCCTGTCCTCCTGCACAGCAGAGCCTGGTGCTGCCTGACCAGGGTCCTTGCCAGGCTCAGGATTGGAATTAACTCATTTAAAGGAAAAAAAGAAATACAAAACCAAAACCATCCTCAGCTCTGACCTTTACCATAAAAAAAAAAAAAAAAAAAAAAAAGGGAGAAAGAGAAGATATCCAGGACCAATATATACAGATGGGGGAATTGCACTTAATTACAGTAGTTTACATCCATTGGACAAAATTTACTTCTTTTTAATATAAATCTCTATGTATAGGAGTGGGGAGGGGGAAGGATGGAGCAGACTGTACCTATATTTACAGTTTAATTGGCTCAGTTCAACAACACATGCAATTCCTCCCTCCAAACGCCAAGTAACAGATCCCAGTCCCTCTCAGTCCGCCGAGTGGAGGAGCATAACTTAAATATGATCCATCTTCCCCTTCTGCCAGTTCCCAGCACAGCTCCTGCCTTGTTCCTCGGGAGAGCCTCTTGGAAGGCAAATACTTCAGAAAAACAATCCCCGAGACACATCTTGGAAATACTGCGTGGAGGGAAGGAGAGGCAGGTCCCCGCGGCTCCGGGCCGGTCCCCGGTGGGCTCGGGAGGGCTGCGGGGAGCCTCGAGCCCCGGCTCCGTGTCGGGCTCCTCGCTGCTGGGCTGTGCTCGGGCAGGCGGCTCCCGGGCTCTGAGCGCAGCTCGCCGGCGGGATGTTGTGGAAAATAAGATCCCGTTGCTATGTGCAAAAGCAGCGAGGTGTGGAGCATCACCAGGCTTGCAGGGGACACTGCGGAGGGAGAGAGAGCAGCACAGTGAGCGGCGGGGAACGAGGCGGGAGGAGGAGGCGGCGCCGCAAAGCATCTGGAGGCATCACCTCCTGCACTTCTCCGTGACTTTGGTGTTGCCCTGCTCAACCCCGAGCCCTCCCTGGCACCCCAGTGGGGGAGGCAGTGGGAAAATACTTTTTTAGGCAGCTACTGCCGCCCCCTCCCAAAAATAATAATAATGATAATAATAATGATGATAATAATAATAATAGTAATAGGGCCTGATTGTGCCCAGGCTGCTGAAGAGATTGTGCTGTGCAGCCCAGGAGCAGCCAGGCACGAGGCTGAGCTCAGGTGGGAGCAGCACCGGGGGCTCATCGCTGTCCCCAGCATCGCTCTCACCTCCAGGGACGGAGCCAAGCAGTCCCCCCTGCCACGTCCATCCTGCTGCAGAGGCCCCTTCTCCATCCCTCTCCATCCCTGGGGTCCCCCCAGCCCCTGGTGGGCAGGGGGCCAGGGGTGGGGATGACCTTGTGGGCTGGAGCGCACAGCAAACATCGTCAGGGGGAGATAAGGAGACGCCAGGAGCCTCCCGTGACATGTCATTAGGGACTGGCCGTGGCTATCAGGTGTTTGCCAACGTAATAAACATGGTGGCTCGGCCTCAAGCGTTGTCAGAGGAACCGGGAGGTATTTGCCCCTTCCAGGTCTAATAACAACATCTGATAAGAGACCTGCAGCAAGTGAGGGGAGAGCTGGGGGGGACCAGGGACCTCCCTCCAGCTCCGTCCCCCCAGCAGGACCTGGAGCAGCTGCCTCCCCCACCAAACAGGCTTTGGGGTCTGGTGGGGGCTGCCTACCTTATGCCAAGGCAAAATGTGGAGGAGCCAGAGCACAGTCAATGGGAGCCCCAGTCAATGACAGAAACCCAAATCACCAAAAACATTCAGGTATTTGAGCAAATTGGGGGGTGAGCAGCATTTATGGGGCCCCCATGCTGCATCTGTCACACTTCATTCACCTCTGGCTAATAAAACCAGTGACCACCAAGAAAGAAATCCATGCCCAAGGGTACATTTTTCCAGCTTTAACTTGAGAATTGAATGGTTGGTAGGAAAAGAGACCCTGCAATCTGGGAGGGTTCTCTGTTGGACACAGGGGTCAGATCCTGCCCTGGTGCTTGCAGGATGTTTATCATGTATTAGAGCTAACAGGGGGGGGGTTTGGGTGCCCCTTTGCCGCAGCAGGTGGAGGGTCCTGGCCCCATATCCCCCCCTCCTGAGCCGTGACACCTCCTCCTGCTTTACTTAAAGTGCAGGATCGTGATGGAGGCAGAACCCCCTGGGAGCCCCAGCCCCGCGGGCAGCGCTGGTCAAGGTAGGGTGATCGCAGTGCCCGGGGCGGCAGGGATGGCCGGGCGCTATCTCCCTGCCAGGGACATTTCCTGTGTCCCGGGGCTCCCGCGGCCAGCCCGGCATCAAAGGCAGGAGAACTCGATTAATCAGGGGCAGTTCGGGCTGAGCGCGCAGCAGATGGGCTGATAAAGCTGCACGCAGGAAATGGAGCTCGGAGGGGCGGCCGTGCCTGAGTGGTCACCCTGAGACCTGCAAAGGGTGGGATCCCCGGGGCGCTGGCGTTCGTGACCCCTTCCCAAGCACCCCGAACGCCCCACGTCTCCCCTTTGCAGCCCCAGCCCCTTCCTTCGCCCTCGGCGGGGGTCTCGCAGCGATCCCGGGGGGTCTCACAGCGATCTCACGCTGTATTTACTCTGTGGTCATTGCAGACATTTTTTCCCTGTCCCCTGTCAAACTTCGGGAAGAAAGTTTATCTGAATGCAAGTTCAAGGCTCTCTCTTATTTATCTAGCGATCAATAAGGGCCACATATTTCCCACAGTCCCCAGAGCTGGCTCTCAGAAAGGGACTATTGTCTAAGAAAAGCCTCACACACCTGATTTGAACCAGGATAAGTCCGGCCTTACACCTGCAGTGGGCAGATGAGAAAGGTTTGTGGGCTGGGGGAAGTTGGGGAGCCTTGGACTCCACTTGACACCCACCAGGGCTGATCCCCCTGGACACAGGCAGCAGAGCCTGCTTGGTTCTACCTTCTAAGCCCCAGCAGGATGCTCCCACGCTCATGGAGTTGCCACAGGGATGAGCAGGGCCTGGCTGGTACCAGCAAGTGTTAGACAAAACCACCCAAATCCCCATCATGCCACCTGCAAGCAGTTCTGGAGCCTGTGAAGGGGCTGGAATGGGGCTCTCACCCTCAGCTTCCCACACGAGTGCAGCACAGGCAGCAGGAGGGCATCTCCACTACTCCCACCTCCAGCCCCATATCCAGAGGGGGAAAAGCTCCCCTCCACCTCCACACCCCCACCCCATACCCCCTGAGCCACCTCTGCAGGGCCATTACCTGCTTACTGGAAGACATATTGGTGAGTGTGCTGATGCTGCTGGTGTCCGTCACCACCATGGCCGAGGGGAAGCGGGAGGTGTGGGAATACTGGGGAGGCTCCTGCTTGTGTGCGTACACTGCGGAGAGGAGGGGAACAGGTCAGGGAAAAGCCACCCCCAGGCAGCAGGCCCAGGGATGGGAACGGGCAGCCTGCAGACAGGGGTGAGATAAAACAAGACAAGGGAAGAACCCACTGCTTCCCTCCAAGCCGCTGCGTTCTCAGGCAGCAGCTCAGCCCCAGAAACCCATGGGGACTGAGAGGCTGTGGCTGGACCAGATGGATGGAGGGGGGGAAGGAAGGGATGAGGTGGGACCTGACCTCCCTGCACCACAGAGCATCCCGTGGGCTGGAATTGCCAGAGAGGGGCAGCAGCCAAGGGTGCCAGCTCAGGCAGGGGAGAGCAGGCGGAGAGCACAAGCTGATTTCCCATCAGAATTCGTTCCTGGGGCCCTCTGCAGCACCCCCCGACCCTTACTGTGTGAGTTCTGCAGCTGGGTCACGGTGGCCATGAAGGGCTGCTGCGTCATGTGGCCAGGGGACTGCTGCATCAGCGGCTGCTGGTGTGGGCTGTGCAGCTGCTGGGAGAACTGGACCGGCTGTAGGGCTGCCAGGCTGCCAGCCACGCTGTTGATGACGGGGACACTCTGAGCCTGCGAGGTGTTCAGACCTGGGAGCAAGGGAGAGAGCAGAGCGGGGACGTCAGTGCCAGCAGGAGCAGGCAGTGTCCCCTCCCCGTCACAGGGCAGGGCACAGGGGTGACCTCGGGGTGCACTTACTCTGGGCGATGGCCATGACTCCCGAGAGCGGCGTCATGATGAGGTTCTGGGATTGCTGCGGGTTGTGGTGGGACAGGCTGTGGATGTTGGTCAGGGTGCTCACCGGGGGCAGCCCGCCCCCCGACACCGAGATCTGCAAGGCAGGACGGGCACTGTCAGAGCACGGGGTGCCCCAGCCCCCGCCTCCACTTCATGGGGAGACTGGGGGAATCAGCAGAGCCCCCTCCTCAGAGGGGCTGCAGTCCTGCTGGGGCTTCACCCCACGCAGCCCCCACGGCCCCAGGACGCAGCGCATCGACTTCATGTTAATAAACAGCAAAGCAGCTCTGGGGAAGGATTTTGCTGGCACTGGCTTCCAGCTCCACTGGAGCATGGCACCAGGACACAGCACATCCCAAGCCTGTGCTGTTTTGTACCCCAAGTCCAAGCTCCAGCCCTCGGGGACAGCTGAGGGCTCTCAACACTCATTAACTTCTAACAATTGTGCTTGTAGGGGAAAGTGGGACCTATAGACTCGGGAAGGTGAAGAGAAGCGACAGAATGTGGATTAGAAGGGCCTCGTGGTGATGATCTTAGTCACCCATCTAGCAGGATACCGGTGAGACGGGAGGGTGTGCACAGCCAGAGCCAGTGCCCGGGGTTTTAGGCCAAAGTTTAGGGATCAGACAAAGGCACTTGGCATGCGCTGCGAGGACTGGAGCTGGTCCCCAGGACACATAAGTGCCTTATTTCTTTAATTGCTGCACCTTCCCCTAATCCCTGTCGAGGTCCCTGAGCCACCTCGATCCTGACTCGGAGCCATCCCCACAGCCCTCCAGGTGACATTTCTGGACACCAGTTCCGAGCACCTTGTTTATTTTGCCCATGTGAGCTGGAGATAGCAATTGAAACAAATCCATCAATAAATTCCAAAGCCCGGGAGTGACTCACATTTCCTGATCCGGTATTTTCCACTTTCAAAGTCCCTTCAAGGCCGGGTTACACCACACTCGGCTGCACAAGTCAAACAGCTCCCGGCAAGCACACGCCGCTCGCCTGCAGCCCCGGCTCCTCTCACGGGCTGTTTAGCCCCAGAGCGCTGCACCTGGATTGTGCATGACTGGAAAAGACCCTCCAGGCACTGGACCCTCAGGGTAGACCCTCTGGCACTAACACAGCTGAGGCAAACACTGGAGCATGAAAGAGCGAGCCACCAAAGATTTCTGGAGCCTCACTAACGCTTTTTCCTGAAAGATGCAGCAACTTCCTTGGCAGCTCCTTGTTTCATGTGGGGCACGAAAGGCACATGTTTACCTACTAGAAACCACAGCCTACAGCATATTTCTATTAAATCACTTGCAAGCAGCAGCTAGCCCTGCCTAGAGATCAGAGATAAGCTGGCAGAGCGGCGCTGCTGCGGTCCCATGCGGTCCCCACGGCGCTGGGCAGTGTCTGTGCTGCGGGGAGAACTCAGCAGGGCTCTCCTGCTGCACTTTAGCAAGTGGCTTTTCTCGGTTTAATCTGCTCCTTTTCCTTCTGCCGTGCTGCTCAGCCCCTTCCAGGGGTCTCTGTCCCGGTCCCAGGAGCTGGCAGGGGGAGCTGGCATTGCCTCGTCCTCGGGGACCCCCGCCCTGGGCACGCGGTGCTGCCGCCGCCTTTATCCCTGACTCATTTTATGGCTTCCAGGCTGAGGGTTATGAGGCTCAACACACCCCTGAGGCGATCTGGGCGTGCTGGGGCAGAGGCAGTGGGCTGGGGAGGGCTGGGGTGTCGCTCTGCAGTGGCCCCCCAGCTTGGCAGGGGATGCTTGGCTTTGCAGGGTGAGTATCAGAGCCCGAGGGGCTGCACGGAGACTCTCCAGCCGCAAGGAAAGGCACAATGAAACGGTGCCAGAGCTGAGGGAGGGGACTGTGAGCCCCTCCATGGCCACCCAGCTTTGCCAGGAGACCAACAGGATGGCCCAGGAGGGACAACCCTCTGAAAATGGAAGTGAAAACCGGGAAAGAACTGGCTTGGCCCCGTCACCCAGTGCCATGTTTGACTTTCGATTTCAGCAGGGAAAAAACTCCTCCCGGAAAAGCAGCAGCTGCACGCAAACCTCTGCCAGCCTGCTCCTGGGGCGGGCTGTGCTCTGCTATCCCATCCCATCCTGGCCTGAACCCCTGTACCCCCTCCTTGCCCTGCTCCTTCACCCGCTCCTCCAGGGGCTTTGCACCAGGAAGGGGCACCCCGAGTGCTCGGGCCCTGCCATGGCCCTGCAGCACCAGCATGGGGACGTGTTCAGCACCACAGGGATGCTGTGATCCTGCCTTGCTGACATTGACAGCTCTGCCCAGCAGAGCCCCAAGGACATGGCAAAGGGGATGGTGAGAGGCAGGAGCTGCAGGACCAGAGCCAGCCTGAGCAGCTTCAATCCCCCGGGTGATGCCCTGGGACAAGAAGGTCCCTGCTCGCAAGGAAAGCTCTTCCCCACCGAAACCCCAAACTTGGGAGGGCTTAGGGAAAAAGTAATGAATGAGTATTTTATCAATACCATGTCAGGGGCAGGAGAAAGCAAACAGTGATCCACCCAGCGCGTTCAGCCTGCGATCAATGAACCCCCGGGCTCTGCCAGATCCATCTCGGAAAACACTCCGTGTCCCACCGGGAGCGCCACCTCGGGGGCGGGCGGTGGGGACAGTGGCACCCTCGTCCCCCACAATGCCCCATTGTTCAGCCTGGGCCGCGTGTGAAACCCGGGGAAAGCGTGTTTGCTCTGCCCGCTGGGCCCTCTTATCTTATCAGCGCCGCCGCCACAATGGGCCAGGTGTACTCACCATTTTACCGTCGGGAGAGAGCAAACCGTGGCCCGGGTCCAGGCTGGCCGGGGAGACCTGCTGCAGGACAGCCTGGCTGGTGGTGACCATGGCACCGCTGCCGTGGTGGCTGATGGCCCCCGAGGACGCCGCCTCGCCGCTCGCCGCCTGGCTGTACCGGACCCCTGCAAAACACCGCCGGCGCTGGCATCACCCTCGGGCACTGGAGAGGTGTGCCAGGGCTGTGCCCACCCCCTCGGACCCTCCCGCCCTCCCATAGCGCCTGGCACGAGGATGTGGATGTGCACAGGCTCCTGAAGGACGCCCGTGAGTGACGGAGAGGAGCGAGAGCACTGAAAAGCGTGTCCCTTCCTCCAGCACTGCCTCCCAGCTCCGAGCCCATCTCCCGAAGTTACAGTGAGCAGCTCCCAGATCCACGGCTCCCACTGTTTCCTCGGGCCCTTCTGCATCCCATTCCCTCTCGACACCCTCTCCACAAGTGTATGATTAACAGGGCACCGCAGAGGGACCAGACACACACCAACCCCCAGAGCAGACCCCAACCCTCCACTGCCCTGGAGAGAAATCTGGCCCGAGCACAGGTCTTCCATATAAATATATTTAATTTGGCTAAAGCACCCCGCACTGATAACCATATGATCAGCCATGTGTCATGGAAAGGCATCTACAAGATCACAAATAATTAACTGAGGAAAACCCACGGGAAACAAAAGTGTCTTTTACGGGGCTGCCTTGACAACTACGGTGAAAAGCCATTTATTAGGAGGGGTCCAGCCCTGTGCTCCCAGCCAGATTTACTGAACTGCCCTGGGATCAAAGTAGTGGATGATGGACAGACAAACCACAGCTCTCCTGGGAAAAAAGCCCATGGTGGCAAAGCCCATCTTGCCAGCTACCATGGGCATCGTGCACCGTGACCCTCAGCCACTGCACAAGGGCACTGGGGACAGCTCCTCCAAATGACCATCACAGAAGAGGTTTGGCTCATGGCTAGCTCGGTGAAGGATGCTCTAAGGGCTACTCTAAAATTAATCTCTGAACCAAGGAAAAGCAAAGAAGTAATAAATGGAGTCCGGGAGCTCCACCAGCTCCAAAATCATCTGCCCAAGCACAGACCCACTCACACCCTCCACCAAAACCACAACGCAGTCACTCCCTAATCACCTCCGAATTTTCCCCATCAGCTGGTCAAACACGTCCCACAGATAGGAATCTCCTCACCATGTCTGGTTCCTGATGATTTCCCAGCAAACCCCTTTATCCCTGATAATAAAAGAATGTCCTCTGGCAGGTGGATATTTGCCGGCCCGAGTGGACGTCCCTGCCGTGAACAGGGTAAACATTACTCAACCCAGGCACTGTCACACACATTCTTCCCGTGGCCCCGGCCCCGTGCAGAGGGTGCTTCACTCTGGGCCGGGATCCCGGCGCTGCTCAAACAATGGGAGGGGAGATAAAATAAAGCCCTTTCTTCTGGGCGCGATCCGAGAGATAGACGAGAGCACAGACGGCTCCTCTCGCAAAGGAAATCAGAGTTTCTGCTGTCCTCAAGCTCTTCTGGGCTCAGTAACAGCAACAACAACAACAGAAAAGTCCATTTTAAATGCAAAATCATGCCCTATCCAGCTGAGGGGGTGGTAACTCACGAGCCGAGCCACCCAAAGCTGTGAAGTTGGCTTTAAAACACACAGGAGGTTGAATGCTGATTTTCAAGCTCTTCCTTGCAACCCCAAGGACAAGACTTTGATTGTTTGAGGAACAATAACCAGCGCCGAGATCCCCAGATAGGCTGGGGACTGAGGTTTTGGGTCTCTAGATAAAACCACTGAAGGCTCTGCGTCTTGATGAAGAGTCTTGATGAAGATTAACTCTCCCCAGGAGAGCGAGGCTGGGCTCTGGGGCTGGTGACAGTGGTGCCACTCCCCAGCCCCACCAAGGACCCTGCTCAGAAGCTGATTCTGGGCAGAGAGAAGCCTTCTCCTTTAGGAAGCATCTATCCTCGCTGGGTTTCCCCCATTCCCACAATGGCAGGGGTGTTGTGATTTCTGTATCCCCAGGGCTGGATTGGATTTGGGCAGATCGGATCATTAATATCAGGAAGCCACCACAAGGCACCGTCGCTGTCGTCCCTGCTCCCTGATGATGGGGGTGCCTTTCCTCAGCTCCCCAGGCCCCCCTCAGCCACTGAACCCTGGGATCCAGCCCTGCCCTGGCAGCACAACCACCGGGACCTCCCCACGGCACCCCCACATCTGGGGTGACCACACGGGGACAGCCCCAGCTGCTCGCACCAGGACCGAAGGATTCCTCCCGGAGCGAGCCTGGGGGCCTTGGCATCCAGGGTTTATGAGCTGGGCTCAGACAGCCATCAGAGCCCGACACAAGGGTTCTCCTGCTGCTCTCCTGTGCCTCCACAGCTGGAAGCAGCCCTTGTGCAAAGGGATTTATTCCCCCTCAGTCTCTTCCTGCGGCTGCTCAGGAGAGGAGCCTGGATGGGGGTCACCAGGAGCTGGTCTGGCCATGGAGCCTTCCCTTCTCAAGGCTTTTTTTTTGTTTTTTTTAAACTGGAGCTAAAGCCATAATATAAAAGTCTGTTTATGGGACGGGCTATTGTGTGGGCCCTGAGCTGCACAGCCCGTGAAATGTTTTACTGCTTTCCCCTGCCCCAGACGAGCCGCAGGGTCCGGCTCCCGTAGCCTTAACTCTGTTCCAGCCAAGGGATGGGGACAGCAGCGTGACAGCCCCCAGGGCAGGGGGGTCCTGTGCACCCACAGCTTCCCACAGACAGCCCTAGCACCTCCCGACCTCTCTGCCACCATGCCACAGCTCATCCCCACCTCCAGGGTCTGCCCCTTCCCCCAGCTCCAGGCTGCACTTCTGCCCCAAGCTTCACCAACATCCTGCACATCACCAGCAATACCAAACCCCAAAACAGACCCCAAAGAATCACCAGTGAGTGACCTGGTGGCAGCAGGGATTCAGCTCTGGCTCTGCCTGACCCACCAGGATCCAGCCACCGGCATGAACTAGGGTGTGAAACTGGGATGAGAAAGGCAAACTGTAATTTTTGGGGTCACACTGGACTCAGTGATGCTCCACCATGGACAGCCAGGTCTCTGATGGGACAATTTCACCCTCCCAAAATTCAGGTCCAGGCAGTGCCGAGGGCAGCTCTGATTTTTGGGCTGCCACTCAAATTGTTCCTAAAGTGTTAATCTTGCTCAGTTACAGAGGTGCATAGTTTATATCCATTATAAACCCGTTTATGGGGACTAGACCCTCCCATTTCGCTGCTGTCATAAAGTTCTAATTACCCCCATAAAACAGGGAAAAGCTCCTAACAGTGCACTGTACCCACCGAGCCCCACAATGCACCCGACAGTAAAATATTACAACTGCTGGCAGCGGGTCCCAGTCAGAACCAGCACCCCCAGAAACACCAGGGAGGATCCAGGTATAAACCAGGGCACCCCCAGAGCGAGGGTTTGCTGATGGGATCTGCTTTAAAGGAAAGTTAAAGCACTTAAATTGCCCTTTGGGTTTTAGAAGAATCTCAGGGGTGGCACTGGGTTATTTTTATGTTTATCTCCATCTACAGAGATATCTAAATGTATATATATATATATATAAGTAATGCATTTTAATATATATATATGTATATAAATGTATATAAATGTGACTGCTCTGATATTGCTGTGTTACTCTGATATTTGCAGAGCAGGGATGAATGGATGGATGGATGGATGGATGGATGGATGGATGGATGGATCACACCCTGACCCCCATCGGTGTGGAGCCCCCCAGGATGGGCTGGAGGCGATGCTGTGCCCCCCATGGGTGTGGAGCCCCCTGGGATGGGCTGGAGGAGATGCTGTGCCCCCCATGGGTGTGCAGCCCCCCAGGAAAGGCTGGAGGCGATGCTGTGCCCCCCAGGGGTGTGCAGCCCCCCAGGAAAGGCTGGAGGAGATGCTGTGCCCCCCAGGGGTGTGCAGCCCCCCAGGAAAGGCTGGAGGAGATGCTGCGGGGCCGGGGCTCTGCGGGTGCGCCGGGCAGGCGGGCAGCCCTTTGTATGCAGGGCGGGAGCGGGGGGCGGGCGGTGCTTCCCCCTAATCTCATCAATGCCCCGATTGTCTTCGGGGCTCTTGAAGATAAAAATGGCATAAGCCAGAGTCTACGGCATGGCACCGAGATAAAGCCCCGAGTGACCTTCAAATCAAACAGGGAACCAAGATCGCTGATAAAACCCAGAGTAAGGGAAAAGTCCAGCCTCGGAGAGGAGCCTCCGAGATAGAAGGGCTTTAGGTATTTACCTCCAAATAGTTAAAAAGTGCAGCTCGAGGCCTGACAGATGGGTCCCCGAGAAGAGGCCGGAGGATGTTTGACTTTTACAGCTCTCATCCCTGCCCCGCTGTCATTCCGCCCTTTTGCAAGACCCCATTGATGTCCCAAGGAGAGGCGACCCCTCTTTGTCCACGGGCACGGGAGAGGCTTGGAGCTGCCCCACGGCTCCAGCCCCATCGTTTCCTGCCCGGGACGTCACTGGGGCCGGCCAGGGCAGGGGCAGTGTCCCAGCATCATCATTAAGCTGTTAAGGCATTGAGCGGCCCAGACGCCGCCGCAGCAGGGCAAGGACAGTTCAAATCCCAGCATGGACAGCCAGGATGGGGTCAGCCAGGCAGCAGGGCCAGCGCAGAGTGTGCCCCACCGGGAGTGGAGATCCCCAAACAGCTCCTGGAGGAGGTTCCAGCAGTGATGGACCCGGCGGTGTTTTGGGAGCTGGAACCCAGCTTGGTCCAAGCACCCCGAAGCGATCACGGCTGAGCTCCATCCCTGCCTGTTATCCCCTAAAATCAGCCCTAAAACCTCACAGTGTCCCTTGCTGCGCCCATCTCCTCCTTCTCAGGATGGATACGAGCACGGACCGCCACGAAATTCGCAGAGCCAAGCCCTCCTGACCCCTCCGGAGGGGCCTTTCCCCGCGGCCATCACTCCTGCCCTGCTCAAAAGCCCCTCGGAATGGGCTGTCACCGGCCCTATAGCCACGGCCGGCCCCTGCTGGCACCGCTCCGACGGGAAAATAAAGGTTGGGGCTTAACGGCCCCGCAGCCCCAAGATAAATGCCCGCGGTTACAGTAATTGCTGTCCCCTAATAGAAGAAAACAAAGGCTCTCGGGGGGTGCCCCATGTGCGCTGGCAGGCCGGGGGCACATCAAAGGCAGCGGGGTTCGTTCAAAGCCCCGGCTTAATTGTCAATTAAGCATGCACGGGGGGACAACGCCGTGACAATGCTGGGCTGCATGCTGGTGGGGCATTGTGAAGCCCCGCCGCGACACCGAAAACAGCTGATTCTGCTGACAATGTGCTTGTAGGGCACCTTGTAAGCAATCAGGCGCTGACAGGAGGGCAAACGTCCTCCCCGTCCCCGCCATTGTGCGGGGCATTCCTGGGGCAGGGTCACATTTTGGTCACCGCTGGCCGGTCCCCGGGATGCTGCCGGTTCCTCCCAGGGCCGGGAGCTGCCCACCCGCATCCCCCGGTGTCCCTCGGGGGCGGCTGACACCCGGGGGTCGGTGTCCAGCCACCCGCTGGCAGCGTCCCCAGCCCCGCGCCTCCTGTCCCCAGGCACCTTGCCCTTCCCGCGGGGACTCTCCGCCACGACGGGCTCCTTTTGATTTGCCTTTGTAACGAGCTGGGTGTGTATTACGAGCCACGCAGGGTCATTTCCAGGAGGTGGCTGGTTCCAGCCTCCCCGGCCGGGGCCGTGTCCAAAGGGGACGCGGGGCAGCGGGGACACGGTCCCCCCACCACCGAGCCCCCTGTCCCGCCTGCCGGGGGCTGCAGAGGGCAGGTAAGGGACAATGGGGATTGTTCTCCCAACAATGCCTCTCTTCCCTGCCCCCCCGGGTGTGCAGCCCCCTCCCCACAGCCTTATCTCCTGCTTCAACCTCCAGGAGCTTTCGGAGGGTCTGCTCCGCTCTTCTCTGCCCTCGCTGGGCACGGCAGGGCCGGACTGTGGCACTGCCCACTCTGGCACGGGGATGGTGCAGAGTCACACACCCAGCCCGGGGTATCTCCAGCCCTGTGGCAAGGCCAGGACACCCTGGCACACCTTTGGCCGTGCACCCCCAAAACCAGCGCTCCCCAGAGGGCCGCACCCCATGGGTTGGCACTGGCACGGCACAGCAGGCACGGGGCAGCTCCTCCTGCCCTGCTGGGCACAGCCTCTCCCTGCCCAGCCGAGCCCACACGGAACTCCCGCGAGTTAAACCAATCAAGCAAACACTGATTTATCCTCGGCGCGACGGAAACCCAGCCCTCAGCATGTGGCTCGCCTGCTCCACAACACCGCAGTGACAGCACGTGCTCCTCTCCATCACCATCCCTCCCCGAGGCTGCAGCAGGCACCAGAGATGGACCTCTCCATCACCATCCTCTCCCTGCATCCCCATCCCCAGCCGAGCTCCGCCGCCGCCCCCCGAGCACCCTCGGCGAGGCTCACCTGGCATTTTGCTGGGAGGGGAGGCGCTGGGCTGGTTGTGGTGTGGGGAGCCGTGGGACAGCAGCAGGTTCATGCTGTGCGGGGGCTGGCCCGAGCTGTAAGCATCCATGGCCAGTTTCTGGCGGAAAGCCTCCTCCTTCCGCCGGTTGGCGAACCAGTTGTAGACACGGACCTCGGTCACCAGGTTGGAGCCCAGCCCGTGCGCCTTGGAGGGGGACACTCCTCGCTGCAGACACTCGGCCCTGCGCGTGCAAGGGGACACGTTGGAGCAAGGGTGAGGCTGGGGGCAGGCAGAGGCCTCGGGATGACAGCAAATCTGGGGGAGTTTCAGCCCTTCCTACGAGCCCACCTGCTCTCCGCAGTTAGAGCCGTGCTGTAAAGGCCACCCCCGCTCCCTCTGATATTGCTGGAACGCTGCAGCATCCCTGTGGTATCCCCACTGCATCCCTGCATCATCCTTGCAGCATCCCCATCACATCCCTGCCCAAGCATGGAGTTCACTCTGCCCCAAATATCACCCAGATGGGGAAAACATGGCAAGGAGAGGCCTGGCAGCTCAGCAAAGCTGTGCCATGAGCCGGGAGCCAGAATGGCAAGCTGGGAGCCAGGACGGCGAGCCGGGAGCCCAGCATCTCCCGTGGCTTTCAGAAGGAAGGCTGAGGCTGTGGGGCAGGGGAGGCAGCGCAGGCTGTGTGGGGCAGCCATTACCTGTTGCACTCCTCCACCAGAGACTCCCGCTCCTCCTTGCTGGGGTTCTTCTGGCGCTCGTAGGCTTGGTACAAGATTTGCTGGGAGGCCGGCCCCCACTTGAACCGATTGCGCCGCATCTTCTTGCTGGGGGTTTCAGAGCAGGCGTCGTCGAGCTGGGCAGCCCCCTGGTTCTGCTGATTGAACTCTGGAAAGAGAAACAGCAGCTGATCCTGACTGCCTTTGTCTGTCATATTTCCACAACCCTGGACTGTCTGGTTGAACTCTGAAAGAGAAAGGAGCAGACGTGAGCTGGCCTGTAGCCGCCGCTCGCGGTCACTGTCCCGCGCGGAGGCAGCCCCCCCGTGCCCCCTCCCGCAGCACCCCGAGCCCACAGCAGGCTTTGAAGCAAGCCAGGTGCTCCCTGCCACCCATCCCGGGAAGGGGCCAGCCTACTGCCACCCCTGCTTAATGGGGAGGCATGTGCAGGGCACGTATGGCCATGCATATTCATGGGCAGGGCTCCGGCCAGCCTGCACTCGTTTTGGGAGGATTTTTCCGAGCATGGAGCTGGGCAGGACGACTGCAAAGCCCCCCGAGAGGGTGCCCCTCTCTGCTCACCCATGGCTCCCCTCCCACTCCCATCCCAGCGTGGTGGGACGCCAGCCCCGTGCCCAGGGCGGGCAGCACCAGAGGTGACCTTCGGCGGCCGCCTCAGCCCCGGCGCTTGTCACCACGGCAGTAAAGGGAGATTAATGGGAGGGTTTTATTATTCCCACTTTTGCAGGGGAATTCTCCCTCTTTTTATAATGGCTTTTCCCCCCTGTAACGGGGGGGAAGCACAGGGCAAGGCTGGAGCAGGCTCTGTTTGCTCTAACGTCTCAAGGTGTGTTTTCAGAGCAATGGTATTTGGTGCTAAACCCTTTTCTGCGCTTCCCGTCTGCTGGATATTGCATCCTTTTGGAGGAGGGAGGCAGAGCCCTTCCCTGGGGGTGTCAGTGCCACTCAGGGCTGCTTTGAGCTCTGGGACAGGGCAGGGAAAAGCGAGAAAGGGGCACGAAGGAATAGTCCATGTGCTTGATCAAAAATCATCTGCATTTTAAACAGCACGGACTGCCCCAAGCCCTGCCACAGACAACAGAAATTCAGGGGGTTTTAATTTTCTCTCGCTACACTTTTTGCGCTTAGTTGAAAAAACTGAGCAGCCTGAGAAATAACGAGGAAAAGGAGCCTAATTGTGAGCCATCCTTAATTGCTTTCCCAGCTCTAACAAAAACAAACAGCCTGAAATCCAGCTGTGTGGGTGAGACAGGGGGGAACCCTGCCACCAAGAGGGGCTCTCACCCAGTTTTCCCGCACCTTAAATCCATTTTACTTGGAAAACCATTCCGGGGAGATGCTACAGAGCTGGAGTCTGGGGGCTGTGCTTGGTACCCAGGGGCAGGACCGGGACACGGGGACCCCCTCTCCCCCCGACCATCCCCAGGGTACTTACGCCGGAGGATCTCGCGCTGCTTGCGGACGTACCACGTGTACAGGGCAGCTCTCTTCTGGGTCTTCATGGGGGTGCCCTTGTTGAGGTGCTGGGAGAGGTGGGACTGGTTGAGGCCGGTGACATCCACCACCTCCCGCTGCGGGATGTTGTGCTGCTGCATGTACCCCTTGATCATCTTCGCTGCCCGCCACGGGTCCTCACTGCAGGCAGGGAAACCAAGGGTTAATGTCTGCTGCCAGGGAAAAGCCCCCACTGTTTGCTTCTTCCCATAATGGAAACCCTTCATTACCATTATTATTATTATTATTATTATTACTAAAACTGTTTCAGAAGGACACAAGATCCTCTGAGCTCACGTTTTTCCCCAGGCCCCCAAAATCGCCCTGTCCCACCCCAGGGCTGCCGGGTTTGGGGCTCACACCCACCCCAGCCACACTGTTCCCCCAGGGAGGGAGAAGCAAAGAGGCTCCTGGTCTCCTGATGGGACACACCAAGGTCTCATTAATGCCAGTAAAGCTCCTCCAGACCCTCCATGGAGAAGCACAGCCCGTCCATGAACCGCTGCTGCTGCGTTCAGCAGGATTTCTCCCTCGCAAGATACGCACACGCAGAGGGATGCACACACAGATGGGTATGGGAAGCTCATCCTAGTCTCTTGCAGAAAGATCAGTGCTGGGGATGCTTTTCCTGGCCCTGCTCACCTGCACTGTGCCCCGTGCCCCCTGGCATCGCCACCGGCTGGCAGGGACCCCTGCACGGCCACCAAACCCCACCTGCCACACTTGCTGTGTAGCTTCTCCCTTCCATTCCCGCAGGGATAATGGTCTAAAAATCTCAATATCCCCTCAAAGGAGACCTTATTCCCTCGCTCCCACAGCTGTGCACACACCGACCATATGTGAAAGGGTGAGAAGCCAAGGTCAAACCAGGCGCACAGAGCCCAGCGAGTCCCCAAACGCAAAACCGAAACCAAAAGCCCCCAAAATTTTGAGTCATTCCCGATTATTTTTAAACACTTGATCCTGCAGGATCTAGATGTAAATGACTCCTCTCTAAATCACACTATTTTACTATCCTTGGAGTAGCTGACACTGATTTAAGGAACAAATAAAATTACAGCTGAAAATCCAAATGCTGTCCGTGGCCTTTAGCTCCATCGAATGCCCAGTGTGACAGCAGAGGAACAGACCCACACACCTGTGCTGTATCCAAGACCCTGGGTTTATTCTGGGTGAAAAGGAAGCATTTTAAAAAGGGAAAATCAGTGTGAGCCCAGAGCTGGTCACAGTCCTGCACTCAAATAATGCGATCCCCCAACGCCACGCTTGGAACGACCGTCCGGCTGCTTTCCCAATTCATTACTTATTTTGGATCCTTCAACTTGTCAAGTGCAAGGAGGAAAAAAAAAAAAAAGAAAAAAAAAAAAAAAAAAAAAAAAAAAGCCCAACAAGTAGATTTCTTACTTTTTGTCCTGAATGCAGCTCGAAAACAAAGCTGGTTGGATCCACGGCAAAAGTACCGGAGCGGAGCCAAGCAGGGCTTTGTCACACCCCGGGAAGGAGCCACGGAGCCTTCCTGGAGACACTGAGCCTGTGCCCAGCCCTGCATCCTCCAGGCAGGGGAACCCCACTGTCTATGGGGGTCCTTCCCCTGTGGCAGTTCCCAGGAGAAGGTGGGAAGCAAGGAGAAGGATGTGGAGAAAATGTCCTTCCCAGTGGCACTGGGCAAAGCCACCGCGCCCGAGCCCAGGGGCTCGGGCAGACCTTTGTCACGAGCGGCTCGTGTCACCTAACTGATCCCACTAATTACTGATTAATAACGAGTTAATGAAACAGGGCTCATTATCATTTCTGAGAGCGGTTTGGTTCACCAGCGAGCCCAGGGCAGCGTTTTCTCAGAGTGAAACCAGTGAGCACACTTGGAAAATGTCAAACGAGTGGCTCGCGGGCTACAGACGAGGTTTTGGAATTCAAATAAAATTTGGCGACGTTTTGGCTGGAAAAATATCTGTGAATTACCCAAAAAAAAAGTCCCAGGATTTCCCTCCATTTAATTATTTTAAAAAGGGTTTCGCCTTGACATTTCCAACGCATTTCGCACTTACACTTTCAAAACAATTATTCAGCTCTTAATTTCTGAGCAGTGATTTTTCCTTTACAAATCAACTTGACCGTATTCAAAAGGGTTAAACAACCTGAAACCAAACCCAAACATTTTGTTTCATGTTAAACAAAATGTTTGGACTTGACCCAAAATGAAACGTTCGAGTGTTTGTTTGGCCTCTTTTTTTTTTCCTTTCTTTTTTGGTAACCTAAAAAGCCAGAGAGGAAAACCTTTTGAGTCAACACCAGCCCTTTTTCTTTGATTCTGTCACCAAAATGAAATAAAACAAACATTAATTGTCCAATCTTCAACAGGACTTTACTTACAAACAAAACCAAAACCCCGACCCAACCCAGGAGTGCTTTCTAATACTGGAAAACCAGTTTATAGCCCTGGCTGCACGATCCTTCTCCACCAAAATCGTGGAAAGGTGTGTTTTTCTTGCACAAAATTAGCCCCACAAAGCCTGGCTGCCAGGGCTGCCCGAGAAAGAGCCACTTCCCCACTCAGCCTCACACACAGGCAGGGGGCAAAGCCTGTTCCTCTTCCCAGGGATTCCCGAAGCGGCTCATCCATTTTGTCAGCCTCAAACCCAGGTAAATACACTTCACATCCTCAGAGAAATATGCCAAGAATTTATACAGATGGATTATAAACCCAGCTCCCTGCAGAAATGATGTCCCTGCTCAGCACCTCCCCACACATTTCGGGCTGGCTTTGCTGGGTCCCCAGGGCTGGTGGCTTTCCCAAAGCCCCCAGCCCATGGACACCGCTTGCGTGCTCCTGGGATTTATTATTTGCCTGAGTGGGGTCTGGGTGAGCCCTGGCAGGCGGGATGGGGCAGGGAGGGAGCAATGGGGTGTCTCCCCCAGAGCTGGGCTCTCCGTGCTACCGCCC
Organism: Erpornis zantholeuca; assembly: GCA_013400515.1. NCBI lineage: Eukaryota > Metazoa > Chordata > Aves > Passeriformes > Timaliidae > Erpornis > Erpornis zantholeuca. The sequence continues at coordinate 590,871 of VZTN01009270.1, forward strand.
TGGGTGAACCCACGGGGACCACGGCACCCTCCACACCCCATGGGTGGGCAGCAAAGCCCAGACCACAGTCCCGGAGAGCTGCAGGGCTGAGCACCCCCAGAGATGTGGGAATAGCCCAAGAGTGAGCCCGCCCTGGGGTCAGGACACCTGAGGAGCGGCAGAAGAGGGGGTTCAGCCCCCAAGCATGGCTGCAGTCGGTGTCTCCCGGCTCCCCTACCCGCTCCCTCTCCAAGTACAAAGGCCTCTCTCAGAGCAAACACGAGCTCTTTGCAAAGGCTCCTCAGGGACATGTGCCCGCTCTTGTTTGCACCCAAGGCAAACTTTGCACAGAAACACCTGTGGGAGCACGGTGATCCCGGGGCTCAGCCTGCCCGGCACCCCGCGGCCACCCCGGCGACAAATGTGGCCAGCAAGGAGAGCACAGGGGACAGGTGGGAGCAACCAGGGGTGCAGGGCTCCGTGCCGAGCAGGAGGGATGGGAACCCATCGGGAAAGGCCTGCGATGGATCCTCCCTGTGGCAGCCGGAGGGTCCCAGCCTGGGCAGGCACGGGTGACACTGCCCCGTCCCCAAAGAGCACCGCTTGCCCGGCTGGTGCCGGGGCAGGGCCGGTGGCAGCGAGTGTTGCGGCCCCGGGGTGTCGGGGGACAGAGTCGGGGCTGCCCCTGGGCTCTGCAGGCTGGCGGAGGGCACGGGCACTCACGGGCGGCGGGACCGGGGCCGCGCTCCGGGTACAGCGCTGGGCATCGCGGCAGGCACCAGAGCGGCAGCGCACTGCGGGGGGACACGGACGGACCCCG
>VZTN01009270.1:600313-617389 GCA_013400515.1 Erpornis zantholeuca
CCGGGGCCGCGCCCGCCGTGCCCGGGGACGTGGTGCCACCTCGTGGGTGACCGGGGCCGCTCCCGGGCCCGCCGGACTCGGCGGAGGCTGCCTTGGGATGGTCAGGGCGCCAGCAGTCCCAGGGTCTCCGGTAAATCGCTGTCTTCGCTGCCCGGTGATAGAGACGGTTGTTGGAGGGAAGGAGAAAATTAATTTAAAAATAAAAATAACAATCGAAATCGCTCTGTGCGGGCGAGAGGGTGTTTAACAGACCTCAGGGACGGCACTGAGGTGGCTCCTTGCCCAGGGCAGAGCCCACCGCCGCAGGTGTCCCGCAGGTGGGCGACGAGCCCAGGGGAACGCTGCCTCGGGGGCTGCTCGGCCGCAGGAGACACCCCCGGGCTGGGATCAGGCCGGGCACTAAAGCCCTTTTGTTTTCCCCACCCAGTGACCCCGCGGAAGAACAGGCGGATTGTCTTTCAAACGGAGCCGATGCGGAGCTTGAATGTCCCTTGCCACCTTGGCTATAAATCATCCTGCATGTGATAAGGTAATTACCTTCTCCTTGGAACTATTCATAGGAAAACCTATAAAGGGCCTGGCTTGTAAACACAACAATAAAGAGGCAGTACAATAAAACCTTGGCCGGGGTGGGGAAGGTGCTGCCTTTCCCCAGCACCTCGTGCCCCACCACGCCCTGGAGGACGGAGGCTGTGCCCAGCCCTGCGGCTCTCATTGGCAGCGAGGGGCGGCACAGGGCACACGCAGCCCACGCTGCTCTGCCAGGCACCAAACTGAGCATCTGGCACTGCAAGGATGTGTAAAGTCATCGCTGAGCTCCGAATCAGGCAGGAGAGAACAGCCCCAGCTCCCTCAGCTCTGCACCCAGGTGCAGCCAGCAGCAGCAGAAGTGGCTGTGGGGCCATGGCCAGGCACAGCTGAACCCCAAAACTGACCCCACACGGAGGCTTTTTACTTGTTACCCAAAGAAATTTGGCCTCACTGCCACACCTGCACCCTCCACGTGTGTCTCCCCAGCAATGGCCCTGTGCCACACAGCTCCTGATGCAGGTGATGTTTATCTCAGCTTCAGAAGATGCTGATGGGAGTTAGTTCCACCAGCCAGAGCAAAATCCAGCTCCTGCCTCTCTGCTTTCTCCTGGACCTGCACCACTTTGTTCCCAGAGGGTTAGCTAAGGGTGACGCCCTGCTGGGAATCACAGCAGCTCCCATCTGCTTCCCAGGGTGCATAACAACAGAGATTCCTCTGTTTAGAGAACACCCTGACACTGGATGGGGCTGCTGGAGCACACTCAGCTCAGGTACGCCCTGTTCCCAAAGTCCCACAGCTGCCTCAGGACCAGCATTCCAGCTGGTACAGGACGGAGGCAGCTCTGGAAATGCCAGCAAATTTGGGAGAGAAATCCAGGCAGAGTTGTGCTTTCAGTGGCCATAGGATAGATTTCTTCCCAAGGCTTGGTTCAGGTGTGAGAGCTCCAAGGTGGGTTCAGGTACAGCTGCAGCAACCAGAGAGAAAAGGAGCAAGTGAAGCTGAAGTGCAAATGTGTCACTTGAAGCAGAGCCAGGATGGGGCCCAGCAGGGATGCTCAGCTCTGCCTCCATCCCAGGGTTTCCCAGCACTGGCACATGCCTGACCACACACACCAGGCTGGGACAGCAGGAGAGGTCATCCCTGGCAGAGAACTGGGCCCATCCCTTCACTAAAAAAGACTCCAGTACTTGGGAAGTTTTGGATACTCTCAGCACTTGAGGCCTGCTGCAATCAGCACGAGGGTGGAAGAACAAAGCAGATTAATTTTGTATCCCCCCAGAGGTTTTACGACAGGCAGGGCTTGCCCTGAGCTCTGTTCAAACATCCAGCCTGGGGTTAGGACAGCAGGCACTTAACTCTGAGTGCCCCAGAGCCCTGATCATTCCTGGAGGTGCTGATTTGTCCCCAGCAACATAAGAGAGCTCAGTGCTCCCCCAGCTATCAGCAGAGTAAGCACAGAGCAAACAAAGAGTAAGTAACATCAGCAGCAAGGAATGGAAGGGGACAGAACTCCAGAACCAGAAATGAATCCATGTGCTGTTAGAACATCACTGAACCTCCCACAGACGTGCTTGAAGAGCCACAATTCCAGCCTTGGAGAACTTTGAATTTTCTGCCTTAGGCAGCACGGTACTATCCACCTGGAAACAAGAATTTTGATGTTTTTGGAAGACAGGATGAGTTGGAGGCAGCAGGGAGGCACAGACCAGGTGTAGACACTGGGAACACAGGTAAAGGCAAAGGGTGTTTGCTCTAAGCTATTCTTCAAATATTGGCGTATTTGGGTTTATTGCAGGAACACAAGAGTGACAACGTTTGCAGTGCTCTGAAAAACAAAATTCTTCCAGCCCCCCTTGCTTTACAAACACAATTCTGGATCCTGCAGCAATAGGAACAAAATGCTTTGAGATAAGCTGAGGGAACAGGCAGCTTTATAAAACACACAGAGGAGGAAAAGACGTTTGTTTTCCAAGTGGCGACGCTGTGACAGTGAAGTGCACAAACCAACCCCAGGGAGGGCAACGGCACAGTTCACCAAACACAACAATAAAAAATGATAATAATATAAAAATGAAGTCCTAGAGGTATTATTAATAAACTCTGAAATAAAGCATTTAATATCAGCAGCAGGAAACTTTTCCTCTGGATGCCCTGTGCAAGCGGACACAGTTCAGTGCTCCCTGTGCAAGTTCTGGTCCTTGGTTCTGGTGTTTCCTTCAGGCCTCTGTCAGTTCCGTGGCATTGGTGTGGTTTGTCAGGACATCCTCCAGGTACAGGGACACCTTGCCCCTCACCTTACCCTGCAGCTCTCTCTCTATCCCACTGAGATGGTCGATGGCTCCCTGCAATCCTCTCTCCCTCTCCCCCAGGTCCGTGTGCGTTCCCGCTTCGTTCTCCTCGCCCGAGGACCTCAGGTACTGCAGCACGTAGGGTTTGATGGCCTCCCCGTGGTCCCTGAGGCTCCCCCAGATGAGGGGCAGGTCCGTGCTCCTCGCCAGCTGCAGCAAGTGCAGCAGAGCCCTGCAGATCTGGGTCCTGAGGCTGGAGCTGTACTTGAACTCCAGGAAGTCCTCGGTGTCCTCGCTCCTCTGCAGGGCCACCACCAAGGCACTCCAGATCTGGCAGAACTGCTCCGTGGAGCCATAGCATTCCCTCTTGCTGGGGATGGACAGGGCCATGGCTGACTTGATTCGCACTTTGAAGTTCTTGCAGGACTTGACTACGGAGGAAAGGGCACTGAAGGCCTGCGTGGCCCAAGGAGCCTCTCCTGAAAAAACAACCAAAAAAACCCCCTTTTTAATCAGCCAAAATATGCAAAACTATAAATGTCTCCTGAATATTTAATGGGCTGACATTTATTGAATTTATTGTGGTTTAAATGAGAGAATCAGGGGTTATGAAATGAAATATTACTTAAAACAGTTAATCTCCCCAGGTTTTTACAAGAGGACATCTGGCATTTATTCACATCTATAATCCCACCCTCACACTCTTTCCTTGCATGGCAGACCCAGCTGAACACAGCAGTTACACCTGCACTGGAAGGAGCCAAGTCTATTCCACTGGGACGAGTCCTGGAAAGCTGTGACAGCAAGACTCAGCTCCAATGGCTTCCTCCCTTCTTCTCCACCCCATTAACAGCAGAGGTGATGTGATCAGACCCACAGGTGGCAGGGAGCAGGCTCTCACCGAGAGGCAGGGCAGGGTTCTTGAAGACGTTCCCCAGCGCATAGCACGCGTTCCAGCGCACCTTCATGGTGGCCTCGCTGCCCACCGTGGCAATCAGGGCCTGCAGGGACTCCTCAATGGCCTCCCTGAACCTGGGGTTGGCCACGTGGCAGGGCTGCAGGAAATGGAGCACGTTCCCAAGGGCACGGACAGCGTTGCTCTTTACCTGGAACACACAAAAAAACCTCTCTGGTTTTCAGGTTGTGGGCAGGTCTTGCCAAGGCTGCTGTGAAATCCTCTCAGAGCCAGCAAGGAGCACAGCTGGATTCACACTGTGTCTTCCCAAACGAGAATGATCATTCTCTGCCACAAACCAAACCAAAAACCCCTGAGCTGTGGAAAAGCCCAGTGACATTCCCTGCAATTCCAACACAGAAAACCTCTGAACACCAGCTCTCAGAGGAGGATCTGAGCTTCAGCTCCCCCCAAACATTGGGGCAGGGAGACCCAAAGGAACTGGTGCTTTTTCCCTGTTTTTTTTTTTAATCCAAGAGTTAACTACATCAACTCCACCCTCCTTCCCCTCGGTCTTACCTTGTCTCTGTCCTTGGACGCCTCCGTTGCAGACCGTAACAATTTCAGCAGCAGCAGATCAGAAAGTTCCTCCTGGAAGCTTTGTCCCATGGTTTCCCTGGCAGGAGAATCACCCTGTGAACACCCAGCTCGGCTGCCCCATCCCCAAAGGTGTGATACAACCCTTTATAAAGGCCCATGGACAAACAACCTTCACTCTTTAGAAGGCTAATATGTAAGGCAGACCTTTCTGCATGTGACCACTATGTTTATTAATTTAAAACCAAACTATCAATGCAAGAAAGCTGGTTAGCAATGGTTAAGTCTGTAATAAAAAACAGAGGGCAAGGAATTGCTCAGGGGCAATTCTGTAGCAGGAATATATGATAACTATTTTCCTGTTAAAAATGTAACAGTAGGTTAGGCTTCCCTCAGTCTCTGGCTTGAGGAAGGGTTAAATATTTATTAATTTTACTTCTGTGTTATGTTGAAAGTAAAGGAACCATGTAATGACACCAAGCAACACACAAGAAATGGAAAACTGAGAAGTGAAAAGTTTTAAAGAGTTTCTCCTTAGAGTGACAGGACAAGGGGGAATGGCTTCAAACTGGGTAGGTTTAGAACAAATATTAGAAAAAACCTCTTCCCTGTGAGGGTGCCCCATCCCTGGAAGTGTCCAAGGCCAGGCTGGATGGGGCTTGGAGCAACCTGGGATAGTGGAAGGTGTTCCCACATGGATACAGGATGCTTTAACAGTGTCCCACGCTGGCAGACACACAGGCAAAGGGAGGTTAAAAAGAAGGATCTGAGCCAAATTTCAGCTTTTTTGGATGTTAAGTATCACAGAATCATTGTGGTTATAAAAGCCTTCCCAGCCCATCGAGTCCAAGCTGTGCCCAATCCCAGCCCAGAGCTCTGAGTGCCACCTCCAGTCATTCCTTGGACACCTCCAGGGATGGGCACTCCAAACCTCCCTGGGCAGCCCTTGCCAATGCCTGGCCACCCTTTCCACAAATAAATTACTCCTGATGTCCATCCTGGAGCTCTCCTGAGGCCGTGCTCTGCCTGACCCCTTGGGGCAGGGTGTGTCACGTACATGTTGATGATGAGGGTGTCTGTGAGGTTGCCCAGGGACCAGGCTGCCTTGGCACGGACGTTGGGAGACTTGTCATGGAGGGAGTTCAGGATGGCATTCGCTGTGTCTGCCACGAACATCACGTCCTGTCAAAGCAAAAAAGTTACAAAGCTCTCAAGAGGCAGATGGTTTCCTCAGGAACACACCCTGGCTTTTCCAGGGAAACTGAGACAGGGGCCAGCTCCATTCATTTACTCTTCTTTCCGAGGTGACACCTTTTAATGAGCTCATGGTGCTCTCTGCAAATTGGTCTGACCTTTAATTAACAGCCCGAGCCTGAATGCTGACCAAGTCCACTACTCCTGGGTAGCTGTTGCTGAAAAGCTTCCATGTATTATTTAATTCCATTGGTGCTTTAGTTACTTTGGATTTTAACATAATTACATGGACTGCCAACCTTACACTCATCAAATCCCACTCTTAAAGTAATTGCTTCTCCAAACTCCCTGTTGAGCTGCCTGTCTAATCTTCTCTTCTATGGCACATTACATGTGCCTATGGTAAAGGATTTTCTTTCAAAATATTTTGGAATTTAATTCCAAAGTCAGCTACTGCATATCTTTTTTATTACAAAAGGTTCCATTGTAAAAACTAATCTTCCAGCTCAGTCAAGCTAAGATGATATTTTGTAGAAAAAAATCAGCTTTTTTTTTTTCCCCTCTAAATAAGCTTTATTTCTTAGTTTTAAGCAAAACTGAAGACTTCGCATTAAAAACTTGTTAAAATCATGGAATCCTGAAGGCTGGAAAAGACCTCAAAGATCAAGCCCAACTTTAAACCCCACAGAGCACTGCACAGCTGTTCCCTTCATCCCAGCTCCACCTCACCTCTTGCAGCTCCTCTGTGCCAACCCAACCACTCCAGCTTCCATCCCTGAGAGCCTGGGCAGATCCTGATCTCTCTCCTTTTCCTCTCACTTCTGCTTCACCTCCCTTAGAGCTGCACCGATTCTGCTCTCACACAAAAGGCAAGAGCAGCTCTGGAGCCAGTAAAGGAAATATAAATACACTACAGACCAAAAGTAAAGCGAAATAATTTCACAAAAATCCATGTTCCGCATCCCACGGCTCATCAAACCCATTATACAATGGCTCAGAAGAAGGGAATGGGCTGGCTCTGACCTGCCTGAGGCATGGGAAGAGGATGTAGACTCCCAGGGCACGGGCGGCAGCAGCTTTCACCAGGGGGTTCTCGCTGTGGTTCAGGCCCAGCAGCAACGTGACACACAGGATCTGCTGGTCACCCTGCAACGAGGAGCAGAGAGGCAAGGGGGGACTGAGGAGAGCTCTGTGCCACAGGGACACACAAATACTCTGCCAGACCCTGGATCTGAAGGAGCTTCCACTCAGAGCGTGCTCTGAGTGAACCGAGCGGTGCTTGGGGAGCCCACCCGGGGACACAGGATCTCTCTGCTGCTGGGTAAGACCACCGAGGGAACCAAAATATTAACTCTGACCCAAAGCAGAAGGAATGGCTCATCAGAAGGCTGCTCTTGCCTTCCTCCCCTCTCTGCCCTCCACTAACCAGGACAGGCAGGCAGGGTGAGCTCGGCCTGGCCAGGTTGTCAGTTCACCAGCCCATGACAGAAGGTCAGAGTGGGCACTGACTTGACCCCACTTGGCCACAGGGACAGGAGAGTGGATGGGATCAAAGTACAGGGGGAGGAAGTACACGCTGTGCTTGGAGAATTCCAGAGATACTGCTGGAGCAGCAATTCCTGGGCAAATGAGATCTGGCAGAGCACTCCCCAGCAAGGGCACAGTGACACTGCAGGAGCTGCACAATGCAGGGGGGATCCACTGCCAAGGCTTTCATGTTTAAAAGCATATTTCATGTTGCAAAGGGAAAAAACACACATGCAAATGGGTGCACAACATCAGGCCCTGGCTGCTGGCTCAGCTGGCTCTTCAAAGAATTACCCAGCACAAGAACAATCCCTCAGCCCTCCCCCATGCCATGAAATTCTTGTCCTCCATCTCTTGTGCATCATTGCCAGGGCTGGGTATTCCTGGCAGGGCCAAACAGCTGCTGGGACCCACAGTTTAATTGTTCTGACAGGCTAATGACTCCCAACGCTGCCTTTCCCAGCCTTCAATAGTCACAATGTTCAGAATGGGGAAGAAAATTAATAATTTGGGAAGGTTTCTTTACTTTCTCCTGGGAAGTTTCAAAAGGCTTTGCACTCCTGTGATCTGGTGGATGAGGACAAAGCCTCAAAGGTAAAACTATCACATATAAAGGTGTATTCTCCTACCTGCAGGAGGCTGAAAGCCTCTGGTAAGACAGAGGACAGGGCATCACAGGCACTGGTCTGGAGAGTGGCGTGGGGGGAGTTCTGCAGAGTGCCAGGCAAAGGCCCATTTAACATCATTGTCCAGAAGGTCACAACCTGCAGGAGAAACAGCCAGGTTTATCTTTTAAACCCAGCAATTATGCCTAAGTTCTCGTCTTAAAGATGATCATCCTTAAGAAATACTTAGAGCAGGGAGCATAATCACACATGGAAGGTGTTACAATTGCTTGGAGCCTAAAATGGTTGGCATTCAGAAACATTTTAAAGACATTTTACTACTGCCATCAAGTAGTTGCTCACTGAGTTCTGTTTGTTTCCTTCTCAAGGCCACATACCCTGATATTTAAAGTGCATTAAATGGAGTTGTAATCCCACTCCTGAATCCACACAGCTGAGTGTTTTCATTTGCCTGACAATTTACATTCACAGCAAATAACAGGAACCTGATGCTACTGAACACATTTCCTGTCTTGTAGGCTCAAAACTTAGCATGAGCCAAAGAAATTTTTAAGCTTGCCTTCTGTTCACAGAAGCAAGATTTAAACAGGCCTATACTTCTCAGCTTCTGCAAACTTAGCCAACAAACAGCTAATGAATTTCTCAGAATTCACATATATTGTGGTTCTGGCCACTCTCTCTGCACTAGTGAGCAGCCAGAAAATGTAGGCTGGCTCTTTAACAATGCAAATTCACCAAATTCACCAAAATTCTGCAAGTTTTATGCAGCAGTAATGACACACACAAAATCAGTGCTGTCATTCCAGGTCTCTGAGCAACAGCAGGCTGCAGGAGTTGGGAAGAGGAGTGGCAAAGAGATGTGGTTAATATCACATAAAAGAAATAAAACCCAGCACATCTGTCTGCAGACAAGAACAACTGCCAAATTACTGCAGGAAGTCTACAGAAATTGTCCATACTGGCATCCATAGAGCTGCAGTCTGAGTCCCTTCCTGCTTCCCTGCAATTATTTATCTGTGTCTGTGCCAGTGGCTTTGCAGAGTCCAAGGCAGGAGCTCAGGGAGGTGGAATCTCACACTTACCACACTGACAGGCACCCTCTGCTCAGGGGCAGTGGGGGAGTCAGGTTTGTGCTGCTGCAGGACACCTGTGCCCAGCTCCTCCAGGAGCTACAAAGAACAAAAAGCAAGGAGGTTTTCATCAGGGATGACTCAAGGACCATGGAACTACACAACCTTCACCTAGGACTGAATCCACTCACCCAGGGAACAAAAATGAAAGATTCAGTACTGGTCTGGGCTGTTCTGTCCCTGCTACTACTGAAATTAGAGGAAAAGCTTCTTCTACATAAAGCCTCCAGCTAGAACAGCATAACAAACTACTGGACAAAGAGGAAATCTTTGGGTCACAGAGTCCAGTCCCTGCACCAGCTGATGCTCAGTCAGGGAGGGAGCAGTGTTGTAGTCCTTGCATTTCCCAAGCTTCCTGGTGACTCAGCAGAGCAACAAAATTCTGCTGAGACTTCGAGACTGGAAGCTGAAGGTGCATTTCTACATCACACACACACAGATGCTCTGAATATTCATCACCCCTCATCTGCATTTGCAAAGCACACAGACAGATAAAACTGACTTGATAAAGCAATGTTGATGTGTCCTCCTGCTCTTACTTTGGCTCCATGGAGCTGAATGGATGGATCCATTTCTTCCATGCATCTGCAAGCCACTTCTCCGAGTTCTAGGAAATAGCTCTGAGCCATAGGGAAATAACCTTTCACAAGAAGAGCCAACACCTAAACACAGGCAAAAGAAATTCAATTCAGCATTTTTCCCTTCTGTTTACCCAAAATAGCCCAAATACATACTGAAGGGATGTTAATGGGCTAATTAACCCTGGCACCATATACTGAGCTCTGGTGTAACAGATATCCCTTGCAGCACAACTTCTAGAATACCAGAGCTGATTAAAAGCCTCCCTGCTCCATTATGTTGCTCAAATAAGAGCCACAGAAGCACTATCAGGTGGTAACACCGTGAATTATTTACTGAAAGTGAGGGCTCCTGTAGCCAAAAAAACTAAGAGCAAAACATTCTGTACCTCCTGTAACACTGCTGCTGCCTTCTGTGAAGCTGGATGTAACAAATATTTATTGTGCCAGCAAAAGAGTGAGACTTCTTTGGATGCATGTTACAAAACCTCACCCTTTGCTGTGGGCTACATGAATTGAAAGAAGGCCAAGCCTCAGCAGCCACAGGTGCTCCCTGAGTCACTCCACAGCTCCCTGCAGACTGTCCCCTGACTGCAGAGCTCTTCCCCACTATTTTCCATCAAAACTTTAATTTAGATTCTGTATGGAGCAATTTGCATAGGGAAGACTCACAGTCTGCCAGCACACACCCCCAAATAATATTGAAAAATACAGAAGATAAAAATCAGAGGCAGAGGAGCTTGCTGCAGCAGGTTTGCAGTGGGACAGTCGTGCTGTGGCCACGGAACCAAAACATTTCTGAGTCACAGCAGCTCAGCCCCACCACACCAGCAAAGCCTCAGCCTAAATCTCCCTGAGAGAGCAGGGAGCAAAGGGAATCCATGATGGAGGGAGGCAGCTGGATGTGGAGCCAAGCTCCCTGTGCATCCACCCCACCTGCAGGGACTCCAGCCGGAGGGGACAGGGCTCGTAGACGCTGGACAAGGACGGGAAGTTGGCGTCGCTGTCGGAGCAGGAATCCTCCCTGGGCAGGACGATGATGGAAACACAGAGGCGGAGCAGCCAGCAGGGCTCTGCAGGTGCACACCCTGCTGGATTGGCCCGAGGGCTTTCCCCTGCCCAGGGCAGTGCTCTCCTCCACTGCTCCGAGGAGCTGAAGCGCCGAGGGGTTGCGCTGCCGCTGCTGCTGAGCCCCGAGGAGCTGGGCTGCTGCAGGAGCAGCTGCACCTCTGGCAAAGGGGCCTGGACAGAAACTATGGCCCCCAACAAGGTGAGGCTGGAAACTCGAACGTTAACATCTGCAAGAGACAATGTGGGGGAAAAAAAAAAAAAAACTCCATTAGAATCTCACTGACAGCCCAGCATCCTCCCTCAGCAGTTTTCAGATGAGATAGATTATAACATATAAACATCCATTGCTACTGAACTATGAATTTATGAAGCACAGAGGAGGAATATAACAGAGAGAGAATGCAAACCTTTGTGAGAGATGTAGGGCTTGATCTGGTTCCACACCCTGGTGAGCAGCCCAGGTTTCAGTCGGCTGTAGGGTGCATTGGAAACCAGGTTTGCAAGGCACTGAAACACACAGAAAGGTGCTGGTTACAATGTCAGCCTGGCCTCCTGCAGGTTTGGTTTTACATAAGTAATTTAGGTCACTCGGGCAGCTAGTTATCTGAGGGCACCTGAAGAAAACCACCCCAGTTATCTGCTATGTGAACACTGGATACAAATTTGGCTCCTAAGAGCAAGGATTTAACTACTCTTATGTGGCACAAAGACCAAGGAATTTCAATAGCCCATGGAAGGATTTGTCAATCTGGATTCCAATTTGAAAGTCAATGTGAGTCTTCAGAATCACTTTACAGTTTAATTCAGCTCCAAAAAGACTAAAAAAATGCAGAAGAAATGGAACTGTGCTGAAAAGAAATCCCAAGACTCTGGATGGAGCTCCGAGGAACCTGGTTTAGTGAAAGTTGTCCCTGTCCACATCAGGGGGTTGAAACGAGGTGGTCTTTAAGGTGCCTTCCAACCCAAACCATTCTGTGATTCCATGGCTCTGCAGGATGACTCAGTCAATGAAGCCTTGTGAGATGACAAAGGTCTGATTCCCACCACCACCACCACAGCTTCACCAACAGCTCTGTGCTGTCTTTCTTCAGGACTTAATCTAGAGCCCAGTGTTGCTCCTAGGGAGCATGTGGCACATTTGCAGTGCAGTTACCTTGACTATTTGTGTCAGTGTCTGAGAGGAGGACTCTGCCACCAGGGCCAGCAGCAGGCAGCGGTGCAGCTCCCGGATGCTGGAAGCAATAGTGACAGAGAAGGGAGTAAAAGCTCTCTTGTGGTCATTGGCATCTTCAGCCACAGAGAGGAACTGCTTAGAGCCTTCCAGGAAGGCTGAAAGGACTTGAAGAGCACAGGCACGTGTCTGAAATGATAAAACATTTGTGTTACCTTTTAATCTGTCTCCTTTAACAGATGAAGAATTTTAAAATAAATTAAATCCTCTCTAGAAAAAAAAGAAATTCAACTCTATCTTTTTTCATAACTTTAAGCAGTACACAATCAATCCTTTGTTTCCTTAGCCAATGCTTCCTATTTATTTCTTGAGGTCCAGTAGTCAAATACTTACTGAAGGCCAGGGAAGATTAACTCCTGGCCTTAACTCCTAAGATTAACAGGGGTAAACACAACATTTTTTGCACTCAGAAGTGCCTCACCTTTGGAGAAGGGTCCTTTAGAGCAATTGTCATCAGGGAGACGGACTGGGGGCTGCCAATACCAGGGGCATCAGGAACAAATGCTGACCAGTAACCATAAAGAACTCTCTTTTCTATTGACTTTATAGTGGAGAGGAAACAGGCCAGAGCCCCTTGGCGAACATTGGCTTGGTAAGACCTTAAACACAAACAAAAAGATAAATGAAAACAGCAGGGACAAGGGATGGACTCCACCTCTTTCACTTGTATTAGTGGCTGGCTGGGAGAGGAAACCTTTTAGACCAAGACCAGGAAGAACAAATCTTCTTCCAAACCAACACAGATTACTGCCTTCCAATTTTCCTGTATCATCTCATAAATCAAAAGGGAAAGCGATTTCCTCAGCAGCTTTGATTAAGAACAAGAGGACCCCGCGGATGTGTTTTATGGACCCCATTTTATGTTCACGTGCACAACAATCACCTCACTTTGCTCTGAATTCCACCTTCGGCATCGGAATATTCCGACTCACTGCTGCTGATGCGTTTCCAGCCCGTGGAGTGTGGGGACAGGGGATCCTTCCCAGCAGGCACATCCGATGCACGGGGCCGAGCATCCACACCAGAGCTGTTCTGCACCTCCCCCAGGTGCAATTTCAGCATGTCTGCTCCCAGCACTGACTCATTTCCTGCATCCCCTGAGTCTTCTCTTCCTTCTTCCCCAAACTCTCCCTTCTTTGGTTTCCCTTTGGACTTTTTTCTTCGGTTCTAAGACAAAAAAATTGACCTTTTTTTAGTCAACACTTAACATGTAAATGCAGTTACATGTCTGTGCAATACTCTACACACAGAAACAATCTGTGTACTCTTCAGTATCTGAGTGTTTAAATTGTTTATTAGCAGCAACAGTCACAAAATTTCAGTAATATCTAGTAAGCAGTTTATAACTGAACAGCCTCAAAAACTAACCTTAGGCTCCTTCATCAGTAAAACAAAAGATACCCTAAGAATCATATTTCGCACAAAAGTGATTGAAGAACAACACTAAATACTTCTGTAGTTCTTTTAGATTTAAGTAGGCATTCAACACCTAAAAAGAAACATATCAACATGACTAGACACCTTTATTTTCTCTAATGTCTTTCAGATAATCAGTAATCCAAAATATTTACAGGCTTAAAAAATAACCTGTAGAAGGATTAAGAACAACAGATGAGGTAAGAAATCAGTCTTAGATGAACTTGACTTCCTTAAAAAAGAGTCAAGCAGTTGTGCAAGTGTTAGGAGAGAAAATGTAACTTATAAAATCAAAAGCTTTGGCTAGTTAGCACGCATCAACCCCGTGCCTGCAGGCCAGGAATTCTCGGCTATGGATGAATAATTGTTGCACAGAGCTTAACTGAGGCAAGCCAAGCTCTGCAGAGCCATGTGTTTGTGTCACCCGAGTTCCCAAAGCAATTTCACTCTGCGCAGAATTTATAACCAACACCTCTGAAGCCAAGAATTTAACGTGCCACGTGCTCAGGACACAAACAGCCACCAATACCTCAACAGGGAAGACCCAACCACAACAAACACGCTGCAGAAGCAGCAGCAGCCCAGCTTACCCCTGTGTGCTTAGAGGCAGCTGGTTCTGACTGCTCCTGCTTGACAGGCGACCTTTTATCATACTGAGGCAAGGGAGCAGGGTACAGGGCTGTGGGCACCTCTATGCTCAGTCCTGGCAGCCCATGGAACATGCATTTCTGCAAGGGGAACACAAATGTCAGCGTTCTGTCCCTTTCTCATGCACAGATTCACTGTACAGTCACTCAGGTGAATTCACTGATTTTCAGTTGTGCTCCTTCCCCCAGGCCTCGCCCCTCCCAGATCTGAGCAACTGAAATCCATCTGTGTCTAGAAGTTTCTCGAGCATGTCCCAAAAACCCCAAGCCTCCCATCTTCCTCTCACATTCTTCTGTGGGAAGTGCAGTGAAGATGCTGTCAGAAAAACTCAATATATATTTTTCTTCACATCTCACACTGCGTTTCCCCCCACATTCAGGCTTCTCTGCTCCCTCTTGCTCATCTTAACAGCATCTGGAACCTTCCAGTGTCTGCCCCTTCCTTCAGGTGGGTTTATGGATTTACCTTTAACACTGCCAGAAGAGCTCCAATTTGGTCAGTTTGCATCAGTTTCATCTTCCCACCGTTGAGAAGTGACTGGACACCTTTCAGTGCACTTTGCAGTAACTGAAAACAAAGAATTACTTACTTTGCCTTCCCAAAACTCTGCAGGTTCACATCTTCCAAGTAACTTTCTAGGCAATTACAATTTTGCTCAACTGGGACAATAGCATGATAAATTATAGACTATTAAAGCTGTTACTGAAGCTATTAAAGCAAAATCTCAGTTGACAACATTCCAAATTCCACATATTCCAGCAGCACGATCTCCTAATCAGAGTATTTTAGACAATTAGACTCACACTTACCATGCAAAACGTGATGTCATCCACATCTGAGGTTTTGGAAGACTGCAGAACACTTAGGAAAGTTTGAAAACAGACACTTCTGTAGGACTCATCCAGGTATGGCTGTCCAGGGACACTAAAATTAGACCAGGAGGAGACACGAGGTTGGTTTACAGCCTGCCCACCGGTTCATAAAGTCACACAAAGTCCCACCCAAGCCCTCTGTTAGCCTGAAGGGCCCCAGATGGATGGATGGCTGATTGAAAGGGGCTAGCTCTACCACATAGAGAACAAAAGGAAACTTTCTGCACGAAAAACCAGACAGCACAACAGCTTTTCTTTTCTTCCCTACACTTAATCCCTGTAACATTTATTTCTGGAAGGCTGAGAGTTTGTGGTTTTATGTACAGATATCTTGGAACACTAAAGCTCTACGTTTCAAAGTCATGCACCTACACCTTGCTGGCCCCGTGCTGCCAGATGTAGGTTCTCCAGAGCACCTGAAAAGGCTTGTACACACCTGAGACACAGGTTTGCCATGCTGCGCACAGCTGCCCTCCTGAGCTCCACGTCTGGCTGGGCAGGGTCACTGAACTGCAGCAGGAGCCCAGCCTTGCCCAGCAGGTCTGGGAGATACTGAAACAAAGCACCAAAAGTCATTAAGGGTCAGTGCTCCTCCCTCAGCCTCCTGGTTCTTGTGTTTGGGAGCCTGGCTGGACACCAGGTGCCCACCAAAACTGCTCCTCAGATGGGCAGGGGAGAGAAAATGTAAGGAAAGGCTCATGAGTTGTGATAAAGACAAGGAGAGGTCACTCACTGACAACCATCAAGAGCACAAATGTGTTGACTTAGTGAAATTGGTTTAATTTACTACCAGTCAAAAATCAAAGCAGGATAATGAGAAGTAAAGCAAACCCTAAAAACTGTCAGCTGCAATTTCAGATTCCAGAGACAGATCACGTTTATAAAAAACAGCATGAAAATCTTAATTCTTTAAGTCCTCTTATTTTGTATTAAGAAAAGACAGAGTTGAGCACAGTTCAGCTGAGTCCCAGTTTATGCTCTCTTCCCAGACATGAAGCTAAGCTAGGAACAACTGCTGCACCAAGCTGCTGCCACTACATGGGCTACAAGCCCACACAAGCTGGCAGCTCCCAAACTGTGAGCATCACCACCCCATGCTCAGCCCAACAGCAGAGACTGCTTTGCAAGCTGCCACGAGCTGGTGACAGCAGGAGGATTCAGCATTTCAAACACTGTCAGCTGCAGCAGCAAGGAGCTCCAGGCAGGATTGATACCCGAGAGGCTCTGCTTTGAAACGGCGCCGAGCTGAAGCCCTGATCTGGTTACAGGATGGATTTCAGGATCCTCAGTGGAGCCTGTGGAGTTATGTGCAATTTGAAGCTCCCTGTGTCCTTCCTGCCTGAGGCACAGTGTGGTTGCAGGCTAAGCCTGTGCCCTTCTTTAATGGTGATTCCTACAGCTGCAGCCTGCAGGTACAGAGTATTCCATGTGGGAATAATAATTATTAATACACACAACTGAAGTTCAACTTTCCTGTAAATATCAGCCACTGTTTAAGTGGGATCTACTCTCAGCATGAAAGGTAACACAATTTGAGAACTTTTTAATTCTTTCTTTCATGAAAAAAAAAAAAAGTAGAAACAGCAGTGGTGCAAATATTTTTGTTGTTATTTTCCCTTCGTTTGTAAACTCACCTTCTGACACTTAGGTCCATTATTGTAAACAAGAGCTGCTAAGGCTTGCAGAATTTCAACATGTGTCCAGGAGCTGCACTGCCTCAGAGCAGAGATGCAGTAGGAGAGAAGGAAATTCAAGTTCTGCTCATCGACCATCACCTGTTGTAACAGAAAAGGTCCAGATAAACATCACCTTGTACTGCTGCAGTCAATAAACCCAGAGATATTGGTCACAGATTTGGGTGATCTGGCTGTTAAAATCACACACCAGCAGAGAATCAACAGGCAAAAAATGGACAAATCTGTACAAGTGTCCTAAAACCAAGAATATTTCCCATGGTAAATCACTTCTGACTGAGAGCTGGTTTTATGGGGAACCATGCTAGAACCAGATCAGAGCCTCAGCTATCCCAAAGTAAGTAATACAATGAAAATCCAAGAAACTCTGCCTGAAGGTCAGCTCCACAGCTCTGGAAAAAGACAGAGTTCCCCCGGCTTAGTGAGGGACAGGAAGGACACGGCCAAACTTTTCCTACCTGATATCTGTTGAGTAAGTGATGGATAAGCTGACAGACTTTGCTGACAAGATGCTCCTGATCGAGGGAAACCAACTGACAGGCTTGGACAAGCACAGCACAAACATCCTGGAAGAGAAAGCCCCAGTTTATGATCCCCTCGGGGCTGCTGCGCGGGGACACCCACCCGGGGGTGGGCACAGCGGGGACAACACGGCCCCACGCGTGTCCCGCACTGCGCCCCGCTCACACCCGCACACGTGCGCTGCGAGCCGGGCACACCCGCGCCCGAGCCCTCCGAGCCCTCCTCTCCACGCGGGCACAGCCCCGGAGCCGCCGG
>VZTN01009270.1:619563-635557 GCA_013400515.1 Erpornis zantholeuca
GGGCCCGCGGCAGGTGGCGGTGCCCGCCCGCCCGCGGGACACGGCCCGGGGCTGTTGGAAACAACGGCGAGGGTTGGAGCGCAGAGTCAGCCGGGGCGGAAACGCCCCCGAGACCAACCCGGCGCTGCCGAGGCCCTCGCTGATCCATGCCCGCAAGTGCCACATCCACGTGGCTTTTAAATGCCCCGGGGATGGGGACTCCACCGCTGCCCTGGGCTGGACAACCTGTTCTACGAAGAAATGTTTGCCGGTATCCAATCTGAACCTCCCCTGGTGTGGAGGATGGATGGGATGGATGTAACCCGAAATCAGAGCTGCTGCGCTGTTAACAGGCTGCTCCTGTCCCACACCCCTGCCCCAGCTCTGCCTTCGTACAGCACTGGGGACACTGGGACCAGTGGCTGTGAACAGGAACCTGATCCCTTAAGGTCATTAGTCCAGCTGGGATGTGTAGCTCACCGTGATGGGTAACATCAAATTCACGGCTGGGCTCCTGCCGTTCCCTGTGAACAGGATCCAGGGAGAGCAGCCAGGGACTGGAAAGCCCTGGTTGATGGGGACATTCACTCGAACAGGGCTGAGCCAAGTGTTCCTGCTTTCTGTACAGGGACTGCGGCCAACACTGGATCCACATCACCTGGGAAGGAACAGGAGGGCTCCAGGGCCAGGACACGGTGCCTTTCCCTTCCATGTCACATCCAGGGAAAGCCTTACCTCTGGTTTACCTTCCTGCCATTTCCTTATCACACTGACCACCCTGAGTGAGAAAAGTACATTCTGTGCCATCAGTGCCATGGCCTTGGTGTCCTTCTGGTGCCCTGGGCTTACTGATTATGGGTAATTGCTCTGCTCCTTCCCTTTATCGTTCCATTTATCCTGTGCTGTTTGTTCCTCAGAAGTCCCTAAAGGCCTCTGAGGCAGGCACAGGGAAACACAGTGCAGAGACAGCCCCAGGCATGTTTTTATTGTGCAGGGATGATTTTCATAGAATGACAGAATATCCTGAGTTGGAAGGGACCCACAAGGATCATCAGAGTCCTGAGAGATTTTAAAGAGCTCTATGCCAGCCCAGCCCGGACATTGCTCCAGGGAGAGCAGCTGCTTGAGATCCTGTGCGTGCTCTGAGAGACAGCATAAAAAAGTGATGTGGCCATCTTCACTATTGATTTGAGATTTCAAACCCAAGAATGTCAGTGTTGCCTCCCCAGCTTCTCTACTCTGCATAAATTCCTACCAAACCCATGCTCAGGGACCTTTTTCAGTTTTGTTTCTTCTGTTATAATTTTATTTTGTGGTTTATTCTTTTAAAAACTTCTTAATATTTAAAGCTCGTTCTTTCTTTTTCTCCTCTTTTTTTAAAATGGTGCTGAAATGTGCCTTCTGACAGCAGCCCCCGCTTTGTGAGGCCCCAATAAATCTGTGACTGGCAGCATCCCATGGGTTGTAAAGCAACAAAACCAGCTGAGAGCTAGGTAAGGACATTGTGGGTTTGGGGAATAACTCCACTGAAGGCACTGATGTTACAGTGAGAGACATTTTGCCAGTGCCTGGCAATATTCCGGGTTTACTCACCCCTCCAAATCCCCCAACTGCAGCATTCAGCAGTGGCCAGGAGGGAAAATAGCACAAGTCTTCCACTGTTAAACGTGCACTGCTACTATCATGCAAATCCATCTGGTTCAGCAGCTCTAAGCAGACTTCAAAGGACAGAGAAGTCATTAGAATCACAGTTCAAAGAAAAAAGTGAGCAGCTGGTCTAGGCCATCTGGTAGGGGACATAAAATGGTCTCTTTCTTCTCCAGTCAGTCTATGAAATTTTCATTAATTGTAGGAACATCTTCCAACATTAACCAACATCATATTGTTAAAAATGTAAGTCTTAATAAATCATCAAAACTGATGTGTTAGGGAAGTAAGGAAGCTGCAGTCTGCTGGGGTCTTCCCTCTGCAGCAAGATACCAGGCCGTAATTACAATTTTAAGTTGGTGTTTTCAAAGCAAATTAGTGGGAATTAGATTCCTCAGCTCCTTTGAAGTCCTCAGGGAAGAATGTGGACAGGGTGGTTCCCTAGGCTGCAGAGGAATCTCCTTCTCTGTTGATTTCAGGAGCCACTTCTGGCTTACAAACATGCAGTAAGTGTCCTCCCTGGGCTGCATGCTTGGGCTGGATCCCAGTAGCTGGGATGAGGGCCCTCCCCAGGACACCTGAGCCCCAGGAAGACATGGGGAAGTTTAAACAACCCCCAGCTCCCTGCACCCCCAGCAGACACCCCATCCAAGAGGAATTCCAGCTCTGGTGGGGTCAGCACAGCTCAGCAGAATCCCTGTATTAGCTGCTCTGATCTCAGGGTCCCCTGGAGCTCCTGGAAATTGATATTGCTGTTGAATATATGGATGACTTCCTTGAAATTCAGGCAGGTGGTTTAAAAATGCAGGGATGGTGACAGCTGCCACGGGGAAGCCAAACTGAAGAGGAATCACAGGAGAGCTCCAGGACGTGGCAGGGCCCTGCTGAGCCTGAAAACATGATGACCTGGAGCTATGGCAGCTCTCCTGGTCTCCTCCTTACCTCTCTCACTCACCAGCTGTGTCCTTTCTCCAAAAGGCAAACTGGAGAGTTCATCTTAACCTGACCACTCTGGGAGCACAACTGGCCCAAAACTCAGAGGGCAATTTCAGAGGTTTCAAGTCCAGATTTTCCAAGATGCCCATTTCTATGAATTCTGCCTTTGCTTCTCTTTCCTGTGACTGCCCAAATTTACTGACTTTTCACTTCCTACCAGCAGCATTTCAAAGCAGATGGGAAACACCTGAATGTAGAAAAATCCCAGTCCTCTGAGGTGTCCCAGGGAGCCCCAGGGGTACCCACAAAGGTGCACACACAGGTACCCCATCCCTGGCAGGGGGGTTCAGCCACTGCCTCTGCCTGCACCATGCTCCACATTTCCCACTCTCCAAAAGTACGTGCAAATTCAGCCCCTGGAACTTAGCTGTGTGTCTCCCACCGCCTTCCTGGCTGTTTTCCCAAGCTTTGGGCCAGCTGACAGGACAAACAGCCCTGGCTCCAGCCTTGTTTGCCACTGAACAAAGACACAAATACTTGAAATACTTTCCTAATCTCATTTTCTCATGCAAACAACTGCCGGGATGTCAGGGATGTTAATCCAAGGCAGCAGCAGAGATGGGGTGTGCAGTTTGGTGAGGGAAGAACCCAACCAGGGAGCATTCACAGCCCCTCAAGCCTCCCCACAAGGCCCCATCACAGGAAGGTGCCCTGTGCTCACACCCACCCCAACCTAGACCCCACAGCTGGGTGCAGGTGCCCTGCTGACTTGGCCAGTGAGGATAATTCCCTCCTGCAATGAGGGCCATTGAAATTCCTTACACATGGAAACATCCATGGCCTGGGGTCACCAGCCCTCCTGGGAAGGGGCCTGAGGATTCCCGAGCAGTTTTTCCTGGAAGGATTGCTGGCTTTACTCAACTGTGTGCTGGGATTGCAGTTGCATCTGGTGAGATTTTGGAAGCCCTGCTACTGCCTTCCCCTTGCACTTCTCTCCTGGGCTGATGTCCCCAGAGCTGGCAGAGGCCGAGATGTTTCCATGTGTGCCTTCCCCAGGAGATGGTGGGGACCCGGGGGACACTGCTGAAGCCTGGCTGGTGGCAGCACAGCCTGCAAACACCTCCCCCTCTGTACAAAACAGCGCAGACCTGCTTTTTTAGCGTACACCCAAATATGCTTCTATCCATTGTGTTTACAGAAGAGAGGCATTCAATTAACAAAGAAAAACGACTCGCCCAGCCCAAGAGGGGTGCAGGAGCCAGGGCTGCCGTCGTTACCCGGGGGCTGGATCCCCAGGAAGCTCCGTGAGCCCTTGGGGAGAGGCTGCCAGCAGAGCAGGGATCACGGGACCCAGAGCCGCAGTGACCTGCTGGGAGCTGGAGTGTGCTCTGCTAGCACCCTGCCAGGGATGCACACCAAACATGAGCTAATCCGGACAAAAATAGGAGTGAAATCATAATTCAGATGCATAATTCATGTGCATAATTTTTCTTGCTGTATATTCTCCCGGGATGTATTCTAGAAACTGCTTTCTTTCCCCTCCCCTCCCTGCTCCCGTCCTTCCAAAAAGTGCCGTAGATGCAAATCATTGGAGGCAGCGAGAGGTAGTAGCTTTGCTGGGTTACTAAATAAATGCTAAATTTGTCTGAGTTTCTAGCCTACATCTTGGCAAGTGATGCAGATTGAAGCTGGTGTAGAGACACGAAGCCTTGTGATAATCACAGGATTTTAATTGCTTTCATTGTGAGCCCTGGCTACTGATTGTATCTGCATGGAAAACTGTAACAGTTTGCACTTGCAAATGCTAAAAATGTTAAACAATAATGGCAATTAAGAGATAATTATAGTTATTTTGAAGCAAGAATTGTAGTTAAGACTCCAAGAAGACATCCCAAACGAGCAGGAAGCGTTGCCCTGTTTACTGCACAGGCTTCAAGCTGCTTTTTGTATGATGTGAGATCCACCAGATTTAATTGCTTAATGATTTTCTATAAAATATTTAAGTACCACGGTATCTTCAGCCAGCCCAGGCTCTGCCTGAACTGCATGTGCCAGTCTTGCTGGAGGATGGAGGCAGTGTCCGAGCCCTGCTCTGGCACCCGCTTGCTGAGTCACCCAAAGCTTTTCTTCTGCTAATGACAGCACAGAAAAGCTCCAGGGGCTCCCCACCAGCACCCCTGGGTGGGCAGCCTTCTGGAAGGGGCCTCATGGGTGCCATCCCTCGGTCCCCCTGCAAGCCATGGTTTCAGAGGGAGCCCTTGCAACGTGGGGCAGGGTTTCCTCCATCCAGGCTGACCCGCGGAGGAGCAGATGCTTTTGGCCAGGTCACTTTGAACCCTCTGAGAAAGCAGGGCTTTGAAACCCAGCTTTAGGAAGAAGTTGTGTCCTTGTCGGAGCGCTCTGGGCTTTCCTCAACAACAACAAAGGCGTTTATTTTTTTCCAGAGCCATGTTCTGGGCCGGGCGCCAGCCGGCTGTGTGCAGGCTGCGGCGAGGCCGGGCCTGGCTCCGTGTCGGAGCAGCCCCGGCAGCCGGGCAGGCAGCAGGCGAACAGCGGGAATCTGCGCGGGATGGGCGCGACATCACACCCCAAACCTGTAATCAAACCCTGCGGGGAGAGGCAGCCCTGCAAGAAGGGATTTCCGTCCCTCTGACTCAGCTTCAGCAAGCACGGGGCTGAGGCTGGGGTCACGCACGCCTGACTCAACCAGAAAACCCGGGGAAGCCTTTCTCCTGTGCCCTGCTCACCCTGGCCAGGGTAAGACGTGGGAAAACCTCTTCCCGAGGGCCTCGGTGCAGCGTGGCAGGCAGTGGGAGCACACGGCCAGCTCTGCAGATTCCAGCCCCGGTCGGAGGGTGTGTGGGACTCGGCTGCAGGAACAAAGGGCGTCTTTCACTGGCTCACCCCGCACAGGGCCGCCGAGGCGAATTCCTGGGATGCTTTTACGGGCTGCTACCAATGCACAGGCAGAGCTGGGCTCCCAGCAATCTCCTCCCCCTGAAAGCACTTCATTCAACACCCGGGCTGGAAGGGCGTGAAAGAAAAGGCCATGCACATGGTTAAATGCAAGGGGGCCCAAATGCAGGGGGGGCAGAGCGCTCCCCAGGAGCCTCCCTGCCCCAGGCTGGGAGCGAGGGCACGGAGCCCAGGGGTCTGGACAAACAGCCGAGCTGCAGCCAGGCTGCTCCGCAACGGCAATAAATCATGGCAGAGGCGTAAGCAAGGGAGGGAACAAAGGACATGGAGAGATGCCATGGCATCTGGCAGGGAAGGACCGCGGCAGCTGCACCAGAGGATGGCGTCTGAGGAAAGCCTCTGAGCCAGCCCAAGAGGGTCCTGGCCCCAGGGACCAGAGATGGCCCTGCTCTGCCTCTCCCCAGCCCTGTCAGCATGGGGCATGTGGGGACAGGGGACATGGGGGATCGTGACCTCCCACTTCACCCACGGCCCTACAGCACTCCTGGGATGCCTCTCCAGCACTGCCCTGGCCCACTGCTGATTTTTCTGTTGGGCCACAAGGAGCTCTGGCACATTGGCTCCAAGTCCCCAGCACCGGGATGGAACAATGTGGCCTGCAAAGGCCACTACAGCAGCTTGATCCCACAGGCAGTAGGGAACATGCTGCACCAGGGCTGGATAAAGCTGTTCCTCAGGCTTAACCCAGGGCCAAACCCTGCTGAACAGCAGCTCAGGCTGCCACAGGGGAAGGGACAAAACTGGAGTGGGGTCTTCTTACCCCCTATTCTGGGTGCTGAGCCCACCAGCACTCAGAGCACCTGCCACCACAACCAGAAGGGCTGGCAAAGGCACTGACCTGATGATAAGCAGTTATTTGTCTTGTTGGTAATGAGTTATTACTCAGCCTCAGCTAGACACTGCCTTAAGGAAGGAAACATCTGATCATCTTTTAATAAACACAGTTGGCTCCTGCAAGGCTCCTGCAGCTCCTGTATCTATAAAGTGCTCCAAGACACATGGCTTCTGCACAGACAGAGCTGCTGTGAGTCACCGTCTGGGAAAGGGTGTCAGGATCCTTGCTCAATAAATAGAACAAAGGAGGGAAACCTTGGGTGGGCAGGGATGGCACAGCCCTGCTTCCTTCACTGTCCTCCTCAGGATTTACCCAGCAGAGGCTGAAAGTGAGATAAAAATGATTTCCATGTTCTCTCTCTTCATCACTAATCTCCTGCAAAAGCCATGGGAGAAGGAACAGGTCCACTGGGTACCAGGTTTTCCAGCGACAGGCTCTGCTTCCACGTGCCTGGAGCATTAACACTGCAATGGCAATGCTGCAGGCTGGCTGGGAGGGAAGGACAGCACTGACCTGCAGCCCAGGTGTTCCCACAGCAGCAACTCCCAGGGCTGTGCTGCCACTTGTCCCTTCCCAGAGTCCCAGGTGGTCACAGAGAAGGGGAAGAACGTTTTGCCAGGCAGGCAGGGAGCAAGGCTGCCTGCTGATGGACTGACACCTTCTCCCATGGCTTTACACCACGCTCGCCCTGCAGAAGAGTGAATCCCAGGCAGTCTAACAGTGATACCCACAGAGCATAGCTCCCCAACCCCAGCCTCTCTACTCTCCAGTGCCACACAGCTCTGCTTTTGTAAGGCACTTCCACATCTGGAAGAAATACTCTGTATGAGGGATTGAATTACTTGGCTACGCAGGAGAGAAAACAGTGTGACACTCTCGCCAGCCACGAACTGTGCTGTTCCCTGCAGCAACTGCACATCTGCAGGCACATCTGCACCCAGAGCTCACCCACAGCAGCAGCCTCAGAGCGCCCTGCACCCTTTCTGAGCACTTGTGAGGCAGGACAACATAAACTGAGTTTACATTTCAATTGTATTTTTGCCCAAACACATCTGAAAGCAGTTTCTTTCTCCAGATGTTCCCCCTGCAGATACATACCTTCTACTCTGTGTCCCAGATCCAGATGTTTCCAAATAGCTTAAAACTGAGCAGCCATCCTGGGAACGCCATTGGTCTGGAAACAGTTAATGCTCCGAGGCATCATCCAGGACACCTGTGCCCGCTGGAAACTGGAGACAAAGTGGAGCCCAGCAATGGAAAAAGTCAAAGCCAAGAGCCTTGTCAGCTGCTGGGGAGCAGGAGAGGAGGAAAGCGGGACACAGCTCCAGGTTCAAACCTCCCCCTGCTCTCTGCTGTGTAGAGGGAAGCACTGCTCAAATTTAGGCAGTTTGTGTCTTCCAGGGCCCCAGTGCTACAAGGAAGATGGTTTAGGGAAAAGACTGCTCTGTTTCATTGCCTAGTTCCTGAAGATGTCAGCTACAGCTCCTTTTCCTCAGCGTGAAGCAGGACTGCTACTGGCAACACATCCAAGGAAGCACCAAGCCCACTTTTGTACTTGTGTGTGTCAGCTCCAGGGACTGATTTCCAGCAGCACCACAGCCCCTGGATACATGGCTGGAATAGGGGTTTCCCAGATGAAACTCAGGCTGGAGAAGTGTTCCACCGAAGGTTTTGCTGCAGCTGGGGCTCAGGACCCAGTCTCTCTGCCTCTTGCTTTGTCAAAGGGCCCAGCCCCACGCAGCTGCACATCTCCTTGGAGCCACAGTATTAACTCACCCCGAGCCAGGTCTGGAATGCAAAGCCCCAGCAGAGCCCAGCTGGCACTCAAGCCCAGCAATTCCACTCCCAGCTAAAAGGCTGGGACTGCTGAGAAAAGAGCATCGCTGCCGGCTCCCCCAAAGTAGAAACCACCCCTGCTCTGGGGCACTGGTAGGAGCGGGTTGGAGCAGATGGGCCGTGTGTGTAGCAGCCGTGCTGCTGCCTGCGAGCACGCTCAGCCCGCGTGGAGCGGCTCGGCGTGAGTCACGCTGCTCACGCTGGTGTTACTGTGCCACAGCAGAGCTGTTACACTGCTGTACTTGGGAAGAGCCCACAGCTTTTCCAAAATACCACCGAGGCCACAACCCCAAATTTAGGTTGCATCAAGAGCAAGATAACAAGCTGAGGGGGTTATTTAAGGGTAAGCCCACAGCCCCCGCACTGTGAGAGGCATTAAACACATCAGATTCAGCTCTCAGCTTTCTCTCCAGCACAGGGAGGAGGCCTGAAGGGGAAACCTGCTTTCGTGGGAAGCAGGGAGACACCTTCCTGTGCAGCTGCTGTACCATCCCCTGGCTGCCTGAAGCCATTAAGAGTTCGGCTCCAACCCAGTCAGACCCAGGTTACTTGGGGCAGAGCATCCCATCAGGGTGCAGCAGAACAGAATTCCCTCAATCCCTCCCTCTGGCTCAGCCTTTGAGCAGAGATGGGAGGTCAGCACCAGAACAGAGGGGCCACCTAAGCTCCTCCAGTCATTTCTCCCTCCCTGACCTGCCTTCTTTGGGTCATCAACATCCTCCAGGGCAGAGAAATCGCTGCTTATCCTCTCTGGACAAGGACAGGCTTTGCTCAGGACAGCTGGTAAGGAAAAAGAAACCAGAGGCTGTTTAAATGTGTCAATTCACCTTTAATGTTTGAAAAAAAAATAAATGGTATTTGAGCAATTGCAGTTATGAAGGGAACAGATCTTGCTCCACGAGAGACCGTGAACAGATTCACATTAGACTCATGCTTGGAAAAAACCAAACCCAAAACATTCTCCTTTCAGACCCAGAGTGGAGTTCTGAAGAGACAAGACCACACAAGTGCCCCAGACAGTCCAAGGCACATTACCCCAGTGCAGACATTTCCATCAACATGAACTTATGACAGCTACATTCTTTCTAGTTACAACATTGTTCTATCCATAATACAAAATTAGGCATACTTTGGATTTTGCACAGAGACAAGAAGGACTTTTACTTCAGGAAGTCATCAACCTGGGTCACCAAATCATTTCACAAAGAGCTCCCTTCACTCTGCCCTTTGCCCCCAGCAATGATTTATTCCCAACACCAAATTAATCTCAGAGACACAAGCTGGGCTCACCAGCCCACTGGTATTGCCAATGCATTAGTCAGCAAACCAATAATTAGAGCTTGTAACAAGCACCAGGGATTTACTTGCCATCACACAGCATTTCTCCACACCCAGATCAGAACTTCCTGCAGTGTAATCCCGAGTCAGTACGTACTAAGACAACATCACTGCTGAACCTATTGGAGACCAAGACATTTGTCTGCCTTTGAAGCAGATGTCACATGAGTTTCCTTCACACAAACATCACATGTAAATTTAACTTCTTGGTACTGTGCTTTAAGAACAAAAGCAGATATCAGAACATGGAGGACAAGCCTCCGGAAATAGCTTATTAGCTACAGAAAATAAAATAAAAGAAAAAAAGAAAAAAAAAAGAGACAGTGGCCACTTACAAGTCTTCCACACAACTAGCTTGCTTTAAGGAGAGCATCAAGTTAAGGCAGTGTTGAGACAACTGGCTACAAACATGCCGAATAGAGCTGTTGTCAGTAGTCACCAATTTGATATCCTACTCCATTGCGGGGCCGGGCCACGTGGCTTTAGAGCTCAGTATCAAGGTCTAAAGACTTCAGCCACAGGATGCTGCTTTCTGCAACAAGCAGGAACTCAGGGGCTGTTTTTGAAGCCTTCTAGACCAGGTTGAGTTGCTTACTCAACTCTAGGTCAATGTTTCAGCAGAGCCAAAAATACAGCAAAGGGCACTGAGCGAGAACACCGAGGGGTGCCAGCTGCAAGCCTGTATCACAGTCAAAGGTGGAGTTCACCTTGGGTGTGGAAGCCACGTCACCCAGAGCCACCCCACCAGCTTTCAGGGAAGGTCTAAGACCTGCCCCGAGGGTACTGGGAGAGCCAGCTCTCTACAGTCTGCAGGGTGGGACAGAGGCTCACACTGGCTTTGCTCCTCTTTGCAAGATTAACAGTCTAACAGGACTCAGTAAGGAAGTCAGGGGCTTTTGGCCTGCCCGAAGAAGTTTTCCCAGCCTCAAAGAAGGAGTTACCAGTGAGGGAGCTGCTGTGGAATAGTTTTATTTCTTCCCACGTAAAGGCCATTGTTTAAGCATTTACAGGTTTCCTAGTGCAATACAACCAAAAAAAGCAGTAACAAAAAAATGCCGCCTTCTTCCCAGGCAACTAAACAGAAGTAGATTTTTACTGCAACATATACACATTAAATATAGTATACAGTCCATGCAGCGGCATAGCCATGTTAGAGGGAGTCGTGGCTTCAGCCATCAGTGCATTACAGTCCAAATTTCAATCGCTCCTACTTCCTATCCAGACTTGAAGAGAAGAATTGCAACCTGACCCAAGTAAAAATAGATGAAGTGCTTTGTCTCGTGTGTTACATAGCTGCCAAAGTTTCTGCCAACAATGCAGTGCCAAGTTGGGTTGTATTTCTTGTCAAATTCCTGAAGAAAGAGAAGAGAGGCATTAAGGCCAAGAAAGCCCACATGAAAATAGTTCTAAGCACAAATTCTAAGCTGGTTCTGTTCACACACTATCGCCTCTCCTCCCACCTGCAGCATCTTGAGATTCCCCACTGCAAGACACTATTAAATTAAGCAACCAAACCTCTGCACTGGATTGTTTTGAAGGATTCAACACAACCAAAACATCTTCTGAGCCTTGGAGCACCATCAGCCCTGGGCAGGAAGAGCAGACGCAACAGCTCTCCTTAGTACAGCCCTGTGTGTAGGCTAATCAGGAGAATAATTCTCCTCTCCCATTCCAAACCCACTCACGAAAAATAAAAAAGGGTTTTGGCATGTCTGCTCCAGCAAGGCATCTGAGCTTAAAGGTCACCTAAAAAAAAAGGAAGGAAGAAAAGCCTGGCTTCTGCTATTTGGGACTTTTGTACATAAAGGGGAGAAAATCCGTGTTGAAAATGAGCTGGCAGATTCACAGGCCAGAGAGCACAGAGACCCAAGAGGTCAGAGGTGAGAAAGCTGAATGCTGGCTCAATAGTCTTCTCCTACTTAGCAGGCAGGATAGGGTTAAAGATCATTTTCCTCCCTCTAATTAACACACGTCTCCCAAGAACACCCTTCCCTCCCCTGAGACAGGGCCAGAAGAACAGACTCAACATCCAAGATGAAAGCCAGTTCTAGTTCTCAGACAGCAGAAGAGTTTGAGCTCTTTGCAGGTAACCTTTGAAGTAAGGAAAAGGCTTTCTTGCCAGGGCACGAAGGTGCATCAAATTGCTTCCCTCCTCCCAACACACTCTCATGAGATAAAGGCCAACTTCTTTTTGGATGCCTTCTGTTGCACTCCCTCACTTTAGAGGCTGCATTGCCCCGAGCACTTAGAGCTAAGTCATGCCTCAAAGTGATCTGAGAAGTCAGGAGACACCTTTGAATCCTTTGCCTTCAAGCTTAGATTACAGGCAAGGCCCAAACACCAGCCCAGGTGCCAGGACTTCACTGCCTCTGAAGTCACATTTGCCTCCTCCAAAAACACTTTGCCTGACCATTCTGAGAAGCTGCTACAGGGGGGACCAACAGCTCCCCGAGTGCCATCAAACATGAGACTTAATTAACAGGCTCCTGCAAATGGGGAGACAACCTCTTCACCAGCCAGGGCAGCTGCTTGCACTGTTTCTAACACAGCAGCTTCCGCAGCCCCAGCAACCAGCACAGGGCCCACCCTCCTGCACACCCCAGAACCACACGTGCACTGCTGCCCACCAAGTGAAACCTCGGGGTGATCCCAGCTGCACTGGTGCTGCAGGTCTGAGCAAGTCCTAAGCAGAGGCAGCAGCCAGCCCTTTCCAGGCTAGCAAATCCTGAGGGACAGCACTTGCAGTTTGCTCAGAGCTTGCCAGAGCTCTGCCACAGCCCTCCCCTGACCTTGGAGAAGTCACTCCATCCTCTTGAAAACAGCAGTAAAGCAGCCAAGAAGCCAAGTATCTTCTCCCTCCCAGCACGCAAGCATGAAGCCTCAGCCACTCAGCTCCTGACAGACTCAGGAGCTTTGGGAAGTCGCAGCCAGCACGGCACCCTCATCCCGGAGTTACCTTCTTGATATATGCTGCAATGTCCTTTTCTATGTTGTACTTCTCCATGGCCTGTGTAGCACAGTCTACAGCATCCTGCTGCATGTCCTCGGACATGTCCGCATTCTTGATCACAGCCTTTCTGTCAGACATCGTGAACCTAAGGCAGAACATAGATTCCTTTAATCCCTTCCCAAACAGGAGATGCTTCCTGTGCATCAGAGGTTGTCCTTTCCGTGCAGGCTGCGTCACAAGCCGATACTCCAAACCCCTGTTACGGCCAGAGTGAGTTTATCGGGGCTGCCTACAGCAGCCCCAGGCCAAGGTGCCCCTTACAGCTGGAGCACCGGCTGGAGGTTAGATCAGATAGTCCAGCATCACCACCTGCATTAACCACACGCAGGAAAAGCTTATGTGTGGGAGGAGACGGGATCTGCAGAGAGCCACAGCCCTGCTTTACATCAATAGGCTACAGCCAAGTTTGCCTTCCAGGTGTACCTGTGTTTTGAAACACCCTCTGCTCAGAGCCTTGCAAGCAACAGATCCCACACTGTCTGTCACTGGCACAGAGGCTCAGGAAGCACACTCAGAGCAGCAGTGCTTTTATTCTACCCCATCCCAGATGTCACAGTTCCTACTGCTAGTTTAGCCTGGAAGAAGAGTTGTTCCACATTCAGCCGTCACACCCCCCCTCACCTCCCTGCTGCTCTGCCATGAAACCCAGCCTTCAGCTGTTCCCACGGGACAGAGCCAGTCTGAAGAGCCAGAAGCAGGTTAACACCACAATGCAGCCTGGAAACAGGGCAGGGGAAGCAAGTCCCACCACAGAGCCAGAGCTTGGCAAAACCCTCCTTTTCCTGCCCCCTCCTCACCCAGGAACCACAACACAGATGCCAAAACCAGCATGCTAGTGCAGTCCAGGACGTGTAGGAAACTGGGAAGTGCTGTTCTGGAGTGAGGTGGGCAACCCCTTTCACTCTCAAAGTGCTCTGTACCAGCTGCTGCAGCCATTAGATCTGATAAGGCCTTTCCAGTGAGGTGTTCAGCACTGGGAAGTCTCCAGCACAGTTCATATTATCCTAGAAAACTGGGATTTGACAATTCCAGCACTGCAGTCTTTCTTCAAGCCCTGGAAAAGGAGCACCATGAAGTCCTGCTCTGGTCACCAGAGCTCTCATTCCCATTCTCCACTCGAGGCCTGGAGAAGGCACATGTTACCTGGGGATCCAGATGACTGCAAGGAGAAGGACCACAGCTGCTCACCTTGCAGCAGCTCTTACCCCAGCACATTAAAACTTTGTGGGAATAAGCTTAATGGCAAAGAGTGCCTCCAATTAAGCCAGCAGAGCACCATTAAGTTTCCTAAATCCTTTTACAGCACTGTAAGTCTTGAGTGATACTACCAAGCATGTTTTGAAACAGTGAAACTACACATTTTTAGCTCCACTGTGGAGTGAAAAAAATCTGCTGCAATGATCACTTCCTGGAAGAGTCCCAGAAAACTGAAGGAGTAGCTTTGTTACAGCAATTAAGAGCTTGCTACCCAGAGAGAAAGAGAATCCAGTTACATAATTGCAGCCCTCTGATTACAATACTTCAATTCTTCCCTCTGCCTGCACTTGAAGACTTCTATTGCCACCTTAATTTATACAATTTAGATATAGTGTTTAATAGGGCACTGCTGTTAACACAGACTAACAGCATCAGGAAGAATGACAGGAACTGAACTCCAATGCCAACAGAGAGCACATGCCCCTATCACAGCCCTGGAAAAGCCACTTCCCAGCAGTTTATTCCCTTCCATGCTCTGGTTTCAGCTCGTGGGGGGTTTGCCTGCAGCCGAGAAGCCAAGGGAAGAGAAGACACAGCTCACAACAGTCCAAACTGCCTGTAGCATTGGATTCACCACCCAGGAATCTGACAATCCCTTGGAAAAGTCTTCTGGGCATCCAGTCCACAGGAAGGGGGAAGCAGCAGAAATCCACTTGTGGGTCATTCTTCCAGAAAAGCTTCTTTAGGGAAAGAAAGCAAGCAAGCCCTCACACACACCAGGCCTTCACACACCTGCACTGCTCACAGAGTTCAGAGGGCACCTGCCATTGCATAACCAGCCACAGAACGACCTGCAAAAGGCACCTTCTCTCCTCATTGTTTAGGCAAGGAGCATCCCAGTGCAGGCCTGTGCTGCCACGGGCGACAGCGCCAGAGGAAACAACGATTATCCTTCAGAAGGGCTGCACGCGCTGGCCAGGAGGCCTTCCCCGGCACAGCACCCTCCCCTGCACTGCTCCGGGGCACAGCACCCCCACCACAGGGGCTGGCAGTGGCCGTGCTGCTGGAGGGAGGGCCTCCTGCACCTGCCACAGGAGTGTCACACCCTGTGTCCGACTGAACACCACAGAGCAGGGCCCCAGTCTCGGCTTGTTCCCTCGGGGGGTTACAGGACCATCCTGCCAGGCAGCCCAGCAGCACCACATCCACATCATAACCCTAAACCACAAGATCACATGTGGCCCTCGGGGTCTTGCCACCTAATCTGGCCCACCCTGAGGAAAACCACAAAGCCCTAGCACCCATCTCAGGGTAAGACGAGCCTAGGAAGGGGTAACAGTACAGCTCCAGCAGCCACTCCTTCCCCCCAAGGGCAGGATGTGGTCTGTGAGGAGGAAGACCACAGCCACAGATGCTACTCCAGGGCAGTATAAGGCCTTGGGAGGGAAATTAGGCCCAAGCCAGCACCCAACCCTTTTCTTAACAGGGTAGGATAAGGTCTTAAAACGAGCATGAGTCCCAAGCCCAGTACTCCAGCAGGACAAGCTGGGGTTTTGGGAAGAGCATGAGACACAGGCCCCCTGGTAACCACTCCTTTCCTCTCCGGGCAGGACAGAACCCCAAAAATGAGATGGGGCTGAAGCCCAGCATCCACCACCTCCCCCATGAGAACAGCATGGATCGCGAGGATGGCAGCACCCATCGCTTCCTCACCAGGACAGGACAGATCCCACGCCTCGGAATGGGCACAAGCCCAGCACCCACCGCTCCCCCACCAGGACAGCATGGATTTCTCGACTAGGGACGGAGCCCAACCCCTGCACAAACCGCATCCACCACCTTGGCCAAAAAGGGCCCTGGGAGGGGGTGCGGCACAGCCCCTTCCCCCGCAGGACTCCTGGGAGCCGGAGCCCTGCGTGACCTTCACGGGGGGAGCTCCGGGGGCGCCCGAGGCCGCGGTGACCTTGCCTGGAGCGGGGCCGGCTCCGCAGCGGCGCGGACTCCTAGGGAAGAGCGAGCTCCGATCGCTCCCCAAAGGCCGGTCGCGTCCGGACCCGGCAGCGACCTCCGCCCTCGGGGCGGGCCCGCTGCTACGGAGCGACCGGTGCAGGGCGAGGCTTGGAGACCCCCGGCCCAGCGGAGGCATCGCTCACCTTCACAGTGACAGGGCCACCCCGGGAGGACGAGGCACGGCACCGAGGAGGAGGAAGAGGTGTGAGGAGGCCCGGCCGCGCTGCCTC
>VZTN01009270.1:635584-648439 GCA_013400515.1 Erpornis zantholeuca
GTCGGTGTGAGGGCCCGGTGGTACCGCGGGGGTTCCGCTCCTCGGGCCCCGATCCCCGGGGGGAGCCTGGTCTCCTGGAGCGGCTGATCCCTAGAGGAACCTTTGTTGCCCTAGGGGGTCATGATTCCCCTGCGGCGGTCCCCTCTGCCTTGGGGACCCCGATCCCCGGTGGGAGCCTGCACCCTTCTGAGAGGAACTCACTGGGTTGGGTCACACACCAGAGTGTTCTCGGTCCGAGGGCTTAACCTGAGTCAAACCCAGTCCTCTCTTGGTGATGAGTTGTAGCTTCGCACCTCAATGGCACCTTTCACTTGAGATCTCCAACCTGCAATGGTCCCATGGATCTCCTGAGCCTTGAGATGTCCTCCCACAGTGGCACATATTTACAGCTGAAAGGCACTAAGGGGAGAGAGGGACCTGTGAAATGGGCTGTCACCACCCCATTTGGGACAGATCCATGTTCCCCGGAGCTGGATGACATACCCCAAATGTCCAGGTTTTCAGGTCACAGCAGGCAGCTGCTCAGCATCTCCCCAGACACATTTCCCCCTGCTGAGCACATCAAAAGTGTTCCATTGTTTCTTGGGGTTTTCTTCCAGTGACCGAAGCCTAGGGAATGCCCAGCAAAGCCTGGGGAATGACCAGCTTTCACTAAACTGCCAGTCCCATATCCTGTGGGAGTCACCGCTTTTCCCCTGGGATGTCTCAGGGCATCCTGCCAGGTCCTTTTCCTGCCAGCCTCGTTTTGTGTGGGAAAGCTGATAAAATCCCAAACCCGGGTACTGTGCCTCCGAGAACTGTGCCTGCGCGCCCAGAGGCTGGGGCGGCATGTGGCTTCACGGTGCGTTCACCCCGAGAACACGTGATGTTCCACAGAGGTGAAAGCCACGAGGGGAGAACAAAACCCCTCTGTTCACACACCTGCCCGTGTGCTCTCAGGATCCTGTGCCGGGGTCGGCAGTGAGGGGTCACCAGGCCAGCAGGACCCTGGCACACAGGTGTGACGCTGGCACTTCAGACACTTGGCTGTCCCACGTGGGGCTGCTGCCCTCAATAGCCATGCTCCAGGCACACACCCTGCCCCCCCAGCTGCCCCCGCGTGCCCGTCTGCCGGGCTGGCCGCTAGCCAGCTCCCATTTTGGTTGCTCCATTTCACTTGAGCAGCAGCGCCAAGAAGCCCTTTGCAGAAGCTACCTGAAGAAAAGCCCAGCAAAATAAAAAATCCCGATTCCCGTGCTGTCCCCGTTCCCATTATGCGGTGCCTGAAGAGTAGCAAGAGGGAGACAGCACTGCCCGGGCTCAGCTGCCTCTTAGCAAGACCAGTTTTAATTGCCTGCATGGCCTTGAGAACCAAGCAAACCACTCCAGGTCCTGAAACCTCCCTGATTTGATTGCTGAATGAAGACAAGCTTACAGCTAGTAACAGCACCCAGGGGACAGGCTGGGTTCATTCCACAAGCCAGCAGCCCCAGAATGGGCCAATCCCTTTTGCTAATGAAATGGATATTTCCTGGTGTGACCTTTGCAGCCTCTGAGATACTGGTCAAAACTCCCAACAGCAAATAAAATATTTACTGTTCCTTAATGGGTCCAGACCTGAGCTCCTGCTTTAAGAGAGAAGTCAGCAGCAGAAAAGCAAGTGAGGATGAATGAACACTGCAGTGCCCGGCACTGAGGTTGTACGAGCACGGGAGGGGACAAGGCCATGCCCAGGCAGGTGACACAGTCTTGGCCTGCCTGGCCAGAGCCAGCTCCCCAGGCCACGCTGCAGAGCGGCCAAGCCGGCCGTCCCCACACGGCTCCCGGAGCGCCTGCCCACGAGGGCAGCCGGCTCCGCTCAGGTTCGCTGCACCACGCTTGGCTGGGCTATTTATAGCTCTGCCGAGTCTCTGTTGAGGCAGCAGATCTGAGCCTTGTGGATCTGTTTTATGAGCATCCCAGACCGGGCGGCGCAGAGCCTTGGAACGGAGCCGCCGTTCTCATCGGGGAGGTTTGTGCTCTGCTCTCAGTGCTGAGCCGAGGCCCGGGACCTGATGGGGCTCGGCAGGTTTTAAGGCCAGAGGCAGCTGCTGGGCGATGCTTATCCTGTCTGTCCCACCCAGTGTGAGCCCTGGGCTTTCCCACGAGGACTCCCATCACAGAATACTCTGAGTTGGAAGGGATCCATGAGGATCACTTAGTCCAACTTTTAACCCTGTACAGGACATCCCCAAGAGTCACACCATGTGGACCTCCTGGAATTTTCCAAGTGCAGAACCAGCACTTGTGTCCCTCCTGTCCTGGTGAAGCCCATGGGTGCCTTCAGCCCAGGGCAGGAGGCAGCTGCCCTGAGGAGCAAAGGGACAAGGTATCAAAGAGTGACCCTGAACCTAAATGGTGACAGTCAGCAGTCCCCAGAGCTGGCTCCAGAGCTGGTGGCTGCTTCTGTAATCCTAGTGTAACCCTATCCCAGTTACATCCTGCCTCCTCCCAAAGCATCTGCAGCAAGAGGAGATGGAGGAGCCCTGCTCCTGCCTGGCTCGATCCTGCTCCTTGCACTGGAAGGAGCATGGCCTTGACAAAGGAAGTGCTTGGATGATAGATGGAGGGAGATGCGTTCCTGAAGAGTGACAAAAGGTATTTGTTTATAAATTCCTCTGAGTGGACTATATAAAGCACTTCACAGAAATTCACAGGAAAAGGGTCTGGCGTGAGAAGCAGTTTGCCATCTAAGGCTGTGCTCCTCCTGCCCCGTGGCCACGTGCTTCCCCCAGGATGTGTTTCCAATCCCAGACAATTACAAGTAAAAAACCACAGACTTCGTGCCCATCTGCCACAAGAAACGCAGAGGTCTGAGATCCAAATGTGGGGCTGACAGTGTGAGTGTGGCTGCAGCATTCCTTCCACCAGCTCCACTTCCATGCTGTACCTCTGCAGAAACATCCCCCACAGGAAATTTTTCTTATTTAACCTAAACTCACTTTGATATGACTCAGCCCATTACTTCTCATGCCCCACCATGGACATGGCACACTGACTTATTTTATAGCACAGATACACAGCAGACAGCTGAAATGTCACCTTCATCTCCTGTCCCTGCAGGAATTCCTTCCCTCTCTCCTCCTCCCATGTGTCTCCTGCACCTCTCCTCCCCTCCTTTCTCTAGACTCCACCATCAGTCACTGTCTTTGCCAATAATCAATAAAAACAACAGCAGCCGTAAAGCACCTTCTATTAATTCCCCTCTGGAGTCCAATGGAGGCTGTGGGCACCATGGAGCAGGACTGCTGCTCCATCCCAAGGGGGATTTGGCCACCTCATCATATCCCCAAAAGCCCTTGCTCATGGCTGCAGCCCCCCACCAGCATTGTGGCTGCTGGAGCCGGGTCCCTCCATGGCACAGCCCTCCAGGGCTGCCCAATGTGTTATTTTTTACCAGGAGTCAATTGTTTTGGCAAGTGTTTTGCAAAGCGCATTCCGGAGGGTTTGCTCTCCATCCTGGGCTGCTTTGATCAATCTTGTTTGCAAAGCAGTTTCCAGGGCCCTGGTTAATGTACGTTATTATCTCCCTGAATCCTTGCTATTGAACCTGATAAATCCCGTGGAAAAAGAAAAAGCCCTATAAAAGGAAAGGCTCTAAAACCTCCCGCGGGAGCTGCCACCGCTGACACGGAGGGTTTGGACACCATGAGTGCTCCTTTAACAGCAAGAGCAGCCCCAAGTCCCCTGGTTTATTGCCTGATCTGCAAAGGCTTTCATCCCAACATGAGACCAGAGCACAAGAATACCAGACCTGGGACTGTCCCCTTGGTTCCCCTGGGGAAGAGGTTGCATCCCTGTAACTGCTGTGGGAGCAGCTGGGTAGTGGGTGCAGGGGCTGAGATGTGCCTGCCCAAGGAGAAATGCTGCTCTGTAGGACTGGATCACACACTTCCCAGCAGCATCACACACCAGGGCTCTGAAACCCCAACGCCATCCCCAAAGCCAGCACGGCCTTTCCCTGGCTCCGGCGTGCAGGGAGCCATCGCTCCTTGTCTCCCCAGGTCTGTCCCCGAGCAGAGGCAGCTGCAGCGTGGCACCATGGCAGGGCAGCCTGGGCTTATCTCCAAGGCAAACGGGCTTAAAAATGTGACAGGCTATAGACAGCTTTTTGTCTAAACCCTGCGTGCCACAAGGCAGCACGTTCCTGCCATCCCACAGGCATGAGAGAAAACACTCCACGACTTGTGAGCCTTATTAATATGGATTCAGGTCAGCTGCTCCCTGCAAGTTTTTGCGAGTGACTCGCGGTGTGCAGTTCATGCAGGATCCATAAATAAGGACGTCTCTCTGGAATCTCAGCAGGGTCATATGAGCACAGGGATGCAAGAACTGCCTCAGTGCGTGCAGGGAGACAAGGGGTAAGAGGCCACCCAGCCCTCCGCTCCCAGCTCCCACCACCCTAGCCCAGGCTCCCAGACTGGCTGGATGCACTGAGGGCTGGCGACTTCCTTTAATCTGATCTCTTCTGAACAGAAAAACAGGTTTGGAGACAACATAAACACCAAAGGAAAGGTCACATCAAAGCCACGTGCTCTGTGACCATGTCTTGTGGCTTCACTCCCACAGTGGGCTGGGCAGGACCCCATGTCGACAATGGGGCAGAGGTTGGGGACACAGACTCGGTGCTTGCAGGGCCAGGGCTGGGGTGATGGGTAACATTCCTTGGAGTTTCTCCATTTTTCTTTTTCTGTGCTCCCTCTCCTTGGGCTGGCGTTCTGGCACAAGCCCTACACCCAACGTGGTTTATCTGCAAGGCGTCCTGCCTGCACATCAAAGGCTTCCTACATTTTTAAGGCTGGAAGGGCTGTTGTGATCATTTACTCCACCCTTCTGTGAGCCACAGCACTTGCCAAAGCTGGGTTCCTGTGGTCACACAGAGCACGGTGCTGCCGTCAGAGGAGCTGGGAGGTGCCAAGACATGCCGGTGGCTTTGGGCTGTCTGCAGGGTGGGGGTTCCTCCTGCCCCACCTCAGCACATCCACGTCAGCCACGTCTCCATGATGCACTCCCTCCACTCTGCCACAGTCCTTGCTCCTTCTTCCAGCCACGGGTCCCCAGGGAAGTCCCTGC
Source organism: Erpornis zantholeuca (assembly GCA_013400515.1). Classification (NCBI taxonomy): domain Eukaryota; kingdom Metazoa; phylum Chordata; class Aves; order Passeriformes; family Timaliidae; genus Erpornis; species Erpornis zantholeuca. Next base: position 640,676 of record VZTN01009270.1, read on the forward strand.
TCCGGGAACACACTGGGTGCTCACCAGTGTACCCACTGGGAAACCATGGATAAACCACTTAGTGCTCATGCATGAAATGATTGAGCAGTCATGCACGGGCTAATTGGGCATTTGTATGCCAAATAACGGGTGCTCATGTGTGAACTGCCCGGGTGCTCATGCATGCCCTGATCAGGGCTCATGGGCACGGGAATGAGCCACCCAGGGATGTGCTGACCCGGCTCCCCTGCAGGACTAACCCTTCGCTTGTGCGAGCTCTAAGTGTGAACCTGTGCATGCTCATGCAGGGTCAGTTTGGATGCTGATGCATGACCTCCTTGGGTGCCCAAATGCAAATTATCTGGGCACTTGTGCATTCCCTGATTAGATACACATGCATGAATTAATGAGGCACTGGACTGCGTGTTCACTGGGAACAAGTGGAGCCCAGCACAGCGACAGCCCCACACAGGGCAGGGAAACCTGCCAGCACCGAGCACGGGATGGTGTGGCACCAAAAATCCCCGCTGGCTCCCCCAGCGTGTGTGAGCCGGTGGCTCTGCCTCCCCAGCAGCCTTGCTGGCATACGCCAGCCGATCTCACACCTTCCCCCAAGCTCCCCAGGGCGTAGGAAGGAGCTACTGCTGTACAGACAACTTAAACCCTGTTCTGGCACAGCTTAAATACAAGAATCTCCAAAAGCAGGAGACAAGGTCTCCACTGTGTAGAATAATTTAGGTCAGTCTCACTTCTGCAATGATTTATTTGAGCTTTACCAGTTCCTGGCCCAAGTGAGGGAAAAAATGAGAGAAAAAAAATAGAATCCCCCGTATTTACACTATTTTTCTGTAATGTTTATCTTGTGGAAGCTACAGCCTCATCTGCCAGTGCCGCTTTAATCCAGGCCCGCAGACATTTCCATCACACGCTCACATTTCTTAGGATTGTGCTTCAAACTGGAGCAACTTGCTGAGCACAAAATCTCAGCCTGCAAAAGCTTTCGAGTGGTTGCTTCTCCCTGGAAAGTACGTCCCGTCCTTCAATCACTCCGAGGCTTTACCCGAAATGCTCTTGCTTTCCTGCAGCAAAAAAAAAAGCCATTTGAGAGGGCTCAGAAGCAAAGCAGCCAGAAACAACTCCACTGTGGTACAACTCCACAAACCACAACCAGGGAATAGGCGTTGGTGGGAGCCCAGAACCTGGTGGGAGCAGTGTGTCCTGCACCAGAGCCCGCACCAGCCTGGCAAAGCAGGACCAGGGTGGGTGCTAGGGGTGATGCCTAGCTGGGCAGCTGTGTATTTCAATGTATTTCAATGTATATAAGTGTATATAAATGTATTTATAGCAGGTGGGTACTCATGGGCTTGCCCTGGGCTGGCACACTGAAAGCTCTGGCCAAATCCCCTCCCGTCCTCGCCAGCCTGGTCATATTGATGCTCTCACTGAACTCTACTGAAGGCGCTGCAACAGTTGATCCAATCAATAAATACACATTTTACACAACCCTTAAGTCTGTATATAAGAGGCCATGAGGGATTTTGTTTTAATTAGAGGAATGCTTAAGGCTACTCTGCCTCCTGCTTAATCGGCCATGGAAATGCAGCAGGAAGGGCTGTCCTTGGCTCCAAGCCAGCACAACCCAAAGGCTCAGGAGGGCACGAGGGCAGGAGCAGTGAGAGAGGGGAGCACAGCCCATATCCACCTCCATCTGGCATCTCCAGAATGAACCAGGAAAACTCCTGTCTGGAGCTTCAAGTGCACCCCATCCTCTGCTTGGCACCCGCAGGGTGGGAATTACTAGGCAGGGTTCAGCCCCATCCCTGGTCTGAGGAGATGGTTATCATGGATACACAGGGAGAGGTGTCAGGAATGCACTTCATGGCCAGAAAAGAGCAGAGGCTTCCAGCCAAACATTGCCAAAGTTTGCAGAGGTGGTGGTTTTCTTACGGGAATGTCACAACTGCTTAGGTCCCACGGCCTGGAAACATCCGTGGGAGGAGAGCACAGCTCTGCACAGACACATGGCCTTGTGAACAGCCCTTGGTGCCCTGGGACGGCTCTGCCTCCATGCTGGGATCCAGGTGAGCCTCTGTGCTGGGATCCAGGTGAGCCTCTGTGCTGGGATCCTGGCGAGCATGTGGTCAGCCACCAGCACGCACACCTGGCTTTACCATGGAGCACTCAGAAGCCAGTGGATGTCAGAGACATCCAACACTGTGCCCTCAGTGTAAACCACCAAGGGAAAGGTCTGGAAGGTATATTTCCAGCTCATTCCAATCCCACCAGTGCCCAGGGGCACTTCAGCCCCAGTCCATCACAGTGCTCATCTCATGTTTAACTCCAAGCAGGCATACAATCAGTTTGGGAGATGAGCTGTCCCCTGCCTTGGAGGATAGGGAGGAATAAAAAGGGGAATAACAAACAAAAATAAGCCCTAGAGGAACAAAACCTGCTCACTGACAGCATTGATGCTCTCAGAGCAAACAGATGGGGAGTCGCTGCTTTGTGCTCGCCCTCAGCCCAGCAGCACAGGTATTGTTTGCTGCTAACAGCAAAAAAGCCTCACAGGGATGCCACACATGTGTGTGTGTGTGGTGAAACCCTCCGGAACGGGAAGCCAAATGACAAAGCAGTGAAGTCCTTGGTGTGCCAGGACATTATCCAAAGCCTTGGATTTATGGTTAACTGGTTCCCATGGAGGAACTGCAGCTTTTACTGGGGCTGCAGCTCCCTGCCCTTGCCAGCCCAGCTGTCCCAGGCTCCTCATCCCAGGCAGCTCCTGCTCCTTGGATCCTTTCTTTCTCACATGTGGTATTTCAGAGGATAAAAATGTTAATATGCTTCTTGGGAAATGATCAAATTATTATCCATCGTTCATGCTCTAAATGACAAAGACCTGACATTCCTATTTACTGCCCTCAAGAAACTGCACCTAAAAGGCCTATTGGGAAAAGGAAAAAAATAGGTTCTATTTCATGTTTTAGTTGGGCTACTGTGGTACCAGCAAGTCCAGTATCATACATAAATCATACTGTCTTGTTTTTCTTTGCCCTGCAGAGCAGAGCTCAGGACAGCTCCTGCTGGGGCTCCAGTCTTAATTTCTGACACATCTTTTAACCCACTCATTTAAAAGCACTTACTTTTGCATCCTTCTCCTTAAGAATTAATGGGATATGAACCATAAGGTTTCCTAGATTAGGAATGTCTGGATAATAAAATGCTGTGGAACAAGATTTCCAGTAGGAGCAGAATTCTTTCAGCAGCACCTGGGCACTGGGATCAGCAAACTGCTGTGGACTTTGGCGGCTGCTCCCACCCTGGGCCTTTTGTAAACGTTGAGTTTATTTTTCTTCATTTATTTGCCTTTCATTGAGCTCTGACAGGAAAAATATATGGCTCAGTGTTCCTCCCGCCCTGGTCTCTGTGAGTTTTTGTTTCACGTGGTTATCGCAGTCCCTCGCCTCTTCCAGTGTTTACATAAAGTTACAGCGCCCACGAAACGGCTCCAAAAACTTTATTTGTATTTAAAAATATTCTGCTTGAAACCAATTTTAATGCATTTCTCTCTCGTTGTAGTTCCTTGTGTTAAATAAAACCAGCAAACCCACGCTGATGCCCCGAGCCGGGGAGGGAGAGGGGACGTCGGCAGCGCTGTCAGCGGCTCTCCACGAAAAGCTAATGGAAAACCTCCTTTTAAAAACCACTCAGGCCTGGCAAATTGGGGTTATTTTTGGAGAACAAAGAGATTCAGCTCTATCCATGCTCCCGAGGCTTGGCTCGGTGGCACGGCCCCCACAGGGACATCCCCGCGATGTGTGAGTGCAGAGCTCCCACTGCCCGCGGCTGAGCCATGGCCCTGCGGTGCCCTGGCAGGGACGGCGACAGATGCCACACAGCAGATTAGAAGCTATCGATACCTGTAATGGACAAACACGGTTTCAGTTCCCTGTACCAGGATGGCACCGGTCACTCCGAGCTGGAACGCGAGTGGTGGGAAGGGAAGTGCCAGGAGGGGCCGGTGAGCTCCCGTTGCCGGAGCTGTGCCACCGGTGCGCAGTGGCAGCGGCTCCTCGCTGGATCCCGGTGTGGATGGCTCAGCCGGCCGTGTGCCACACGCCCGGAGTGTGGGATGCATCGAGGGGAAAGGAGGCAGCTCCAGGAAATGCACGGGGAAATAAAAACAGCAGAAGGAAAAGGAGCAGCTGCAGGGAAACCCTCACTGCCCCGTCCCTGCCAAACCGCGAGGTTCCCTCTGGAACGAGCAACCCAAACGGATCCGCTCCTTTCCACTTATTTATTCCTTAGCAGGAATAAACGTTAGCAGGTTTATTTACATTGACAGTTTGCATTCATTTTCCTCCCTCTCCACGTCAGGCCTTGGAGCATCCCACCAGGCAGGGAGAGGGAAGAGCAATGCAAGCAGCTGCTGTGATATTCGGTGACAGCAGGAGGCAGGGAGCAATGGCAGAGCTCTGGATGAACAAGAAATGCCTTTCCAGGGAAAGAAATCCATGAAAATGGATTGAGGGTGCTCACTGAAACTTTCTGGTCCATGCTAACTGCTGCCCCTCTCCCTCCCAGCCCCAGCCGTGTTGTGCTGGCATGTGGGAATCGCTGCAAATCCAAGTAATGTGAAAACAAGACAGCAGAAATCACAGCAAACCCGTGATTTTTATTATTTTAAATTTTTTTAAATTAACCCTTTATTGCTACCAGCCAGACAAATAACCACGCACATTTGAACTCATTGTGCTTCCCTGTGCCCCGTGACTCTGCTCCAGGGATCTTGGATCTAAGCACATTGTGGGGCCAGCTGTATGATGTGGCTGTTCTCATGAAGGAAAAACGGCAGGGTTTTGGAAATTCAAAAAATGAGCATTCCCAGTCCACCTGATTTGAACTCCGGTGGTGTTACCGCTGCTTGTCTGGCTTTTCTCCTTTAAGTCTCCACCCGTGTGTGTCCTTTTGGGCTGGCTTCCAGGAAAAATTCCCACTGGCAGTGTGCTGTGTTTTCCTTTTGCATCCAGACATGCCCCAGCATGTGCAGAGGAAATCTCTTTGCTTACAGATAAATCTGCATAAACAAAACGAGCTCTGTCACCATCCACTGCTATGGGAATTATTTTCAAGCTTACACACACCTTCCTTGTCTTATCTTAAACTGAGAGTTTCTCTGAAAAAAATCAGTATTTTTGCATCTTTTTCCTACATGCAAAACAGTAAGTTTGATAACTTTGAGGCACCATTTAAAATGGAACACACACACACACACAAAATATCAGTTTTGTATTTCACCTCCAGAGACATGACCTGTGTGGTTTCAAGTTACTGGTGAAATGCCAAGGAAACCCCTCCAGCAGCAGATTCCAAACGACTGTTACAGGAGGGAAATGGCAAGTTTGGACAGTTCGTTGCTCAGTTCTCAAAAAAAAACCCAAAAACGTTACAACTTCAGATGCCTCTTATAAAAATGACCATTTTCTCCCAAACAATCTGAGCTTTGATGAACTGTTATTTTGCAACACAGTAAGATTAGTGGGGACTAATCCCAGCTGGATCGCTCTGTGGTAAGGATTAGGAAAAACAGGTTCTCTGTGACAGAGCAGGGTGATGACAGGCTGTGGAACCACTGCCCCAGCCCTGCAGCTCTGCTTGGGAAACCTCCTGCTTCCCAAGTTCCATCAGGAAGAACAATAAGCAATGACGTTACATGGGTAATATTTGCATTATTCACTATATTCTCCCTTGGAAAGCTCTGGGTTTCCACTGCTCCCATTTTGAGAACAAAAACTTGCCATTTTACAGTAGTTGGCTTCTTTTTTTTTAGCAAGATTATTTGCCTTACCAGTAATTTATTTTCTACATAACTTATTAATTCCCTACATATGTTTTGCTAGAAAGCCAAAAATGACTCTGAGAAATAACTATTCTGCAGCATATCCAACTAAACACTGCACTGACAGCACAGAGCTAAGGAAGGTAATGAGGAAGAAAACATCCAATACTTCTATAAAGAGACACTTCATTAAGGTAATTAAGAGAAACATTTAAAGCAGTTATGAGGATTATTAAGACACAAAAGAAATTATGCAAGAGGGTTTTCACCAACCATTGGTTTGTGATGCTTTTAAGAATAGTTTTCAGTGGTTTTAATAAGTTTTTGAAAATAGATCCTCATTTCTTGGCAAAGGATGGAGTTTCCCTGCACTTGGGAAAAGCATAATCAGGATCTTTGTGGTTTTTTTTGTTTTTTTTTTTGTGGGGAGGGAACTTGTTGGGTGTTTTTAATATCACAGAAAGGTTTGTGTTGGGAGGGGCCTTAAAGCTCACCCAGCTGCACCCCCTGCCATGGGCAGGGACACCTTCCACCATCCCAGGTTGTTCCAAGCCTCATTCAGCCTGGTCTTGGACACTTCCAGGGATCACAAAATCCCTGAACCATAGGTTGGAAAATGTCCCAGATCACTGAGTCCAATCCTTGACCCATCACCACTCTGTCACCCAGAGCACACCACTGAGTGCCATGTCCTGTCATTCCTTGGACACTTCCAGCAATGGGAACTCCAGAAAGTGTTTCTGCTGAGCTGGAAAATAACAGCTTGTTAAGTTATGAATGGCTTGTTAAATAATCTTAAAACCCCATTATGTCCCCCAAATCACCCACTGCGAGCAGCATTTGTTACAGACACACGCGTCATGATGTTACACTGCAATCATTTCCCTGTCAGCCACCGGATTGCTTCTTTTCCAGAGGAATATGCATTTTTCAGTAACATGTGAAAAACGAGAGCAGCATGATGGGCTCCAAGGAAGAGACAGGAGGCATTTTTCACAAGCCCTTCATTAACTCACGAGCCTAAAAGGGTTTTCTCCACACCCCGACACTGTTTTAACCCCTCAGGGTGGTTTCAGCGACCGAATGGAGTCTTTGTGCCAACACAAACAATACCCAGGGATCAATCAATGAGACACACCCAGATTGCATGAGATGATTTATTTCAACAGTTTTTAGCACAATCTCACCCACCTTTTTGTATTATCTTGTACACTGGGGCACACTGAAGCACACTTTCTCACTCTAAAGCTGCTTTAACACATCCGTGAGGGCTTTGTGACAAGGCAAAGTACTCCACTTGTATTTTAAAGTGACTTTATTTAAATTATAATTTTACAAACATAGTTGGATATTATTGTCCTGCTTCTTCCCCAGGATGCCTTCTTTTAAGTCTGTTTTTCATGTGACCCTACACGAAACCTGCACGAATGCACTATATAAAACATCCTTCTGCAGGAGCTCACAGCCCTCGGCAGTGTCCTCTCATGTACCCACTTGGGACGCGACTTTGCCTCAATTCCTAACGCTTTTTGCTCCTCCACTTTAATCAACTTAGACACCGAGTCCATTCTTAAAGTTTGTTTTGCCCAAGCTCATCGTGCTCAGCTCCACGTGTTGGATGCAAGAGCCCCCAAGAGCCCCCACATGGATTCGGCAATGGGAAAACACACCGTGAGTGGGGGGAAAAGCCAAAAGCCAGCCGATTTGAAGATGTGTGAGCTCGGTGCCCCCCTCGCCGAGCGGGCCGGGGCTGCCTCCGCTCCCGGTGCCCCCAGGGCGGCCATTTTGGGTCCTGCCCCCCGGGGAGCGGGCAGAGCCCTTTTCTGCACTGCCCCCGAGGCACGGCACACCGGCACAGAGCCGTGAGCGCGTCCCTGCGGCCGTACAGCCCCCGGGGGGACACCGGGGGGACACCGGGGGGACACGGCGGGGACACCGCGCGCGCCGCC
>VZTN01009270.1:649269-661956 GCA_013400515.1 Erpornis zantholeuca
TACGATGGGTATCGCCTCCGCGTGGAGTTCCCTCGGAGCGGCCGCGGCACCGGCAGAGGCGGCGGCGGCGGCGGAGGGGGAGGAGCCCCCCGGGGCAGGTACGGCCCCCCGTCCCGGCGCTCGGAGTACAGAGTGATCGTCTCGGGTGAGTCATTGCTCTCTCTCAGCCTAAGTGCTCCCCCGGGGTTCTGCAGGCGCGGTGCTGCTGCGAGCTTCTCCTTAGAAAGCATCGCCTCGTGTGCTTTTGGAGGGGAGGAGCGGTGTCTCCCCAATGCTGAGCGCTCCTCTCCTTCACTGCCCCCCTGCTGCTGCTGCAACTACAAGAGGTGAAGCTCTAATCCGGTTTTAAAAGTCATTTACTGGTTCTTCCATAGGGCTGCCTCCAAGTGGAAGTTGGCAGGATTTAAAGGATCACATGCGTGAAGCAGGTGATGTATGTTATGCTGATGTTTTCCGAGATGGCACTGGTGTCGTGGAGTTTGTGCGGAAGGAAGACATGACCTACGCTGTGCGAAAGCTGGATAACACTAAATTTAGATCTCACGAGGTAGGTATCACACTTAATTTCTTTGGCCAGAATTGGATACAAGGGGCTTAACAGTAGGATTTGAAGGTAAGGAACATGTGGTGTTCATTGTTTGGTTACAAAGCAGCTAAATAAGTGTGTGGTCAGGCTGGAGATAGACTTGTAAGCTCTGCTGTCTGTCCCGGCCGTAGTAACGCTGTCTGCAGTCTGTCAGCATGCCTGAAACGTAGCCCTGAAGCCTCGACGTTTCAATCGAAAGTTCTGTCTATTCAATAGGGAGAAACTGCCTACATCCGTGTTAAAGTTGATGGCCCAAGAAGCCCAAGCTATGGAAGATCTCGGTCCCGCAGCCGTAGTCGTAGCAGGAGCCGTAGTCGAAGCAACAGCAGAAGCCGCAGTTATTCCCCAAGAAGAAGCAGAGGATCTCCACGCTACTCTCCCCGCCACAGCAGATCCCGATCTCGTACATAAACATCACTAGCTCTGATCTTTTTGTAGAACCCCATGTTGTACACAGTTTTCCTTTACTTAGTACAGTCTTTCATTATTTTTTTTTAAATTCCAACTGTTTTACTCGAATTGGCTGAAGTGTTGAATTGCATTCTTGTGTAAAATCCCTAGTGAGTATTTGCTCCTCGACACCAACATTCCCCTCCTGTCTTTGGTAAATTGTATTTTAATTGCTGTCAGTCAGGATTGTTCCGGTTTAGTTCTAGTTCAACACCAACATTCTTGGAGCCGTGGTATTGCTGTGTAAATGTCTCAGTGTTCCGCTGTGGTCGAGACGAGCTGGGGATGTTGGGATGTTTGTGGCTAACTTGTCTCTTCTGGGGGATCTTACATTTTATCTTGCCTTTTCGTGTGTCTTTCTGTAGACATATCTGAAGAGATGGATTAAGAATGCTTTGGATTAAAGGATTGTGGAGCACATGTCAATCATTTTAGGATTGTCAAAAGGAGGATTGAGGAGGATCAGATCAATAATGGAGGCAATGGTATGACTCCAAGTGCTATTGTCACAGATGAACTTGGCAGTATTGACCTTATACTGAGAGACAGGGGAATTGAGGCCGAGCACATACGTGTCCCCACGTGTCGCTTCAGGCATGTTCTCGTGACCGCAGGCTGCGATTGCTCTTCTCTTTTAAAACTTGTTTTCTGGGGGGGCAATTGTGGCCAAGTCCCTGCTTTTGTAATTCTCTATTCCATCCTAGTTTTTTAAAGGAATCACCGGGGCCGGGGGGGAGTATTGGTTTATTTGTCCCACAGCGTTTGGTTACAAGTGTCCATGTCTGTAGTATCCGTACACTTGTAGTAGAACTTGCAATCAGAGTATAATATCAATACTGCTAAAATCTGCATGTCCTCTGTGTGACTGATACAGCGTGGCTGTTGCATTTTTATAAGTACCAGAATGAAAGCAAAATAAAAATAGCAAACCTAGTGGGGAATAATTTAAGTCTCAGCCCTGCCCCCTCAGACTAATTCACGATTGACTCTCGATCCGTGTGAAAACACCGATTGTTAACGTTCCCTCCAGCTGGGAGTGCAGCTGTAGTCCAGCCATTCCATAGTAGGTGGATAGACCGAGCAGTTAAAGCTTTTCCAGTTTAGTAAAACCATTTTTTACAACCACAAAACCTCGTACCCACCAATGCGCTGAGTATGTTGGCATTTCCAGTTGACATATTGTAAATATTTACAATGTTTCCTCCAAATAATAATTAACATTTCTAAAGAAATTATCTGAGCATCACCATTGGAAAGTTTGTTTTGGGGAATTGATAGTTATTACTGTACATCTGAATTAATTGATGGCAAACATAACTGATCATTCCCCAGAATCCTATTTTTTCATTACAGTATCTAACTTTTTGCCTCCTCTTTTTTGGTTTTGCTGGTTATAAAGGTTTGGATTGGAGAGGGCTCACTGGATCCCAATCCTTGGAGCTGGATCATTGGATTCAAATCATAATGTGGATAGGATAGGGAGGCTGAATTACAAGGATTCATGGAGCGGGATCAAATTACCAGGAACATAGGAGTGGATTCCTGCCCCAACCAAACCGCATTCGTGTGGATTTTTTTTTATTCAACTCAATTGGCTATTCCAAAGATTTTTTTTTCCTATTTTTGACGATTGGAGCCCTTAAGATGCACGATGGAGTTTTGCATTTTTTTGGTAAAAGGAGCAAAGCGAGGACCTGGAGAGGTACGCTGGAGCAATCTCCTTGGAAGGATTCAGCACGAGTAGATGGTAAACCTTAAAGGGGAAAAAGGGGGGTTTGTTTTTTTTAAAAAAAAAAGTAAATAAGTCATTTCTCTAAATTTAAAGACCAAAATTGGAGTTAAAGATGACGTAGGTTTCAATTGGCCATTGCTTTTTTTCTTTGACAAATAAAATTTTTACAAAAACACGCCCAGTGTCATCGTTGGTCGCGGAGTCTCATCCTCACCCAGCGCCCGTGCCTTGGGGCTGTGGACAAAAGCCTTTTGTGTGGAACAGAGCCGGAGTGTTCCACAGGAAGCGCCCGTGTTTGAGCTGCTCCGCAATAAAGGATCGGTTCCCTGGGAAATGGGTGGAATTTAGTAGATGGGGAGGGGAAAAGAATGAGTTCTCCGTGCTTGAAGGAGGGGGTGTTAATGTGAGTGTTGATGGGAGATCCCGTGGGGGCAACGGGAGATTTATGGGCTTGTCCTGAGGATAAAGGGGGGCAGAACTGGTCTGTGGAAGCATGTCTGGTGTGGGCAGATTAAACTGAGCAGGAGCTGAGGATCTGTGGGCACAGGGAACTATGGCAGCCGTGGTGAGGCTGGGCACAGCACCTTCCCGGGTGAATAGGTGTCCAGTGGAGGCTGTGGCCCTGGAGAAGGGGGAGTCACTGTTGCCTGAGAAGTTTGTTGGGATGTGGGAAATAAGGGAGGGCAGTGGGAGCTCCAGGGCACGTGGGTGTGAGCTGGGGAACCAAAGGTGAAGTTCAGCCCAAAAACCCCAAACTTCTGGGAATTGATCTGTTCCACTACCAGTGGTGAAGGAAGGTGAGTATCATATTAAAGAGTACAGGCATGCTTGGGGTGTTTCACAAAGGGAAACCTGAGGAGTTTGGTGTGCCAGGACTGAAGTGGAGTTTGGACAGGATCACTCTCTGAAGGGCCCACGGGGAGGAGGAGTGAAGGAACCCCAGCAGCTTGAGGGATTGCCATCCTCACTTTGAAATACAAGCGTTAGTTCTGACCTGGGGAGTCCAGGCAGAGCTGGTGGCTCTAGGCAGGTTCACTGGGAGCTCGTCAGTGTGTGGAGCACCAATTTCAGGGGTAGTTCAGCCAACTAAGCTGTGGAATTCCATGTACAAGCTGTGTGCTGGAGCTGTGGGAAGGCTGTAATTTGTCAAGCCTGGTTCTGGCACCAGTGAGCCAGCGGGTGCAGGATGTGCTCCAAGTCTCACCTGTGTGCCGATCAGCTACTGGAGCGGGAAATACCTGAGGAGTGTTTGCTCCTGAGATTATCTCAGTGGTTTGGATCACCCTGTGGATGCCCCAGGAGGACACTGACTTGCAGGAAGAGGAGGTGGGAACACAGCGTTCTCTGTGCTGGGATTTGTGGAGTGTCACCTTCCTGGACAGCTTCTGACATGGAGTCACAGAGCCAGCGGGGACCACACCTGTGCTGAAAGGCTGCCTTTCCATTTCACCTGGAAAATGGGAGTGGAGCCCTCCCGGGTTCTCTCATTTTGGCTTTCCCTCTCCAAGGGGAGAGCTTGGATCACTCCAGCAGGAGCTGCTGGTCCTGTTCCTGCCCCAGCATCACCCACTCACTTTGTTCTCCATGTCCCAGCTGTGGTGGTGGTGAAGCACTTTGAGATCCTGTAACAAACCTGCTCCCAGTATGGAACTCTCGTGCATTCCACCTTTTCTCTCATAAAATTGTTTCCATCATAGTGCTGCAAACAGCCAGCCAGGCAGTGCTGGAGCAGGGAAGCCACAGGGTGAAGAAAGGCTTTCCCCAAGTGCCCTGTGTTTTAATTTCAGATTCTGATCCAGCGTGTTCCACCGTCCTCGGGGGGAACATCGTGTTCTCTGATTGACATAAAATAGAGGAATTAAATTAATATCTCAGAAATGTGCTATGAACCAGGTTTGACAGCATTAGGAGAACTTAACTGGAGGAAGCTGTGCCTCCTGACACACTCTCAGTTTTTAATTATACCACATTATGAGTTCATTAACGTTGTGACAGAGATGGTGAGGAGTCGGTGAGTTTTGGGAGCAACACTCCTGCCTGGCACAACCTGGGGAGCCCGGTGCCATCTCTTTTGCCCTTCAGCTTCTCCAAGGGTGAAAGTGAATCTGAGTAAGTGCCTGCTTGACTTCCCCTGTGGGGAATCTGCTTCCAGGCAGGGCCCTGGGAGCTGTCTGCTCACCCGGCTGGGGCTGGTGGGCAGGACTGGCATTGATTTTAGTGGGAACAGGCTGGCTGCAGGCAGGCACCTCACGGTGGCTGTTCCACCGGCACATCTTCCGGGAAGGTGTTTGCTAGGATTGCAACAGATGCCAACCAAGGCACCAGGTGTCTTCTTTTATGGATGTTTTCTTCCTGAAACAAAGTGTTTTGAAAGTCTGTTCTCTCTGAAGAAGGTGGAAAGGGATAGGGAGATGGAATTGACTTCGTTAAAGCAGATGGGGACATCTAAATGTAATCCCCTCTCCTAAATCATTTTTCCACCCAGAAGCAGGCGGGTTTCTGCTGCCCAGCGAGCAGGCAGCCTTCCCTCCCCGGTGCCTCCACCCGGCAGCACTGGATGAGCTCCGCCGTTCCTGCAGGGAATCCGCCTGTTCCGAAGCTCCTGCGCTTCCGATAGTGCCGCTTTGTTGGTACAACTGAGGGCGATTGTGCAGCCCGGGGCTGGGTGGCCCCTCTGTGCCGCCCTCGGCCGCGCAGCTGCCCGGCAGCCCGGGCCGATACTGCCTTCTTTGTGCAAACACTCCGGGAAGCGCCGTGGAGAGCGAGGGAATCTCTCCTCCTTAACTCCGCATCGTCCCGATAGCCCCGTGCTTAATAAACCCAACGCTAGCTCCGAAATAGAAACGGTTAGAAAACTTGTGGTTTTCTCCTAGAAACCACAGTTTGGGTTTTCTTTTTCTGTTGTTTGTTTGGGTTTTTTTGTCTAACAGAAACTTCTGCTTTAGAACAGAGGATTCTTTCATTGATCTGTGCGCGTTGGTTGTGCCGTGAGGTTTCTTGCTCCTGATAACAGCAGAGTTTTTAGCTGTGCAGCAAAATTAGAGTCATTTCTAGATTGGCTAAAAACAGCCCCAGCTTTGGTGAGAGTCCCCCATGCCGAGTGCAGAATGATCCTCGCTGCACCTGCACGGGAAGAGCAGTTTATCTGGAACTGCAGTTGGAGCGGTTTCAAATAGAAAGCTGAATTATCAGGAAAAATGAAGATTCCGGGCAGCTCCCTGTGTAATAAACGTTCCCTAAAATCCCTCTCCCGCATGCCTGAAGGTGAGTCAGTGCTGTACCCACCTGCACTGCGTGGTCCTTGCAGTGTTTTGTCCTACCCCGGCGGAGCTGTGGGATGGGATGGGCACAGAGCCTGGCAGAGTCATGGGACAGAATGGGCACGGAGCCCGGCAGAGCTGCAGGACAGGACGGGCATGGAGCAGGGCAGAGCTGCAGGATGGGATGGGCACAGAGCCTGGCAGAGCTGCGGGGTGGTCCTGGAGCACGGCAGAGCTGCAGGATGGGCACGGAGCCCGGCAGTGCCGTGGGACAGGCATGGAGCCTGGCAGAGCCATGGGACGGGCATGGAGCCTGGCAGAACTGCGGGACAGGACGGGCACAGAGCTCGGCAGAGCCGCAGGATGGGCTGCAGCCTCTCCTGGCGTTCCTCACCTTGGTCCTGGGTGCTGAGGGGGACCTGGCTCACCTCTGCGTCCCGTCCCGCCGGCCGGGCGGGGTGGATGTGCCGCTTGCAGAGCCATTAACATAATTTTATGCACTAATTTGTGTAATCATTAAAGAGTCGAGCAGGGCATTGTTCACACGAGTAATTACCTCTATATTCTAATAGCTCTAATTCATCCCTTTAGTGAGTTTCGTGTTTCAGTGACTCAGCCACGATTCACGCTTCGGGTCCTGTATTTTTTTAAGAAATGCCCGTTTCTCGCATGACTTGGTTGCCCTCTGTGCAGATGATGACGTGACAGATCCTGACGAGCTCAGACCACGCGGATGCCGACCTGGGAAGATTTGCCAGCGTGGATCCGGGGCTCTGGGGCTGGCTGCATCCCACGGGGTGTTTGACTGGCTGGGATGCTGCAGAGAGCAGCTGTCAGTGGAAATTTAAACATGAAAAACTTGGCAGTTTGCTGAACTCTTGGTATTTTCCTTCTGACAAAGGGCAGGGCTGTATTTTTGTAGTGATTTTTTGATACCAAATGAAACATGGGGAAAAAATTCCACTGTGCAGGCTCTGGATCCATTGATTCTCCATCCTCACACGTGCGTGTCTTCACAGTACACAGGGTACAGGCAGGAGGGAAGGCATGGGGAGCATCATTTTCTGCCTGATTTCCAGGATGATACAGGATATTTTCCCGGCGGCACCGAAATTAATTTGAGGCAACGCTGCCTGCTACCACCAAAGGTTTTGTTTCCCCCTTGGAAACATGGAGCAAAGTTGGTTCCTTGGCCAGTGAGAGCAGGGATGCTCTGCCCGAGGCTCCTGCCAGCGCTGCATGCTCATCCCTGTGGGATCAGCTGAGCGATGCAGATGAATGCACAAACATTGATTATTTTGGAGACAATCCATAACTGCCAAATGAGATTAAACACCACCCAGGTCCCAGAAAAAAAATAAAAGTAAATAGCAAAGAATAAAGAAAATGGGGCACGGTGTTGGCGAAGGGTCCTGGGGGACCATCTAGCCGAATATTAATCCCTGACATCCCCATCCCTGAAGGATTTCAGAGCTCTCTGCTGCTATTAATCGCAGCGGCCCTGCAGGGAAGGTAATGCAGCATTATCCGTGTTTTCCAGCTGTGGCTGGGGAGGAGGGAAGCAGCCGGCTGGGCTGAGCTTTGCCGTGTGTCAGTGAAAGATCAGGGATTAGCGTTAGGATTTCCTCGCTGGCTCGGCTGCTCTAATTCAGTGGTCATGTTTTTCCCTAAATGCACTGACCTTATGTGCCTGCTGCTGTACATCCCGTGCCCGGGAGAAGCCGGGGCAGATGGTGGGAAGGGGAGCAAGGCAGGAGCGGATGTTTCCCTGCAGTCCTTGGCCTCGCAGGAATTATTACTAAAAATGGTCACTGGTGATTAACTGGAGCAGTGCGCTGCTAAGTAATTGGTACAGGCTCTGGCTCGGGAAGTTTTTAAATCAAACTGGGAATGTTTTCCTGGAGAGCAGCAGAGTTCAGCAGGTTCAAAGGCAGAGTGCTGAGGGCAGCGCGGGGCAGCGGGTGAGCAGGGGTCGGTGAGCACCTGCCAGGAGGGCTCTGAAATGTCCCATATGAGATAGAAAAAGCTGCATGTCTCCTTGTCTGTAAACCGCATAAATCATAAGGACAGAGGAGCTGTGGCTGCCCCATCCATCCCTGGAAGTGTTCAAGGACGGGGCTTGGAGCAACCTGGTCTAGTGGAAGGTGTCCCTGCCCGCGGCAGGGGGGTGGAACCGGATGATCTTCAATATCCTTTCCATCCCAAACCATTCCGCGATTCTAGGATTCGGTATTAAGCGTGGGCAACCCCCAGCATGTGACATGAGCGCCCAGCCCTGTGCACCCCCGTGTGCGGCAGTCCCGGGCTGTCCCCGCCTGTGCCCCGATGGTGGCGGTGGCAGAGCGGAGCGCGGGCAGGGACCCTGCGGGCCACACCAGCAGCATCCCCGGGGCCGGCGTGGCCATCGAGGGGCGGCTCTTCCTCTCTGTCGGGGCGCGGATGACGGCGGCCGTTCTATGGGGAAAAAAAAAAAGTTGTGACGGAGATCACCAAAATAACAACAAAAAGCCGCCGGGTGCCGGTGGCGTGGGGCAGCTGCGGCGCTCAAGGTGCCAAGCAGAGATTAGCCCAGGCACGGCCGAGGACAAGGAGGTGGGAAGAGATAACAGCACTTCCCGGCGTGCGGCCGCGGGGCTAAACATAGCCCAGGGCTCGCTGTCCCTCCCCGCCGCAGCCTCCGAGCGTCTCCCGCCCGGCCACGGCGTGTGCTGGGCCCCGAGGGAGCGCCCGAGCCGCGGGGGAAGGCAGCCAGCCCCGTGCCCCGCGGGGAAAGCGGAGCTCAGGCTGAAGGGAAGCGGGAATCCGGCTGCGGAACCCCGGGGAGGGGAGACGGGGAAGGATTCGCGGGGCTGGCAAAGATCAGGGAAGATGAGGAAACTCCCAGGAAGGCAGGAAGGGTTTCCCATGGCAGGTGCGGCAGGGGGAACAGGGGGTGCAGGAGGTGCAGCAGGGAAGGAAGATTTGGGGAGCACTGCAGGGAAGGGAGTGACCATTGCAGGGCAGTTTGCCACGGGAATGCTTCCACCAGGGAATGCTTAAAGCATGGAGTAACCGAGAGGCTTTTCCTGCCTGGCGGGAGCACGGGCATCGCCCGGCCCTCGGGGAGCCCTGGAATGGTGAGCGTGGACACACAGCTCCGGGTGGAGCCGGAGGTGTCCCGGCTGTCACGGCCCTGTGTGGCCCTGGCACCGCAGGCCCACTGCCCTGGGCATCCCGCTGCCTTCTCCTCCCTCCCTCCGCCTTACACATCACTGCAGCAACGCACCTCAGAATTTGGGGCTAAACCCACGAAACCAGAGCAGGGAGCAGCGCTCGGCCATCCCCGCTCAGTCCCACTGACAATGCTCCTTCCCCTGCAGCAGCTCCTCACTGCTTCCCCACTGATTGCTGTCCTGCCTCTCAGTGCTTCAGCCGAGCTGGCTGCTAATTTCCTGCATCCTATTTCCCTCTTTTGAAAAGTGGAGCGATCTTTCAGATGCGCTAATTACGAGAAGGCTCCGGTGCTCTCGGCAGTGGCAGCACTCTGGCCGAGCCCGGGGGCTGGCCAGCGTGGTGGCCCTGGCACGGCCCGGGCGGGGAACAGCATCACTGCCATCCCCGAGGGTGGGATGGAGACCGTGACTGTGGGCAGCCATCTGGCAAGAACTTTCCCTTTCCCTTTCCCTTTCCGCTCCCATTTCCATTTCCCTGCCTGTCCCTGCAGCACCTTCTGCCCTCGTTTTGCTGCAGGTCAGGGGTACTCATGCAGCAGGTGCTGGGCAGTGGGAGACTGTGGGATGCTCTTCTGAGGCCGCTGGATCATCCCAGGGTTCCTCGCAGCAGGCACACTCTGCTCCCACACCTGCTTCCCGCAGATGTAATTCACTGTCTCTGTTTAGTGTCCCCGATCACTTTGAGAGGCAACCGAGGCTGCAAAGAGAGAAACCAGAGAAGACAGAACCTGGGAAGCAGCTGAAGGGAAATTGCCTGCGGGGAGCACATTCTCAGTACCTTCAGCACAGCTTATTTACACTCTCGAGGGCTCTCCAGCCCCACAGAGCTGCGAAATTCAAAGCCCGCTGTGTCACTCAGAGCATGAACAGAAAGGGGTTCCTCTAAAGCTGAAATACCTGACCACAGTTTCTATTCTAAGTGATGCAAGCACACGCTGGCCCAGCAGAAGCGGAGCAGAGCCTGTCAGCAGGGGCTGGGGCACATGTGGTGCTGGCACTGGGCACGGTTGTGGCACCGAGGGGCAGCTCTGGTGCTGGCCTGTCCTCACAACCAGCATCGGCGCTGGCACTGGAGGCAGGAGAACACCCAGCAGCATTCCCTCCCTTCCTAACAACGTGGGAAGTGCCGAGGCAGAGGGAGGGAAGATTTGAGCTTGAAAAGGCAGAAAAGCGCAGCCTCGGGATGGCGGTAAATGGGCCACAGGGTTCCCAGTGCCCTAGAAATTCCCTGTGCGCTGCACAGCGGGGTGGCTGCTGATGCTATCGCTGTCCCAGCTCCATGACTAAGGGAGCTGGAAGGTATAAATTAAATAACACAACACTTCAAGCTGCCTGTTATGTGGGTTTGTCCTAAGCAGCGCTGCTTTAATTAAGATGGAGAGTTTACAAATCTAACCTTTGTTTATTCTGCTTTGGGGCATATATAATGTAAATATGTGTTTTCAAACACTGTGGCTTTTTAGACTTCCAGTTATAATTCTGGGTAAAGGAAAGTTCGTCAGGTTTGGCACAGACTTGCCCTTTCTAAATAGAGCTCCTGCGAGTCCTTTTCCCCCGGGGACTCTCTCAGCGCCTCGGCTCGCTCTGCTCCCAGCCCAGCTCTCGGCTGTGGGATGTGTTGGGGTAAAAGAGGGGCTGGGAGGGCCCAGCCGGGCACTGCTGAGAGGGAAGTGGGTTCCAACTCTGTTTCCCCTCTCGTCTGACTTAGCTGTGAGCCTCGCAGGTTTTGTTCCTGTATCCCCTCTCGGTCTTTAGCTGTGAAAACAAGAACAGAGTTTAGCCGGCTACGTGCTCGTCGGGATTTCTCCGATGAGTCAGTGATACGCTTGGGTAGTTTTCTTAGCCTTTAATTGAAGTGAGTGCGAGCCCTTAACAAAGAGCTCTCCCAAGTCTTCCTTAATAAGCGTTAACAAAAATAACTGAGTGACCGGGAGGGAAATAACCAGGGGCGGCAGTGGTGTCCCCTCTCCTCAAACGTGGGGTTCCTCCGGGCTCTCCTGGGGGCAGCGCTGGGGTTGGAACACAGGGCAGGGCAGGGACAGCCTCCAGCTGGGCACACAGTGGGGGTGATCCAGCTGGTCCCACACCACGGCTGGGAAAAACGTCTGGGATGAGCAGAGACCATCTCCAGGCGAGCCGGGCTGCTGGAGTGCTGCACTGGCAAACCCCTTTGGCTCCTTTTTTTGGGGTCTGTTTGTCTCAGTTCAGAGCTTCTGCAGAGCAAGGGCAACATTTTGCAGTTTCCAGTGCTGTGCATCAGCACAGAGCTCTACTGTGGTGCAGACAGAGCGGTCAAAACCAAGCTCCAAACTCCCTGAGGCAGCTGGACCCTGGGAGCTGCAGGTGCTCCCAAGCAGGCTGGGCCACTCCAGGCAGCCAAGCCCCTGGGCACGTAGTCACAAACTTCCCTCTGGGGTCACAAGGCTCAGAAACTCCTTTTTGTTTCAAATGCAAACACATTTTGACATAACCACTTGACTCTGGCACTGGAATTTCAAGGAAAAAAAGCCCGAGAGGCGTGAAAGAACCGCAGGCATCTCTCGGAACAGAACGACGACTGTTTTGCAACGCTCTCGGAAGGTGAAGAAACGCCTGGGGAGGGCCGAGGAGCAGCGCTGCAGGAGCCAGGTGACCTGCCCAAGGCTGCACAAAGCCACGGCTGAGCCGGCAGGCTGGGACCCCCACCAAGTGTCCCCTGGTCCCTGCTCTGTCCCCACTGCTCCTCCTCCCTGCCGCGCCGGGGTTTTGCCGGCGGATTCAGGACCAGCCTGCGCCTTATCTGTAACAGGAGACAAGAAAAACCACCCGGGTGTCCCACACGGGAGGAAGTCACAGGGGACAAATTTAGCCCTGCACGCTGCAGCCAGAGTGCCTCGGCCGCTTCTTCCCGCTCCCAGTGCCGCTGAGGCCTCGGATGCTCAGCAGGGATCCAGGCCTGAGCAAAGAGGATTGACCAGAGCTGGGGGAAAATAAATAATAAAGTGCCGTAAGCCTGTTCTCATCTCCCCAGTGCCAGGGAAGGCGAGGGGAGGTCAGGATTAAAACCCCCCTCCTGTGACAGTGTTAAACCTGCCGCATTCAGGTGTCAAAGAAATACTGGGTATCCCTCAGATGCCACCTGAGGCAGGGTACAGATGACCCCCGCATCCTTCCCTGTCCTGGGAGCACCGGGGAGGTGCAGGGAGCCGTCCCTGGGCCCCATCGCGCTGCCTGTCAGGGACGTGCTTGATGTATGTAAACACGTAATTAACGGTACGTCTGTATTTAATTGCTCGTGGCTACGATTTGCATGCATGTGCTGCGCCGAAGATGCCTCAGGTACGGGCGAATCCACTCAGGTGGCCTGGTGGAGGTGTGCGGGGCCGTGCAGGGTCACCGCACCGCCCGAGCCCGCTGCGGTCGGCAGGGCCGGAGGAGGCTGCGGGGGCCCGGGGCTGCGGGACGGGG
>VZTN01009270.1:662864-681565 GCA_013400515.1 Erpornis zantholeuca
CCCCCCCGCCGCCCGGCCAGAAAGAAAAACAACAACAACAGAAAAAAAAAAGAAAAAAAACCAACCCCAAAAAACCCCACAACAACCCCAAGCTTCCACCGGGCTCCAACAAAACCCCGATGGAACAAACGCCGTGTCTGGGAGAATAAATTAATCCCTCTTTAAACAGCCTGACTCAGGGCCGGCCGACGAGGGAGCTTGTTTTCTTTTAAAATAGGACGCGAGCGGGCCGGATTTCTGTAAAAACTGGCGAAATCCTAACGGGAATGGGGAGGAATAGGGACGGTGGAGCGTGCAACCCCTCCCTTTGCCAACTGAGTCACAATTTTCTCCCTTTCTGTCGGTGAAAGACTGACTTAAAAACACCGCTGTTTATGTAATTCCGAAGAAAATCCAATGTACCAGAAAAAAAAAAAACGTAAAAAAAAAAAATCCTCGCCTGGCTTTTGTGAGGCTCGCGAGCCCTTTCACGCCAGATTGTTTTCTCCTGCTTTTTTTTTTTTTTTTTTGTGAGCTGGAAAACATAAAACGTGTGATTGCAGCAGCAGCGGGGAAAAAAAAAAAAAAAAAAGCGCCCAGCACATCACCTTTCTCAAGGTAAAATAATCCTCTTTGCACATTCCCGGTGGCGGCCGCTCGCTTCCTCACTGTCCTCCTCGGAATTAAACCCAAACCCAACCCGTGACACGAGTTTGAAAACCTGAGTTGAATGAATAAATCCGCCAAGAGCGAGCACCATTCCTTTAGAGAGGAAAAATTCGTCCCTTGCAAGTACCAAGGGATGAGTCACTCGCTCGGGTTCTCTGCCTCCGAAAACACGCCGGGAATGTTCCGGGGAGCCGGTACCGGGAGCTGGGCGCTGGGTTTTCCGCCTTTTCGTGATGGATGCGGGTGATGCCATCGAGTTTGGCTGAGGTCTGGTGAATTATTTCTCACTCTAGTGGGCAGTTGTGATTCGCACGTAGGAAACTTCACGCTAAGAAGTTAATCTCCTTAGTTTAGGGCCATCTCCCTCCGAGCCGGGGCTGGTTTAGTGCCTTGCTGCCTCCCAGCTGAGCCTTTTCCAGGGGAAATTTTTCCTCGGCTGGCAGGACTGTACTGCAGCAGGCTGAGAAATGCCAAGTAATGCTTTCAAGTACGTGTCCAGCTCCTCGCTGCTCGTCCGTGTTTTTTTGAAGGTGCTGAGTTTTGAAGTAGTGATGTCACACGCTGATTTAGGAGTCGGCTTTGCTGCTTTTAATTAAGGAGTCAGCAGTTCACTTTCCGAACGTGCGACTCGGAAGCATCTTCGTAAAACTGTGACGTGGAAATTTTCCTCTTGATTTTTTTTTTTTTTTTTTTTTTTTTGGCTCCCTAAATAATAAAGCTTTCAGAGCTCATAATAAATGCTGGATATTGTTTCTTGAGTGGTTTTGTTAAAATCAATGGTTCGGGGTGTGAGCATGCCAATGCACCCGGCAGAAAGCAGCACTGAGGTCGTCCTGATGTGACTTTTGTTTTTCTTCTTCCCATTCTCACAGCAGCACGTCAGCCCTGATCCAGCTGATTAGTTAAAACTAGTTAAAAAGCATGGATTTAAAAGCCTCTCCCCAGTGTCAGTTAAATAACAAATGGAAGTGACTGAATATTCACACTTGTTCTTCCTGGGGGGAGTGTTAAACCAAGTGTGTGTTCCAGCTGGGACAGCATTCCTAAGGGACAGCTTAATACGTGGAATATAAAGTTGTAATTTTTAGCCGAATGTTTTTCGAGGAGGTTTCAACGTTTTAATTTTAGTCCTGTAGCAGTGGGCTGTGCGACTGTAAATCGCTCCTTCCAAATAAAGTTGTTTGATTGTTTTTAGGTGGCATTTTGATGAATCGTATCCCTTTCTAAAGAAACAATCGTGCTACTGAATAAGCGGTTCTTGTTTGGATCTTCTTAGTCCCCAAAATGCATAGTTTGAAAACCACTTTTAGGATCTGCTCGGGAAGCGAAAGTTGTATCTCTTAATGTGAGGAGGACTCATCCATCAGATGGAGTGTTCAAGATATGACTCATGCTAATTTGTTGCTCTCACATTAAGGCTGGAGCACAAAAATATTTTAGCCTCTGGCATTGGAAGTTCACAATGCCACATCCTACACTCCGGATCACGAATTGCAGGGTTTTTTTGTTTACTGCCCCCCCAGGAGAGAAGGAATTAGTGACAGAACAAGGAGATTTTGCACGAGAGCCTGTCCCAGGCCATCAAAATATCCCCAGAATGTTGACGTGACGTTAATGCTGGGTCAAGTAAAACCGTGGTTGGAGCCTGGATAACTGCGCCTGCCAGAGGCGTGCAGCAGGTGCTGGCTTCCCTTCTCCAACAGGGAGTTAAAAAAAAAATGCTGCCTGATCCTTTTTTAAAAGGCTTTAAGGCAGGCAGCCCTTGGACACTGAGGAACACGGCTCGTGGCAGAGGGGCTGCGAGGAGCACGGCGCTGCTAATAGTGCCGGCTCTCTGGGAACCAAGATAAGCAGACTTATATAAGCAGCAGTTCCATAGCCTGTAGCTTTGTGAATATACATTGTTTTATGTCCACTGTCTCCATCGGATCTGTAGGAATAAGTGCATCATTACCTCGAAGTGCTGACGATTCTTTGAGGCTTAAAAATATCCATAAACTGCCCAAGTTTGAATCTTGTCCAAAGGATTTGGGCTCTCCATTATCCGATCTGCTAGCTCTGCCTTTGAAATTGTATCTCTGGAGCTATCATTAGGTGCTCTGCAGTGTCTTCTGGTGCAGTTTAACATTGTTTAATGCTGATTTGAAGTTGTAAAACATTTCAGATTTTTTTAAAGTTAAAATTGTGTTGAAGTGCACAACTTTCTCAGTATTGTGCTGTTGGTGTGAATCATGCAGACTCTTTTTTTCATGCAACGTAGAAGTGTCAAAACCTTTTAGAAAATTTGGAAAACAAATGGTTGAAAAATCCACAGTTGTCACTGAAGTCAGGGAAAAGTTTAATCGAGCTGCTGGAGCTTGTGCCGTGGCCTGATTTAGCAGCGTCGCCTCCAGGAGAGTTCTGGATCCAGCTCTTCAACAATCGCTCCCTAAAATAAACCAGCCCCTCGGGCTGTTGCTTGAGGTGGCTGCTGTGGCCAGGCAGGTGTGGTAATATCCAGCCTACCTGTTGCATCCCGAGCTTTGGCACAGACGGATCTAAAATGCACATACAGATGGACAGCCTGGCCTGGCTCCTAATGATTCCCACAAGTTTTGTCTCATGTTAACATCCAGAGTCCAGGCTTTCTCCTGTGAACTGTTTTCCTGTCAGATAGGCTTGGAGTGTTCGGCAGCTTGTATCCCTTCCCACGTGGGTTCATGTTGGTATCCATCCGTGGCTTTTATCTGAAGATCACCAGCATCACGCTCCCAAAAAGTGACATTGGAGTGATGCAGGGCTTGTGTGAGGCAGGAGCTGCTCTACAGCAGGGGAGAGATGCTCTTGGGGGGCTGTAGTCTGTGCTGCAATCCAGGGAGGCAAGGCATCCAGGATACCACTAGGAAAAAGGTCCATAGTGAGCTCCTGGAAATACTGGCTTGTCCAAAGGACATGTTGAAATGGATTCCCAAGGGAAGAGCATTAGCCTGAGTGCACTTCCTAGCACTGTCCATCCCCAACAGATGTAAAAGTAAACAGGTCGAGGTTGGGCACCAGCAGTGTTTTATTCAGCTCTCACAGCTTTGAGTCATGTTATTTTGTGAGGAAAGCTGTAGGAAAGGAGTCCTGGAAGGCAGGACTGATCTAATGGGAATGCAAGTTTCCCCAAACTCAGCTTCAGGCCTGGCACGCTGCGTTAATAACGAGCCTGATTTAAGACTGGTCTGATGAGACCGAGGCACATCTTGAATACAGATGCACTTAAACTGGCTTAAGGTGCTGGAGTGATTTATTTTAATGCTCCATTAGGCTGAATTGGTCTGTGTGGTTTCTAAACCACATTAAAATTGTATCTGCCAGGGTTTTGTCCCAGTCTGACTGGATGAGTTTTAATAACAGTGTTTCTGCCTTAGAATAACCACGCGTGGTGCAGCAGAGCCTGTGGCAGGCAGGCTGCTGCTCAGCTGAGCGGTGCTGGCTGTGGGCTCCCCCCTTCCCCCCTTCCCCGTAGCTTCTGCCACTGATTCTGTAGTTCAGAGTTAGTTGGTATTGGCTGCTTTCAAACGGCTTTTAGGGTTTATTCCCAACACCCCCGAACCGTGTTCTCCAGCATCTCTAGATGTCTCCCAGTGTTTATTGATCAGCTTCTCTTCCCAGCACAAAGTAGCTGCTGACGAAGAGAAAAAGGCTGTGCCACTATTCTTGTTAGTTCCAGACACAGAGAGCGCAGTGGTCAGTGGATAAATGCATCAGGAACCTGCTAAATATAGAGATGTGGCTTTAGACAGCTCCCGATTCCAGTTGCTTTGGTTTCAGTGCTGGCACAGGGGTATGAACACACTGTTTAAATAAGACGCCTTATCGCATCCTGGCTCTCTGTGGCTGCAGTTCAATTTGCAGTGTGCACTAAGCTCGGCTTAAAGGTGGGGCGTTGTTTTGCAACTCCTGTCAGTACCTTCATCCTCTCCAGAGATAGTCCTGAGGTGCCATCTGATACGATCATTAGCAAAATGAGTTATCTGTTATGTAAAGATGAAATGCTGTTACTAAAAGATCTGACAAGCACCTAGTCTTCCATGAAAAGTTGCCCTCCAGAAACTTAATAATTCTTTGATTGTTGCGCCGTGTCCTACGCTTACCACAGAATCTGCAGAGCCAGGGCATTTACAGCATGAGCGGTTTATCTTGTCCAAAACCAGCATTATGTAACCTTCTGTTGTTCCTTCCATGGCTTTTGGTCTAGAATGTGCTTCCCTGTCGTTTGTAAATGTTCTCACCGTGCCAGAGTGAGCACCCATCCAGAGAATTTAAGTGTGAATGTTTGGTTTTAGGCACACGAAGCCTCCCATCACCAACAGCAGGCAGCACAGAACAGTTTGTTGCCTCTCCTGAGCTCTGCTGTTGAGCCGCCCGATCAGAAGCCGATTCTGCCCTTACCAATAACGCAGAAACCTCAGCCTGCACCAGAAACATTAAAGGATGCTATTGTTGGGATTAAAAAGGAAAAACCTAAAACCTCCTTTGTGTGCACTTACTGCAGCAAAGCTTTCAGGGACAGCTACCATTTGAGGCGTCACGAGTCCTGCCACACAGGGATAAAGTTAGTGTCACGGCCAAAGAAAACTCCCACCACAATGGTGCCCCTTATCTCGACCATCGCTGGTGACAACAGCCGGAGTTCACTGGTTTCGACTATCGCAGGCATCCTGTCCACAGTCACTACGTCTTCCTCTGCCACCAACCCCAGCAGCAGCGCCGGCGCCACGGCGATGGCAGTGACGCAGACGGTGAAGAAGCCCAGCAAGCCCGTGAAGAAGAACCACGCTTGTGAGATGTGTGGAAAGGCCTTCAGGGATGTCTACCACCTCAACCGGCACAAGCTGTCCCACTCTGACGAGAAACCCTTCGAGTGTCCCATTTGCAATCAGCGCTTCAAGAGAAAGGATCGCATGACCTACCACGTGAGGTCTCACGAAGGTGGCATCACGAAACCCTACACCTGTGGTGTTTGTGGAAAAGGCTTCTCAAGGTACCATGTAGCAAATCCCAGGCATGCTCCACTATTGGCTTCTCATGAGCAAGGAGGGTTAAGCTATCGTAGTGAGGGGCTGGGAGAACCAAACTTCTGAGGAGATTGGTGAGGGGATAAAGAGCCTTATCTGCCTCTAGAGTGGGGGAGTCCCCATCTGAGCAAGGTTAGCAGTGGCCAGAAGTGGTCACTTTTTTAGGAGAGTGGTTTGAAATGGTTTCTCGACCTCATCCAGGTCCTGTAAGGCACATGTGCGTGTCACAGATGTGGGCACAGAGCCCCTTTACCAGCCTTTGCCATAGTCTGTGACCAATTGTGGCAGGGCAGGTAAACTGTCACCTGGTCTTTTATAGCAGGGTGCAGGGCACTGACAGAGCACAGGGGGAGCTCACATTGCTGCTGGCTCTGTTTGTACACGTGCTTGCAACAGAGAAAACTTCAACCTTTAGAGCTGTTGCGCTCTCACCTTTACACAAGGTGTGACCAAACGTGCCATTTTCAGGTGTGTGAGGAGAACAGAGTTAAGTTTTAAACTGCAGGTTGGTTTGAAGCTGTGAGGTGTTGCAGGTGAAGCCCCTGGTAGGTGAGGGGAAGGGATTTATCCTGGCTGCCAGAGGGATGGGGGCTGCAGGGAGTGACCAGCACAGTGTCAGCACTGCTAGCCAAGGTGTCTGGAGTCTGTGTTTGTAACACTGTGCACTTTTCTCCTGTTCCTCTCTTTCTTGCAGGCCTGATCATTTAAGCTGTCACGTTAAACACGTTCACTCAACAGAGAGACCCTTCAAATGCCAAGTAAGGGCTAAAATGGTTTATTAAGAACAATACCTTATTGTGTCAGTACAAACCAGGTGAATCTTTCCAGAACTGTATTTGTTCCTGGACTTCTGAAAAGCAAGTTTAGGAGTAAAGCCACATCCTCCACCACACCACAGCGCTGGAGTTCTGGTGGAACTTTAAAAGATGCTTTGGCTGCTTTTTTTAGGAAGATTAGAGCATTTTTGCTTTCTTGGAGAACAGCGTAGTTGCTCTGTTTTACCATATGCTTAACTTAGTAGTAGGATTGTAGCAGCATCCTCAGCTCAGTGCTCATTTCTGGGGTAATTGTGCAGTGTGTTTCTCAGCGTGTTCAAATCAAATGTCTTTCTCAGCACATCTATTTAAAATGGGTGGGAATGGTTGATTCTGGATCTGTTATTTTGCTGGAAGGGGAAAGCAAGTTGTCATAAGTTGATGACTGAATCTAGGAGAAATAATTTGATTGCCCTTGAACAATTAACTGTTTTGCTTGGAATATCCATGCTTATTCCAACCTGTGTTTTAATGACTCATCTTATTAAATAAAACCCTTGGGTAAAAAGAATAGCATTAGGAAGAGGTTTTGTTTCCTTGTTCTGGATGGGAACAGAAGTAATTGAGCAGTGTAAGGTACCAAGTTCATATTTGTACAGTAAAATTATATTAGAAACCAACTTTGCCTGTTGTAGGCATTTTTTATAAGCTCCCTCTTGCATTGGTGGGTAAGGCAACCTGCTGTTTTTAGAAAGTTCAGTTAGTATAGAGTATGATTTTTGTCCTGATTGCCTCAGAAACGAATTTGGTTCTCAGTTTCTGCTGAGTAGTTTGGTTTAGGTTTCTCTATAAATACATTTAAAACTTATTGTTGTCGATGCACTTAGGGTGCTGTTAGGACCTGCAAGGTAACATGGGCTCCTGGTGGGCCTGTAGCTGATGCTGTCCTGCTCTGTCTGCACCTCAAGTGTAACTGTTGTCCTTCATCTAGACGTGCACTGCTGCCTTTGCCACCAAAGACAGACTGCGGACACACATGGTGCGCCATGAAGGAAAGGTATCGTGTAATATCTGTGGTAAACTTCTGAGTGCAGCATATATCACCAGCCACTTAAAGACACACGGGCAGAGCCAAAGTATCAACTGTAATACCTGTAAACAAGGCATCAATAAAAGTAGGTGAACGTTTTACAAACATTTCTAATAACAGTGTGTTTGCGAAGGGAATTAATTGCCTTTGGTGACGTTAAAATTCAACTACGTATCTGTCAGTGTGGGTGGTCACACCTCTTAAAAGTAGATATTTAGTAACAGAGTCTGCTTCAGCTCAAGGATTGGCATGTGTGGCGTTGGTTTGCTGCTAGACTGTGCTCTTATCCCTTAGGAATGCCCTGCAGTTGATGACAGTGACCCATCTCTTGAAGAAAAGAGTTCCCAAATTTTCTCACCTTAAAGTTCAGTACAGCTTCCTGAACTGAGCAGGCCTAAGAGTCCAGCAGATAGTTTGGAGATTTTAGACTATTTAAGAACTGCTAAGACCTTCGGGTTTGAAGCCTCATCTAAAGCTCATCAAAATCAGGAGAAAGATTTCTCTGCTTTCTCTGAGTTTTGACCCTGGGGCTCAATGTTTCCTCCCTCAGGCAGTAACTGGCAAGAAAGGGATTTAAATCCAGCCCTCATATGTCTTGGGCATTAATGGCATCTGACTGGTGTTGTGCAGAAGGTCAGATGAGATGTTTGTAATAGCTCCTTCTAGCCTTAAACTCTGTGGAAGTGCTGCAGTCTGAACCTGGGAGTGCCTAGCAAGCAAATGAAGACTTAACTTCCAAATTTTCCCTATTAAAATACCTGTAATTTAAGTTAACCCACATGGTTAGTAATATAAAACGGGTTTTCAGAGGAATCGAGGCAGAAGTAAGGAATGTCTTTGGAAACTGTGTCCTTAAAGCCTTTTAAACTGTATTAATTTACAACATCTTTACAGTTCCTGTTGCTCCTGGATAATTTGAAGGTACTGGGAATGTCTGAAATGCCTGATTGTTGAGCTTAGTAGGAAATTTGGATGTGAAGTATTTTTCAAGGTATAGGGTTACAACTCTGGCTTCCCTAGCCAGTTTGGTGGTGCTAAGCCAGTTCACATGAGGCATTTAGAGCAGTTGTTAGAGGTGGAAATGATGAGCTGTACTGTGGCCAGTGAGTAGTGACAGGCTGTTCTGTGATGTAAAGATAAACTGAAATTTTTAAGTCATACTTGCAATAAAAAGTAAAAAGGCTTTTTTATTTTTTATTTTTAACCTGGAATCAAAATTTAGAAAAAGTGGAATCAGCTTGATTAAAGAAGTCCATATTTGGTAGTTAAAGTAGATGTTCTTGACTTATGTTTGGGTTTTTAGCTCTTGGAAAAGTTGTTTTATAAAGCACAGAATTAATGATATTGTTTTAAACACCTCTGTGATTTCGTTCTTGGAGTCCTGTGAGATTCCACATGCTCTTTGTAGAAGTTGCCTTTGTGCTCTCAGCAGAAAGCAGAGTAACTTTTCAAGGTGAATTTGTGTTCTTACTTGATTGGCATAGCATGCATGAGTGAAGAGACCAGCAACCAGAAACAGCAACAGCAGCAGCAACAACAGCAACAACAGCAACAGCAGCAGCAACAGCAGCAGCAACAACAACAACAGCAACAACAGCAGCAGCAGCAGCAACAGCAGCAGCAGCAGCAACACGTAACAAGTTGGCCTGGAAAGCAGGTAGAGACCCTGAGATTGTGGGAAGAGGCCGTCAAAGCGAGGAAGAAAGGTAAAACAAACCAGCATTGACGTGTTTGGGCTTGTGAGATAGCAGGGTTTGGGGAGTTCATGGTGTCAGTCATATGGGGAGTTTGAGGTGTCAGGAAGGATGTCTTACATGACAGTTTCATTCTTAGAAGTCCTAGCTAAGAAAGAACAGGAAGAAACAGGCCCCAAATTAGGCTGTGTTAAATGACCTGCTTGTGACTTGCTGCCTTGGTCTCCATGCTTGCCTGTGTCCTCAGAGCCATCAGTTACAAAGAGGAGCTCGTGTCTGCTCCAGGGCAGGAGTGTGGGCTTTGACTTGCATGTGGCTTTTCTCTGTGCTTGTGCGTATTTGCCCTTGTTCACTTGTGTGCACACACATACACACACCCCTTGTCCTTGCATCAGCACCAGTGTGCACCTGTGTGCTTTGAAAGGTGTCCTGTCCATCTTCTCTCTCCCAGTTTATTCCATCTGCTCTATCATCCTGTAACTGTCTTTGCATAAAGTTTTCTAGACTTCAGAGAACTTTCTTTCTCTGTTGCTTTTTTTATTACAAAATGAGCTAGTCGGTGATGCTGTTTCTCATCAGTGCTGGCTCACAGCTCACCTCTTCCTGTGCTGCTGTAATTGAAGTGGAATTGCTGTTGTTGGTCATTGTGGCAGTTTGCAGAGAACAGATTGCTTCTGTTCAGTGGTTTTAGGATATAGTAGTTTAAACTCTTCCGTTACTGCTGCTTATTTGTTTCACAACAGTTTGATTACTAATGCCCATCATGTGACTTCATGGATTACGTGTTTTAGAAGTTCTTAGTGACCACTGCTTATTGTTTTTCACTGGCTGTTTTAGGAATGTTTTTGACTCACCTTATTTTTTTCTTTTCTCCTAACCTTTCTTTCAGTTTCTTCAATCTGTTCTTGTTTTCTAGGTTCTTGTTTGTGTTTTAGGCTGCTTGCTTCCTTTCCTCTTGTTTGCCAGTAATTGATTTCTGTGATCAGACAGAACAGAAACAGCTTCTTCATGTTAAAATGTAGTGATAACAGAAACATTACATATCATCAGGCTACTAAATAGATAAAGCAAATGGTGTC
The DNA here is from genome assembly GCA_013400515.1 of Erpornis zantholeuca. NCBI lineage: Eukaryota > Metazoa > Chordata > Aves > Passeriformes > Timaliidae > Erpornis > Erpornis zantholeuca. The sequence goes on from VZTN01009270.1 coordinate 673,173, forward strand.
AGATTTAGAAAATCACTGAGAATTTTTTTTCTGCTTGTTCTTCCCTATGTCTTTTTTCCTTTTCCTTTCTTGTTGAGAATGTTGAATATGTTTTAACAGAACAGTGGTTTGGGGCAGGATGGGGAGTGAGGGAGGGAGGTGGGTGGGTAGCAGTGGTGTCAAGCTGGTGCTTTTAGCTTAACTGAATTGGGAAAGGGGCATGGGTGGGATGTGTTTCTGGGTGTCAGTGTGCTTGAAAGGTGAAGTTAGACAGTCAGTGCTGAGCTGCTCTTTCCATGCTGGTTCTCCTGTGCTAGTTCCACGTGTGGTGGCTTTATAACACTAGATGGGATTTTTTTAGTGTAGTACAATTTATTTTCACAATTTTTTTTTTTTTTTACTCTTTCCCTTCCTCTCCACCCCTCCTAGCTATGGACTTTGAAGAACCAACAGTAGCCATTAGCCTTGAATGGGGCTAATGTTGCTTTCAAAGTTACATTTCTATTGCCCCGGTGGCAAAGTGGACTCTTTGCTCCTGGCTTACCTCTGACACGTGGGTGTAACTGAGCTTGGAGTCCTGCCCTACAAATGTGGAATCAGACACGGCTTAGTAACGTTGCTGTAGAGTGCATTTGCCCCGGTTTCTTTAGCAGGCAGCCCTGCCCCGTTCCCTGTTCCCTGTTTGCGGAGCCTCCCGGTGAGGGTAGCCGGCAGGTGGTGCTGATGGATGTGGAGTGATTCCCGTCCCCCCCGCGGCCCCCCGGCCGGCCCCGCTCCCCAGCCCCTGCCTCCTCGCTCTCCCTTGCCCTGCACTTCAGTCCTGCTTGCTGCAAACCCACCCCAAAACCCCTCAAACCAACATGGTATGGAGCTGTAGCTCGTGTGAAAGCTGAGGAGCTGATGGGGGTTGAGGGATGTGCTGCTGGGGTTGCCTTGAAGTAGAGGTACTGTGAGCAGTGGAGCAGTTTAGTAGCAATAATTAAGACTGAAATAAGCAGGTAAATATTGAAATGAGCTTTGCTTATCAGTCCCTAATAATGACTTTTTAAAACCTTCACAGAATGTCAGTTCACCTTTGAGAAGGCTATAGAGTACGTACCATTCGGTATGTACACACTCTCTCCTCTATTTCTACTGTTCCTCTTGGGAGGATTTTTTTGATTGTACGATACTGTTTCTATGAACGTGGAAACCCTCTTGCTAAGACAACCTCACTTGACTTCTCAGGAAAAAAAAAATACTGAATTGAAATGACCTGCATGAGAGTTTGTATTTCCTGTAGGCTATAGAATGTTAACAGTTTTAACTTACTAATAATACCTAAAGAAAATTATTCCAGAATTTGTACCTGTTCTTGTTTGGTTTTTGGGTTTTTTGTTTGTTTTGTTTTGTTTAAATCTTGTCCATGGTTTTTTTATGTGTTAAAAACTTTTTGTCTTTTTTATGTCTCATTTTTAGAAGCTGCTAACTTGTGCCAAACCTCCACTGCTGCTACTACGCCTGTGACTCTTACTACTCCATTCAATATAACGTCCTCTGTGGCTTCTGGGACTATCACAAACCCAGTCACAGTGGCAGCTGCAATGAGCATGAGAAGTCCAGTAAATGTATCAAGTGCAGTTAATATATCCAGTCCGATGAACTTAGGGCATCCTGTAACTATAACCAGTCCTCTGTCCATGACCTCTCCATTAACGCTCACCACCCCGGTGAACCTGCCCACCCCGGTAACCGCTCCAGTGAACATAGCGCACCCCGTCACCATCACGTCCCCCATGAACCTGCCCACCCCCATGACGCTGGCTGGTCCCCTCAACATAGCCATGAGACCAGTGGAGAGCATGCCTTTCCTGCCCCAGGCCTTGCCCACCTCTCCTCCCTGGTAAACAAGTTCTAAACAGTATTAAAAAGGATTAAAATGGAATCCTTACCAGCAGTTCTTTTTTGGGTTTTGTTTGGTTGGGGTTTTTTTTTTTTTTGTTTTGTTTTGTTTTGTTCTGTTGGGCTTTTTGTTTTGTTTTGTTTTAGTTAATAATAAATTCAGACTAAGACACTGGGGCAACACCATCAGAGACCACAGTAGCATCTTCCCCTTGATTTGGCTCACATGGTTCAGGCTTGAGTTTCACTGGAGCACTTCATTTAAATTAAGTTTTACCTTGTAGCTGACTGATGCTGAGTTAGAGCAGATACTTATTTGCCAGAGTTTAAAAAAAAAAAAAAGGAAATTAAAAAAACAGTTTTATGTTTTATCCCCTCAAATTTTAACTTAGAAAATTATTTTAATCTAAACACTAGCAAAGACCCCTCTGTAACTGTGACAGGGTGGATGGCTCATTTTAACCTGCCAGACAAGTCCACTGTTTCTGAGCTAGTGTAGAACCTTTGTCTGTGTTGATGTTTTGTTTTTTTTTAATGAGTAAATGCATTACAATGTTGTCATTAAAAAAAAAATGCATTTTTGGAGAAAATATGCATTTTACCTTTGGGAATATGGTAATTTCAGGCAGCATTCCCTATGGGAAAGGTGATACCAGCTCTGATATGCAAAGCATATGATAACTTATCATTCTAACTTCAACATATAATAGGGATTGTGACCTGATATTTGGAGATGTAAATATTACCCAACATATTACCCTAAGGGAGTAGAGCATTGTAGTCAACTTTTTTTTAAAAAAACTGTTATTGTTTGGTGAGAAACAGCCATGGCTGACAGAAGAGGAGTCGAAATGTATGTAAACATGGTCTCTGAACAGTCAGACCCCCAAGGGACTCTTTTATCTAGGAGCAAAAGGAGTGCTTGGAAACTTAAGGAAAATTGCTTTAAGCTGGAAGATTCTGGAGGCCCTGGGTGTGATTTTTATGCCCTCTGCCTCCCAATCAGAGCCTGCTGGTGTTTCAGCAGGGGACAGACGTGTTAGTTGTTCACTAGAAGTTTTGTCTTATATTAAATTGTATACAGTTTTTATTCTAACCACTAACTAGGTAGGATGCCCCTCCAGGACAAGCAGAGAGCGTCTTTTAATTTCTCCCCTATTTCTTAATCAAGTGTTGTGCAAATCTGTTCAACTTTGTAAATATTTGCAAACATCATCATTTTTACGTTATTCTTCTATTGTGTTAACACATTTCTATCAATTTGTGGGAGTTCTGGGGTGCTGAGCTGTCCAGCCCAGAACTGCTCATAAATGGTCACACATGTTTAAGCTACATGTGCTTTTTTTTCTTAACCTGTTTATCTGTACATAAAGTAGAAAGCAAAGTCTAGGGAAACAGATATACTTTTTAGACTATCATGTCACATATTCACATTTTTAAAACTTTGTTTAAAAAAAAAACAAACCACCCTAAACCCAAGACTCTACATTAAATAAAGAAAAAAAAAAGAGGAAAAAAAAAGAAATTACAGTTGAGATGTTTTTATCTTAATGAATTTGAGAGCTCTGGAGATTAGCGTGTGCATTTTCACAGAGTGCTAGCAGGACTGACCAGTCACACTGGACTGCTTCTGTTCCTCCCCGGCCGTGTCCGTGCGAGCAGTGATTGCCAGGCTGCTGGCTCAGGTGACAGGTATCTGTATCCTTACGTGAAACTGTTCTAGGGGCTTGGACTACATAGTAAAACAAAAACAAACAAAAAAAAAATAATAGAGCTTAGTGTAAAATAATTTTATAAATGATCTTTTGTACTTTAGGACATCAAATTGTACAACTTTTGTATATATAAAAGCTTAGGAACTTTCTGTTTAGCAGAAAGGAAACACATTCCTACACTTTTAATGTATATGTTTGTTATAATGTCCATGTAAACATATGCCCTATGTTTGTGCCTTTTAATTAGTTTGTCTCAATAAACAAAAATGTAGAGAAGAATATGTAGCTATGACTTTGTTACCACTGTTCTTACCCCAGGTGTGTAGAGGTCTTTGTTTGGCCCTGTGTAGAGCCCGGCGTGCACGGCCGGCCCGCCAGCGCATGTCCCCAGCCCCGGCCCCGCTGCCACCACCGTCCTGCATGTTGGGACCTGTAGTTCCCAGCCATCTCTGTCACCCCTGGCCACCACGCCACCTTGCACCAGTTTCCCAAAGTAGGTATAGCCTTCTGGGTCTGGGTAACCACAGCGATGACCCTTAGATGAAATTTGGGTATCCCTGAGCTTAAAAAACCCAAGAGAACAAAAGCATTAAAAGCCAGTATGCAAATGTGTACTAGAAGTGGTTATCTATGAATTACTTACAATAAACAGGTGTGAGACTTAATTGTATGTTGTCAATTACTGCAGTATTGACAGTGGGTCCCTTGTACAGCCAGCTGTTATTTTTATCCCAGCAGTGTAGCAGTAGAATAAACACATTAAACACCGGCAAGGAAATCTTTCACCATGACAGAGGCTTCCCAAACCACTAACCATGGTGCTCTTAGCGTGGCGTAGGAAAAGGGCTGTTTCCTTTTTATTTTATGTTGGTTCTGCTCGACTGTACCTGGTTTATGTCTACAAAGCTGCATTAGCTAATTGTCGACCTGTTTCATTTGTACTTGGGTAAACATTTGCTTTGTACCGTGTATTAATGGGTCCGAGGTGTGCTCCTCCGCTGTCTCAGTGCGGACATTGACTTCGCTCTGTAATGCCATCCTTCCAAATACATTAAGCTGTTTTTCTGACAAACAAAAGCTACCTGGTCAAGTAGTTTATACGACGTGCATGCTCCCTGCTAATCGATGTCTGTGCCGGGGCTGGCACGGGGATCCGCTGGCACCTCGCGCCGCCGCAGCGCTGCCCACTTAAGGCTCTAAGAAAATGGTGGATGTGAAGAACAGATGCTCCTGTTACACCGAGTTAGTTTCTATGCAGCTGATGCGCTTAGCCTAGTTTATTTCATGGAAACTTTTAAGCTGGATGGAATCCAACATCCAGGGAAGCCTATTGCTGCCGCTGGTTCGAGTGGGGTTTATATCGAGCCCATTCAGGTCTCCGATTGCAAGGAGTTCAATAGGGGGTTTATTTTTTTCCTTCTGAAGTTTCCGTAAGCATTCAGCGTGAGGTGAATGGCTTAGCACCAGCTGAGAGTTTGAAAGTTGGATTTTGCCTTGGAAGGACATGTGCCGTGGAAAGTCAGAGCAGTCAGATGGAGGGCACGGGAAGGCGTCCTCCGGGCAAGGAGAGCCGCGGGGAAGCGGCCACGGGGACGTAAGTATTCCAGCAGAGCCACCCACGCTGCCAGAAATGGAGCACATGGTATAAAGGGGCAGTTTTTCTCTTTATTTGGAACATCCCAGCACTTTCAGAGAGGGTTTGGGGTGAAGAGAAATTTGGGGTTCAGCTTTTTTTTGAAGAGTTACACCTGAGTATTGTCAATTGGGAAGGTTCTGTTCAGTCAAGATGGATCAGAGAGAAACACATTTTAGTCTCAGTATAGGAGTTTAATTCTATTAGCCCTTGTTCACAAATAAAACTTTTTTTTTCCCTCTTACAACAATTTTTTTCCATAGAGAGGCAGAAGAAAGAAGTATTTAATGTGTTTGCATTTGTCCACAAGAGGTTTAAAGAAAACCACCCAGACCCCAGTAAGCTGTTGAGCTGCAGCAATCCCAGGTTACATAAAGGGGCCGGGGCTGCCGAGGATTAGCCGGGGCTTTCCGGGTGCTGATAAGCCTCCAAGTTCTGCTCGCTCTTCCCTCACTTTTATTTTAGAAACAGCCACTCTGAGCCATATCCTGAAAACTGCCTGGGGTTCATTTTCAAGGCTGTCGGGGTTAGATTCCCACCAAAGAGAGAAAATTGGGATTTAAAGGACGCTCGGGTTTTTAAAGCATCGAGCACTGTGGTAGTTTTTATCTCAGGGTCCTTGTACAGGAGCTGAGTTGTTGAGAAATGAACGACAGTTTCTCACTGCTGGGCCCTTCCAAAAACTCCTGCCCTGCTTCACTGGTAGCTTAGTTTATCCATCTCAAAAATAGATTTAACAGTATTTTCAAAAGGCAGCTATTAAAAGCACTTCAAGTTTTTAAATGCCATCGAGGTTTCAGTGCAAAGCTTAAGTGGATCTTTTAGCCAGTGTTTTTTAGGAGAAAAAGTGTTAAAATAAATCTCTTCGTCTCCTAACTGTCAAAGAATAAAACAAATGAAACCTGATCCCCTTCTACATATTTGTATAATTCAGCATGTTTATACTTCTTATCTTTGGATTGTTCACTCACAGCTCCCAGCGCAGCAGCCGAGGGATGACAGAGGAACTACGTGCTAATTTTTATGTCAAAAATAGCTTTCACCTTTAAAGGCACACGGCTCAGTGGCTGTTTTCTAATTACAAAAGGAATGCCAAAGCTTCTCCCGCGAATCCATTTTACAGCTGTGTTCAGATTGGACTGTCAGCCCCTGGTTAAAATTGAGTGCTGAGGTCCTGACCTAGAAACAAACCTTTTTTGGTATTGGTTTGGAAAGAGTATTTCAGTGCTGGAGGAGCTGAGCCAGGCTGTGCAGCCAGCTCCCTCCACGCGCCTGGCGACAGCCGCAGCCTCGCATGGTTTCATCGGACTCTGCATCACCCTGAAGCCCAAATCAGGACCACTGGGCAAGCCAGGCTTATGATTCTTAAAAATAATAGACTTTTTTTGTTGTTCTTCACTTTTCTGGGCTAGTCTAGTGGAATGTGTCCCTGTTCTTGGTGGGGGCTTAGAATGAGATGAGCTTTGAGGTTCCCTTCCAGCCCGAACTATTTAATGTTTCTATGATTTTTTAAAGTCCCAGCTTTTCCTTTAGGGAAGGATCAGTGCTTTTTGAAAACCAGACATTAGGCATCTGCAGTCAGTGGTTGTGTCAGAACACAGACCTGTGCTTCCCTTGCAGAGCATTTACAATCACTGCCTCCCAAACCGACCCATTTAGTAAAAATAGGGCATTTTCAGGATGCATGAAACCTTTTGTTTTCTAGAGAAGTCAGAAATATTCCATTCACCTTTTCACCCAGTTGTTCTCACCAGCTGTCAAGACGAAACCATTTCTGTTCTGTGTTTTCTGTGCAAGGTTTGTTTTTCAGGGAATTACCAGTTTCGTTGGAATTGGCTGAATTAAATTCACTATTTTAATTCTCCATAGTTGTGTATTTCTATGCCGATTTCTTTTACTTCCTAGCATCATTAGCAGCTAAAACCCATATCAAAGGCATGTAAAATTGCCTGTTTTCCCTGAAACAAGCCTGGATTAGGAGAAGATTGCAGCCACCAAAGCTCACTGCAAGGCGCTGTGGCTCAGAAGAGTCTGATCTGTGCTAACTTGGGGAAGAGAACGCTGTGGCACATGTTGGCTGAGAACTGAAAGTTTGCCTCCAATACTTCCACTCTTACTCTCTTCCCTGTCAGAGCCTTCCAGATCTTTACCCAGGATCGCTCAGCTCCCAGACACAGATGAAACGATGGAATGGTACAAATCTCAGCATGAAGATCTGCCCTGTGAGAGCTCTGGACCATACCACACATGCTCAGGCTCCAGCACCCACAGCCGTGCACCCGAGCAGTCTCTGGCTGCTGTGGGAGGCCGTGGTGCCCAGAGGAGTGGAGTTCTTCCCGCAGCCTGTCTGGAAGGTTTGGAGACCCACGAGGGAAGGGGAGGCTCTGACCTGCTGCCATTCGCGGTCTCTGTCTGGTCTCTGTGGAACGGGAAGTGTTTGCCCTGTGTAAACGGGCTCCTATAATTTGTAAGACGAGATCACTTCCCGTCCTGAGCTGTCAGCCAGAGCGAGCGATACAGGGACGGCTGTTTTCTGTCTGCTCCAAGCGATGGTTGGTTATAACCCGTCTGGGATGTTCAGCTCTGGGGCAGCAGTGCTGTCTCCCCTTCCTTACCTCAGGACTGGAGATCCAGGCTCCAGGAGCCTGGGACACTCCAAAGGTGTGGAAGAGGCTGAGAGCCAGCCTGGAGAGCTGGGATCCATCCATCCATCCATCCATCCATCCATCCATCCATCCATCCATCCATCCATCCATCCTTCCATCCTTCCATCCTTCCATCCTTCCATCCTTCCATCCTCGGGATGCTGCTCCCTCCACACACTCAGGGCCGGAGGTGTCGACCCCAGGGCTGTAGGCGCTGGGGAAGCCTGGGGACATCGGGGGGACAACGGGGGGACCCCGAGATCCCCAGGAGTCCCTCAGGGCTCTCTCACCTCGGGTAGCGGCGGGGCCCAGGCGGTGCCGCCCCTCGGTGCCTCCGGCCGGGCCGAATCGAGCTCCCAAAGGCGGGCTCCGGCCCTGGGGACACACACCAGTGCTGCGGGGCCCTGGGGACACACACCAGTCCTGCAGGCCCGAGGGACTCACACCAGTCCTGCAGGCCCGGGGGACTCACACCAGTGCTGCGGGCCCCGCGCGCCCCCCGCCCCCTCAGCCTCTCGGCGCGGCCCCGCTCCCCGCGCC